>CAHIKZ030003733.1:705000-827500 GCA_903632075.3 Acanthosepion pharaonis
TTTGAATTTTGTCAAGAATCTCGAG
Organism: Acanthosepion pharaonis; assembly: GCA_903632075.3. Classification (NCBI taxonomy): domain Eukaryota; kingdom Metazoa; phylum Mollusca; class Cephalopoda; order Sepiida; family Sepiidae; genus Acanthosepion; species Acanthosepion pharaonis. The sequence continues at coordinate 705,026 of CAHIKZ030003733.1, forward strand.
ATAAATAGTAGGAACACCAGACCAGATATGACAACAATATTCAATGCGTGAACGAATGGTGGATTTATAAATGTGAAAGATGGATTCTGACGAGAAATTTGTCTGGCCCGCCACAATGAAACAATTTTCCTAAGAGTGAAAACATCCAGTGTTTGCTGGTATAATTAAACATACACTAACACATACTCCTTCTTTTCAATACCTGTCGTCTGTCAGAAGTTGAATTATGGATGATAATTTCACTCATGTTCGAGATAAAGCCTTGATATTAGTAAGAAATGTCAATTGAATATTCTTTTATCTGTAGACGAGATTAAATACAGGAGGTCAAAAAACGACACCGTGTAAAGACAGCACTGTGTCCACAGTATGTATGTGAGGATATCTTTCCTCATGGGCCATAGAAATTGACAACATGAGGCACGACTTTAAGCATGAGTGTCCCTAACTAAACTTTCAATTAACTCATAATTAAGTTGTGCTTGATCTCCATTGGTGCCGGGAGATGGTATCCTTGGGTGTCAAATGGTGTGAATCACTGTTCGATGATGAGAGAATTTTCTGCGCGAAGAGAGTATTTTTAAAAAATCCAAAACACATGCCTAACCCCTAGTATCTCTGCTGCCATTCCACTACGTGAAAGGCGATGTGTTTTCCTAATTATAAAATAATTAAAAATGAATATGTTATAATTGATAACTTGTACGTCTCGAATGAATTTATACTTTTATATATTGATTTCTCTTTTCATAAACCCACATCACATATATGTGTGTGTGTTCTTAAAAGAAAATAGGAATAGAGTAAATCAGTAAACAATCCCCTACCCACCTTAACCTTTCTTTTTCTAGTATTCGTGGAATACGTTCTAATTTCTGTAGAGTAGAATATATTCTCTTGAAACGGTTTCCAGATATATCCGCTCTTTGAGAAACTAAATTTGCATCGCTTCAATCGTTACCAATGAATTCTTTGTTTTGGTCTATCTTCCTTTTTGTAGAAAAGATTCACGCATACATATGCATGTTCTCGATGTTTATATCCGGGAAGAACTTCGAATTGCAGAAGAATTGTCTCTTGAGTCAGCAGATGATTCTTACTTGTTTTTTGAATTTCCCTGTTGCTAGCTCTATCTTTTTCCCTATATCACTCCCTTTCTCGGGAATGTAATACAATATACAAGATTTCTGGCAATATAGAAATCTTTCTCTCTCTCTCTACATTCACCTACGATCATTCTTAACTCAGTATCTATACATATGACACAACTATTTATTTCTGCCTTGATAACAAGTTTGATCAGTTCGATCATGCCAAATTGGCAGCTGATCTCAAAATAATCTATATTCTGTAGTTAACTAGCGCAGTGAATGGTTTGTTAATCTTAACGCTTCCAAAACGAATTTGCTCTCTATTAATTGTCTGTGAGAATCCTCACTGCCTCTCACCACCATGGTGAATGCTAACATCCAGAATAACATGTTGAGGCTTCTCGCGATAAAGTTTTCCGCGAACATGAAGTGGAAAGATTATATTGACTCAGTTGCTAGGTCTTCAATATCAATCGGTAACTCCTGCATTCCTAATTTATGTTCATTTTTTTATCTTGCTCCATAATATTGTTTTTACTCATATTCTTTCACACTCCATAACTCCCTGCGTAATAGTGACATTTTGCCTTGGTATATATATATATATATATATATATATATATATATATATATATATTATCACATCACATTGAGACACCGGTTAAGTTAAGCAACAATGATCCTGGTCAGTACATAGATAGGTCACCGCTTGGGAATACCAAGTACCGTTAGTTTGGATGTGCAGTTGATGTAATAGGCAATGGCTCGGAATTTTCAATAAGAGTGTTGCGTTCCAAGTTGGGTTCGTTATTTTCACTTACGCTCAAATACCCTTGGAAAAGTTATGCATACAGATCTTCTCTCCCAGCTATGGGCTAAGTGGTGAGACTTTTATCACTAAAACTATTATTATTAACTTCCCACAAAATAAATTTGCATAAGAATATTTAGTTTCCGGCATTAAATAACCCATAGAGGTTGATATACCGTAAAACATATGAACAAATTGTTGTCTAAATTACCAAGAAATGAGAATACTGACATCTCAATTTCACAGATATATTTACTAAAATTAAGCAAAAAATATCTTGAAGTATTAAAGAGTAAATTTATTCAATAAAACCGCCATTGGCTTCGACCACTGCCTCCAGAGAACTTCGGAATCTCCTGCAACTCTACAGGATGGTCTCCTTCTTTAAGGTGGTGAGTGCTGCCATAATCCTTGCCTTCATTTGGTGTTACAAAGCGTTTTGTTTGTCTCTAACTCAACTGCTCCCCTCACATAATAATAGAGGGGGTTATAATGGTCAGTTAGGTGGTCAGATGTAAGGGATGATGTGGCCGCAAAAATTGTCTGACAGTCGTAACTGGGTTCTCCTGCTTGTGTAGCATGGTGCAGAGTCGTGTTGCTAAACATTAGGACTTCCAACAGCCACCCTCTTGACCCCAGGTAGTTCTACCTCCTCGTGGCAATTGATGTAGGCCTCCTTGTTGTGTCTGAGGCTGTAGTTCTTTTCTTATCAGAATGATCAGAGTAAGTTTTCCGAGTTGTGTTGCCTTGGTAATTAGTCTCTTCCAACTCTTTCCGAATTCTCTTTACTGTCTTCAGATTGACACCAAAACACTTTGAAATATTTGCATTGGAGGTTCCGGCGCGATTACCAAGCAGTAGAGCATGATTTTTCAAATTTCTGGCGGAGTAAATTGCGTTATGGTTCTATTTTGCTCACAGCCGGTGTCCAACTGTCCAACGGTGTCATACTGTAGAGTTGACAAAATAAAAATGAAGAAACAACGCGCATGCGTAAAATTAAAAAAAATATAAAATGACGACAATTTACATATCGCACTTTATATATAAAGGCTTTAAATAAGGATTATTTCATTTCGTCATTCCGTTATTATTAGATATAGATAAATGAATTTTATATATCATATTTCTTCCATCTCTCTCTCTATAAAAAAATTAGGCTAACCAAAATATTTAAAAAGTGGAAAATCTTGTCAGAAACAAAGAAAACAGTACTCCTCCTATATGGCATTGAATCTATTCACAGATAAAGAAGTGCCATGAGCCAACAGAAACGCACTTCTAAAAGCATGCTGAGAATACCATGAACCAAACATGTGGCCAACGACTAAAAATAACCTACACGTAGAAGCATAAAAGGGGTATTAAATCTTTTTGGTACATAATGAGGAAAGACGGTTTGAAAAATGTGATCCTCATAGGACAACACCGAGTAACCTTTCTAACGAGATTCTGCAAATGGTTGGCAAGGCAGGGATTAGCAGTGATAGAATATAAAAGAATGAGTTACTTAATAGCTACAAATGATAGGGAATTGTGGGAAGCCATGATTGCGCACATCCTGATGGGACATGGCATATAGGAAAATCATTTTGAAAAGTATTCCGTTATTTTTAACGTCACAAATGCCGTTTACATTTTTTTGATGTAACGATAAATGTTGGGAGATCATATTGAATATGTGTGGACAGATAGTAGCATATACATTTAATTGATTCGCAATGTGATGCCACTAACTGAGCATATGTACTAAGTTACCGTCGCATTCGCAAAAACTGATAAAAGCATATCATAGAATATGCAGGTAGTTTATGCGGATTAACAATTCAAATGATTAACAACATTTTCAGTATGATTCAATGCCTGAAGCCCAGATGGATATTCGTTACAGACGGATCAAATTTGGCTTGGACTCCATTGAAAGCGATCCACATTCTGGAATGTCTTCAAATCATTATCCATACATGAACAACATTTCCAGGAACCAATCAAAGGAAATTGCTCATTTCAGTAACAGTGCCAGAATCCGCAGTTCAGGAAATTAAACAAATACTTCAGAATGTATCCAGCCATGGTGAATACTTTGACTGTGCATTCATTTTGTCGACATCAACATCTGACTTACAAGTGAATAAGAGGCTAGACGTGACAGAAATATGGTTCTGCATATGGATGCTGAAAATACCATGGACGGAACACGTGGACAATGTGAGAACTGTAAAGAAAATAATAGCTAAAAAGGCACATAAACTAAAGAAAATTTTATAGTAAAATATGGCGGAAACAGATTTGCAGCCCTTATTACTCACTGGAAATATTGAAGGCAAGATAAATAAAATTAAACACAGTAACATTTTAGAGATATTTTTTGAGAATCGATGATAGGACCAGGCCATATAGGGAGAGTTAACAGCCAAAGATCTGTTAGAAAATACAAGGGACAGGAAGTCGTGGAGAGCTTTAGTCGTTGGCCACATGTTTGGTCCATGGTATTCTCAGCATGCTTTTAGAAATGCGTTTCTGTTGGCTCATGGCACTTCTTTATCTGTGAATAGATTGTCTGTACGTCTATATATTGGATCGGATTTCTTACATTTTTCAACCGATTTCAACAAAACTTCAAAGGACTGCGTAAAATTACCTTGCGGTGGTTCTGACAGCGCCAAAAATTGGAAAAACACAATTGTTTTCGGACGAAATCAATTTGAAAACACGATAAAACACGATTCTGTTGCCAGAATGAAAGGGGGACAACTCATGTCGAGTTATACTTATTATAAAACCCAGGTTGTTTGTGTGTGTGTGTGTTCGTTTATATATGGGATAGGATTTCTTACATTTTTCAACCGATTTCAACAAAACTTCACTTTTTTTTGGAAGGTAGTGTTTCTTATTGTCTTGCACACTTTTTTTTCTTTATTTTTACATTCAGAATGCTTTAAAAATTCCATTTACAAGACAATTGTTTATAATAAAATTCTATTCAATCGATAGACTCATAACGATTGAAAACAATGTTTTTGTTTGACCAATTCGTAAAAAAAAAAACTAATTAAGACATGCGTGTCCATCAACCTTAAACAATAATCTTTGTCAATTTTATTTTTCAGTCTTTATGATGGTCGATACTTGATCTATCTCTTACTGATACATCCCGGGAAACGCCGGGCTCAACTGCTATATATATATATATATATATATATATATATATATATATATATATATATATACTAGAAGCATGGGCCGGCGTTGCCCGTGCTTGATTCAAAAATCGTACGACTCATACAGCAATCGCTATCACTTGACTTAAAATATTTTTGCCGTTCCTTGCCTTTAAAGGAGTGCCCTTGCCGTGCTGATGTTGCTACATGCCTTACTTCTTGCCTATCTCACACTGCGAATTTTTTCTAAGCTCTATACTAAACATTAAATCTGTTACGAAAAAAGAACTAAACAAAATGAACACAAAACGATCAGCTTTAAAAAAAGACTCGTAACTGGAAAAACCGAATGAAAAATGAATGTTAACCACAAATATTTTTTCACACACAACCCTGTTTCCTGAAATATTGAGACTGGTCATACTACTATGTCTCTATTCAAAACCACAAATCCAGCATTCAATATGTTTGATTTGGCAGGGACCTCAATTTTCTTGCACGGAAAGGAAAAATGGAATGGAGTTTGCGTATCACTGTCTGAGAACTTTAGTGTAGACCACATTTTTAGCTTTTTGCGAGGGTGAATAAACGAACACATCCTCGCGTTTGCCGACTCCAGAGCAGGCTACGTAAAGTTGGCCGTGTGAGAAGCACTGCTCCTTCAAGTGTACACCAATGACAGACAGCGTTTGTCCTTGGGCCTTATTAATTTTCATAGCAAAACAGGGCGCAACTGGGAATTGGGATCTTCTGAAGGTGAAGGGTACGTCGGCATCTGATGGATACAAATGCATCCTTGGGATAAGCATTTGCTGCCCTTTACCGCAGCCAGTTATAATTTTGGCCTCAATAATGTTTGGGTGTAGGGCCTGAATAACCATCCTGGTCCCATTACAGAGTTTCGGTGGACGCAGATTTCTAAGCAACATAACCGGGATTCCCACTTTAAGTTCCAGAATGTGAGGAGGGAGACCAGCGGGGTGGAAGCTGTTTAAGAATTCCACTGGAAAGTTCGCCATTTCAGCGAGGTCTGGAGTTCTGTCATTGGATTTGTAAACGTGCAACACCCCTGACACAGTTTCCAGCAAGCCACTCAATATTGTTGTAGTTGATTTGAAGATCAGGAAGAACTGATTCCATGAGTGTTGCTGGAGTTGTGACCACTGTAGACAACCCTTGGACGTTTACAAATCCATTAGTGTCCGCTGGAATAATACCAAGGGCTAATAATGTATTCGAAAATTCGGCGGACCCAACATTGCCAGTTAGGTGTGCACGCATGTTGGTGATAAGGTGCAATGGTCTAACAGTGGGCCAAAGTTGTGACGATTTCAAACACGCTCGAATAGCGTCGGCCCTTGTCCCCTTAGGTACAACGGGGAGGGTCTAGCGAAAGTCACCGGATAGAAGGACATTTATACCTCCCATAAGATCATTGGAGTTTCAAATATCCTTCAGAGAGCGGTTTACAGCCTCGAGTGCAGTTTTGGTACTGACAGTGCACTCATCCCAGACGATAAGATTAGATCGCCTGAGTACCTCCGCTAGACCTGATTGCTTGGCTATACTGCATACAGCTGTTTCTGCCTTAATCAGGTCAAGCGGAAGTTTAAACGTTGAGTGCACTGTTCGGCCACCCGGTTGTAATGTGGCAGCAATGTCTGAAAATGCTACTGCTAGCGCCACTTTGCCATGGCGCCGAATTTCTGCAAGAAGCAGTTTTGATACGAACGTTTTTCCCGTTCCCCCAGGCGCGTCCAGGAAGAAAATTGATCCTGTATCCTGCCTGGTGGATGCAAGAACCGCATCGTAAGCGGCCATTTGGTCTATGAGAAGTTTTGGCTCATTTGTTGTGACATAGGCGCTGAGCTCCTCAACAGAGTAGGATGTCTCCCACACAATCTCAGGTGAGAGACTGGAGGAAGTCACACGATCTGGCGTTGGAAGCCCAATAGCGGCAAGAGATCCCCCCCATTTCAACGAACATGTTCTCAATGATTATAAGCGCCCTGTTGTAAATTCTATCGTTGAATGTAAGAGCCATTGTTGGACACAGCAGTTGCGCTTCCCTGAGTATGTCTTCGGACAATAAGTCCTTGTATTTGTCCCAAAGTGATTTGGGATCACTGGGTTCACACATTTGTAAGATTGTGGTGAAAAGGTGGCGCAAAGCAGAGGGCATTTTTAAAAGAGCTCCCTCAGCCATTGTGACATCCCACTGGCTGTCGTCTTCCAAAAGGCCGAGACGGAGGCAGGCCTCACGAAAAGTGTCACATAAAATTCCATTAACCGTCCGTAAGTTATTGTAGCTCGTTGGACCACTAACTTCGTGCAAAATGAGTCGCAAGTAAAAACATTCCTGTCGCGATGGGGGAACCGTGAATACCCTTCCGAGTGTGGCGTCTTTTTTGACGGCTGGATAGCCCTCGACGTTGGCCCTGCACTTCCGCCGAGCCCAGGTGTTCTTTTTTGTCCACACGTAGTATGAAGGCACGTCTAGGTACAGTAGAGTCCTAGCAAACTCGTCCTATCGACAAAGTTTGAAGAACGCTGTAAGCGTTGTGTCTTTGGTACGCGCAGCAACATCCATTACTGCATCCGCAGAAAAATAACGAAGTTCGTCGTTTTCTAGGTGCACAGCAAGCTGGACGATTGCTGGGAAGCGTTCGTGGATGGGGAAGCTGAATATGTGCACAGGGCCCTCTGTGCTGCTAATGACGCCCCCTGCAAGGAAGTCCTGGATTTCGTCTACGGAACCTTCCTGCCTAATACCAAACATTGCAGCATCAGTCCCTTTGTTGATATACTTGCATGCATACTTGATGGAGCGAACTGAATGGCAATATTCATCATTGATGTGCGAATTGAACGCTTTTGTTAGCAGGGGACAGTATCGCACTACCCATCTGTTATCCACTTGGTGGCCCTTTACCACGGCTGTAAATCCTCCCTCAGCGGGACTCCTTCGCCGGTACAGTGGATAACCATCGCTCCCTGTAATGGTTTCGCTCACGAAATCTCGTGGGTACTGCCGGGTGCATTTGCCGTCGCTGTTGTGACAGCTGGTGTAATTGTAATGCGACCCGCAGGGACCATGAATCATGTTGGTTATCACTATTTCGTACAATTCAGGGTCAGCCGACGGATCAGGAATTTCAGCAGAAATGAGATGATCGATTTCTGTGGCCTCAATCTTGTCGCACAGCCAAATTAGTATATGTGAGTGAGGCAGGCAACGTTTCTGCCACTCAATAGTGTGCATGCGACAGCAAACAGCCCCCAAAACCTGGCCCTTTGTAATCACATCCATTACCTTTCCCAACTTCAGATGGTAAACGCGCGCAATGAGGTCTGGACGGTCGTAGACCGATTGCCCTGGCATTAGTTCTTTAGCAATTGCGTACCATTTTGGGTTAAACGTGAAAGTTATTGAATAGGTCTGGTCGGCCGTACTTACGAACGTATGTCATCGCGTCTTGCGTCCTCACGTATATGTATCTTGGACTGCCTGTGTACGTTGCAGGTAGTATGCACATCTTGTCTATATTGCGTGGATCAGCGTCATTTCGTAAAGCATCACGGAAGTGAATGTAAGAGTCGCAGGGTAACTTAGTCTGATTCGATCTAATGTAACATTCGGATTCCATCTTAGCAGCCAAGTCTACTATGAATTGATGGAAAAGTTGCCGGCTTCGATGAAGATGATTGAATGCACCCTCATGTACCATCAATAGGTAGGCGTAGAAAGCCTTGCAAGACACTGTTTTTAACGTGGACCCATTTTGCAGAATGCCAAAGTGGTACCCATTTTCTCCGTAAGGGAAGAAAAGTGGGTATTGCAGTGCATCATAGGACCGGTGCGTTTCACTGATACTTCGGAGCCCACTGCCGCGCGATTCGATAACAATGTCACGTCTGTTGTGCTGATCACCGCTGATAATGACGGAAACTTCGTTACTTGCGGGAGCATTGTAACGACGTTCATGCTCTCCCTGAGGCCGTTTGGCAGCATTAATTACAATAATGAAATCAGAAGAAGTTTTATGTTCGAGAGCATACTTAAAACTGCGGACATAGCTGTTTGTCTCGTGGAGCATTTGTTGGAGACACATTATGATATCCCTGCGAGGATGATTGTGCTGGCCTGTATCGTTCTCGGGAATAATGCCTATGCGGGCATCTGCCTGTTGCTTGTAGTCAGCAATGAAGTATATTTGTAGAAAGGCCAAATCAGTGGCAGTTTCCGGCAAAAGAGACCCAATCCGGTGGTAAACCTGACCTTGAACCTTGAAGGTGGGATTCCAACCGACTTCGCGGAAGGCATTACCACCAAAAGAGGTCTGGAAGTCACAATTGTACTGCCTGATTTTTGCGAGGAAATGTTTGGATTCTGGACTGGAACCCTCCAACAGAGCTTTCAACGGAGCAGGTAGCTCTTGAAAAGGTGGCAACTGCACCTTACCGTCTGAACAACACAAACCTGCAGATTCTCCAGACCATCTTTTGGCATTGCAATGCCCACAGACAACTGACATGGATCCTATATGGAGGTCTTTGTGACCGGAAAGCCTCAAAACTGTCTCATAGTTGAACCCCAGCTTAAACCAAAACTGCTTTGGTGGACTACAGAGCCCTCGCTGTGCATGGCGGCGCTGGTTAACAGTCTGCAACCTTTCAAGCCTTTCAGTAGGTCCTTCTACAGCTCTAGAAATTGAAATTGCATCGCGTTTCCGCCTTGTGCGCTTTTGCGCGGAACTTTCCGACGCCCTTGCAGCAGAAGCTGCAGCGGCGTCGGCTGCATGGCGTGCGATTTTCTGAGCTATGGATTCCTGGAACCGTCGAATGGACGTTGCCGCAGCTTTCGCTGCGTTACGTGCGGTTTTCTCAGCCGTGGAAATGGAAATTGCAGCCATTTGAAGGGTTGTAGAAATGCTGTGTAAGAATGCGAATAGAAGTTGATGCCGAAGCTGAAGCGGTGCAACCTCGTTGTATACAAAAACTAAAAATGCAGTGGAACGGTATGGAAAAAGCTTCTCCTAGCTGTGGGCCGTGCTTTCTGGCAGCACGAAAACGTCGCTGTAGGAAGAGGTTACGCAACCAAAACGTTAAAGCGTTGAATGTTAAAAAGTAGTGAAACACTGAGGTGTACTGGGCCGCGTAGTAAAGACAGAAGAGAAGTAACTTGCGACAGCAGTTAACTGTCTAATAGCAAAACTGAACTAAGAAAAGGTAGAAATAGGTATGGAACGCTAAGATGGACTGGGCTGCGCATTAAAGGCAGCACGCGGAGATAAAATGGGCAATGCAAACGTATAAGCAAATAGGCAGTGAAGTACTGAGGTGTAGTGTGCCGCGTAGTAAAGGCAGTACACTTCAACTTACAGTGAAAACTGTAATGTGGAGGTAAAATAGGTTGGGCAGACGATTGAGTAAATAAGTGTTGTGGAGTGATTTCACAGTGGAGGCTTGTATTTGTACTGTCGGTCCTAAAATAGGTTCGACGTACAAAACGTTAGGAACTTGATATATAATAGGTATAACGTAGAGTAATCTAGTAGTCGCTGATACTTTAGTATTCGACTGTCGTCCAGCATCGACTGGCTCACCGACCGACTCACCGACTGCCTCTTTACTCTTATTACTCCTACTTATTATAGGTGGGAGAGTCTATTAACTATAAAATAGGTGTGTTCCACTATAACAACAAGTAACTTGCGACAGCAGTTAACTGTCTAATAGCAAAGCTGAACTACGAAAAAGTAGAAATAGGTATGGAAAGCTAAGATGGACTGGGCTGCGCAGTAGAGGCAGCACGCGGAGATAAAATGGGTAATGCAAACGTTTAAGCAAATAGGTAACTTGCGATAGCTGTCAATTAATCCAAGGACAGATGCGTTAATCGCGATCAAATCAAGACGTGAGGGCGGATGCAGCCGCGCTGAAGGTATTTAAAGGAAGCGTGACTTGTCATTGATTGATGTAGCCTGGACAATGGTCATGACTTAGACCAATGAATGAGTTCACGCAAAATGGAAGATGCTAGCGCGCATTCACGCACGCGCGCATGATTTGGAAAGCACAAGGCTTGGCCGTAAACGGGGTCAAGCTGCCTGCTGCATATGCAGCTTGGCTCTAACGCACGTGATGCCGGCGATGAGAATCTGCAATGAAGCGTTTGCTCGTTTGGTTTGTGCGACAACGAAAAGCCGTTAACCGTTTGCCGGCATTAGTTTTGAAATGGATTGGGAGGAAGGCCTGTTGCTTTAGCGCAAAAACTCATCGTCAGGTCTGGGTTGCGGCCTGGGCTCGGGGAAAAGGTTTAAAGATTTGGAAAATGGACTGCTGAGGGCCGAACCATTTTCCCTCAGCACGTATGCGGTTTTTTTTTCAGTAAAGACGCGAATAAAGGAATTGCTTATTTTGGTAAGATGCGACGATTAAAGCAAAAGTGTTGACATAGTCGAATATGTCATTTGTGGCTCAAAGTCAGACCTGCTAGCAGGTTTAAAAAAATCCGAATTTCAATGGCCCTGCACCCATTCCAGAATTTGAGGTCAAATGTTTTCTTCCACTCCACTGCACGCACTAACCTGTTTCTTCCCGCGCATAGCGTGACCTTAAATTAATCTGCATTTCGGAAATACCTAACCGGAAAAACATTTTTAAGGCTTGACCGTTTGTCCATTTGCACTCTGTTTGGGGGGCGCTCAGAGTTGAAACTTCACATGGTGACTCCCAATGGCCTCCTCATAAATCCGATCGGTTTTCGCTAAAAACCGACATGCGGTTCAGCTGCAATCTGGGCGTATCGGCTTTTGGGTTTTATCGATTTTCCGCGCTGTTTAGGGGTCCGTGATCATGAAACTTCTGGACAACACTTCTAATGGTAGACTCTAAGAGGGTGTCAAATTTGGTTGAAATGCAATAATTCCTTCTGTAAGCAGATTTTTTCGATTATCGACTTTTTCGATTATCGATTTTTCGGAACCTGAGTCCGAACTGAAAAATCAGGCTGCGCCATGTCCTTAAGGCAGCAATTTGCAAACTTGTGGTGAAAACTGCATAGAAATCGGGTGAGAAATGAGGCCTGGGCGAGGTAACAACGCCCACGACAGACACACAGACAGACAACATGAGAAATATAGATAGTAGATAGATAGATAAACCTTCCTAAAAAAAAAAAAAAAAAAAAAAAATCCTCTTGACTTAAGCCCAATTGAGAACAGGTAGGAAATCCTTGATCTGTAAGATAAGGGAAGATGATGTTCAATTTCCTTCAACATAAGAAATGAAAAAAAAATCTATACGGAATGAATAGGATTCAACAGGCAATTATATATTGTGCAGACGAGTATCAACGTCTCCATAATGCATCTTCAGTGTCATTTATGGCCAGGGAGGTGTTGCAAGTTATTAAAATTTCCTTGAAATTTATTAATTTCATACTTTCTCAGCAGCTGTTTCTTTTCTAAGTAAATAAGCTTTCCAAAATATTTACTTGTTGAAAAATATTCTCATCACATATGAATACAAAAAGACAATAGTGCCAAATCAGTTAAATTCAAACTTCCCCTTGTTCTTAGTTTCTATTAAATGTCGGCGTTCCTTTGGAATCTATCTATCTATCTATCTATCTATCTATCTATATATATATATATATATATATATATATATATATATATAAAGCTGGAGGTGTGTGTGTTTGTGTGTGGGTAACGAATGCACGGTCGCAATTTTCGACGGATTTGCGTCAAAATTTACATGCACATGTTCCAAGTTAGTAGGAAGGCCAAGAACGACTTTGCATTTCCCAACTACCATCGATAGTGGAAATAATCGGCACATTTGATGTAGTTTGCGGCCATTTTGTACTGGCCAGAGTGAGAGCCTATAGCTGGCTGCCACGAATAGGCAGGAAGATTCTACTGGCCAGCGTGTGAGCCAACAGCTGACTGACACGAATTTTAACTAGCATGTTAGCATGCAAAAAAAATCGATAGCTGCATTCGTCACAAGTGGGAAAAATTTAAATCTGCATGGCACTTTATTCCAGTTGGCTCATTCGCTTGCTTAAACTCAACGTTATTTCTGATTCCGCAGAACTGGGTTGGGTGTGAAAACGTATTTGTTGTTAATATTGTTTTTTCATTCGGTTTTTCCAGTTACGAGTCCTTTTTTAAAGCTGATCGTTTTGTGTTCATTTTGTTTTTGTTTTTTTTCGTAACAGATTTAATGTTTAGTATAGAGCTTAGAAAAAAATCGCAGTGTGAGATGGGCAAGAAGTAAGGCATGTAGCAACATCAGCACGGCAAACGGCACTCCTTTAAAGGCAAGGAAGGGCAAAAATATTTTAAGTCAAGTGATAGCGATTGCTGTATGAGTCGTGCGATTTTTGAATCAACCACGTGCAACGCCGGGTCATGCTGATAGTATATATATATATATATATATATATATATATATAAACAGAGGATGTCTATGTGTCTGTGTGTCTGTGTTATACCTTTTCACTTGAGATTCATCCAACCGATTTTGACCAAAATTCGCACAGACTACACTGAAAGAGAAATTTTTTTTTAGCTTAAAAATTCGATAATTTAAAAAAAAAAGCCGATCAAAAATCGATAAATTCAACTTTTTACTAAGATTTCGTTCAAACTTGGTATGTAGGTTACTTACATCATGGCGAGTTCAACGATATCTCATTTTTATTTCTACGCCACAAAGTTTAGCGAAAAACCGCGAAAACGAAAAATCGATTTCAACACAAACTAAAAAACCCTCAATTTTCAAGCAACCTAATACAAGCTTCACTTAATTGTAGCCAACAATAATTTGATTGTTTAACAGTCATTTAACTTGATAATTGAGTCCACCCATATAGTGAAAACGCGCGTAAATAGCGAAAAATAGCGCTTTTTAATGGTGTCTTTCTTATTTTTCGTTGATCTTTGAACCAATTTTAATCAGCCTTAACAATTTCTTTATAAAAGTATCCTCTTTTACATCTCTGGTAGAACATTGATAAATTGAATTTCAAAAAGTGCAAAATAATTGTGGTCTCATGTGGGTCTTCACGTTGCCTGTTTTACTCCTTCATGTCCTTGGCTAATTTCGATTGAATAAATGCAGACTACTGCTGTTATATCAGTAACTGCATTAATTCAAAACGTTTTTACTGAAAGTACTTTAAAATAATTAGATAGACCCTTTTGCATATAAACAGGATGGTGTTTCTGCTCCATTCTAAATGAACGCTTTTTCTGATCAACCAGCTGGCTATGACTGCTAGCACACACACACACACACACTCACACACACACACACACACACACACACACACACACACACATATATATATATATATCTACAGAAGGTTACTAAATAGAATGATCACACGGAGGTTGGTAATGAACGATAATACTTAGGGCAAGAACAACATATATAAGATTTGTCAGAGTCGCCTAGAAGAAGTAGTCAACTGTTAGAAGTTATTCAAGTGGATTTCACAATGAATTTCCAACTGCAGGATATCTATCAACCGCCCCACGCGCTCAGATGTGGCACAAAGCCGAATTTAATGTGGGTTATCCGAGCCTGTATGCTGGGCCAAAAAATGCCCCGTAGACACCGTATAAAATGGTGTCGGGTATCTCTTTCCCGAGACGAGACTCTGTCCTTCGACATAGCCTCGTCTGGGGATCATCTCTGCCCGGTTGCAGAGAATTTGGCTAGCAGAGCTGGAAACGAATCTCGAAATGCAGACCAACATACAGTATTTACTACTGTATTTATGTGAATGGGGACATACCCATTATCGTCCGGAGGTATGCTACAACAATATATATATATATATATATATATATATATATATATATATATATATATATATATGTATGGAAATATATAGAAAAAAATACGAAAGAACACGTTAGGTAAATAATCCGGAGTTTAATATTTTGTTTTATTTAAAAAAAAACAGTGTTTAAAAAGTAGAGCTTAAATTATAATTATTTTTAAAATAAATAGGATTCCTTCGCTACATAAGAGTTCTCATGTTTCAAAAAACAAGGACCAAAAAAACTTCAACATAATTGTTAATATTAAATTGAATTAAAGTATATATATATATATATATATATATATATATATATATATATATATATATATATATATGTGTGTGTGTGTGTAGCTTGAAAGAAAGAGAGGGTTTGTCTTGTGATTTTCATATTTTTTTGGAAGAAAAGTTTTATGTTAGAAGTCAGATAAAATTTCAGAATTTGGACTTCTTTTTTCAAGCTTAATCAATTTGATAAACTGACGCTACAGTGATCTTCCGATCTGTTACCGTGACTTGCTAAACACCTTCTTCTATGTGCTATGGCCCTGCAGGACGTTTGAGGTCATCGCTCTCTGTCCATTGTAGCTCTTAATGAATCTTTTTCTTTTTCTCATCTCTCCTTACTCTTTTCTGCCATCCTAGGTTGCTAGGTAGGCTGTGTTATGTTTTCCACTGTTCATTTTGCCTTTAATATATCATGTGAGTATCAAAATTTCCAAGCCATGTTTCTTTTGTATGAGCACTAGACATATCTACTATCTCTTCCCGATGTTAAATATAAGTGTCCTTTCTCTTTGCCTTTTCTCTAAAACTTCGCCTAACTTATATATTCGGTCGATGGCATTCTCAGCAGCCTTCTGTAATAGAATATTTTTGTTGCTTCATGTATGAGGAGAATCACTCGTTAGATATCTGCACAATGTTAATTTTCTCCAGGACTAAAATTCAAGTATTAACTTAGTTAATTCAGAGGAATGCAAATAAAAATGTATCCCGATATTCCATAAATCCAAGAAGTAACAAATATAAATGTTTAGCACAGACAAATATTTATCCTCCATTCTTTTTACTTGCAATATTTACATTTTTTCGATTGTTATCCTCATCTTCATTGCCATCTTCACAACATTTCGGCCGTTGTATCCTAGGGCCTTCTTTAGGTGTTTGGAATTTCGAACCGAACCATTTATTTCCTCTAACGGCTTAGATTGTTCTACTTCCACGTGTCATGCCTCTTCCGGATGTCTCATTTATTTCCCTTTAACTCAAATCTCCAAGTTTTGGCTCTGCTGTGGTCTGGTATTAGGTCTAATCACTGGATCTAACCAACGTCTTATGCACTGGGCCATGTGTTCTTGAGGACATCTCTGTATGATTTTTTTTACTTATAAACCTAATGTCAACGCAACTAATTTTTTTACTTGTGTTCATATTAAAATTATTGTTATTATTGTATTTTTCACCAGATCTTATGTTGCGAATTCTGTTGATATTCAGTGCTATTCTCTAGCACTCAGTATTACTGGTTCCCATATTGCATTCGTTTATATGCTTGGTCGGCTAGGGGGATTTTGGCCTAGCATATGTGCTGATTCCTTAAGTATTCTTATTTTCCAGTGATGCTCTCTGCCTATTATTTCAATCTCGTCTCAAAGGTAGCGGTGATCTCCCTCTTCCTTCCCTATGTGGTCAGCTACGCCTGATTTTTCTATTCGCCTTGTGATATCGCATTTCGATATTCTTGTAGTCTTACCTTAAGGGGGCAGCCTGTTTCTCCTTTGCATGTCTTACCACAGCTGCGCTGGATGACGTACACATAGTCCTTAGTCATGTTCTCCTCTATGGTGAGGTCTTACTAAGTAGCGGTGTCTGCGAAATGTGGAACCACTTTAGAAGTTTGTCCTGATGTTATATGGACCACAGATACTTTGCATTTTTTCTGATAATCCCCTCACATAGGGTAGGCCGACTGAAGCTATTTTCTGAGTGCTGTTATACTCTTGTACTCTTCTATTCCTGTTTCTTGGAGCTGCTGCCATATACCCAGAGTAGTTGTTACTTTGTAGGGTACATCTTATACTGACCATTTCTTGTTCGTATGTTTCTAGGTCACCCCTTATGACTTTTGCTCGATATTGTAAGCAGCGGACGATCACTTTCTTTACACTATATGGATGGTGGGAGTTGAAGTTGAGGTATTATCCATGGAAAGTTGGCTTGCGGTATACGGATGTCCATTCTTTTTCTTCCGAGTTTCACTATTTCTGCAATATTTTCCAAATTAATAAACGATTTTAGAAATGAAACAGCTAGGTATAGTTATTCAGGTGTAAAGAAACTTTGTTTACAATAGAATTAGGGTTAAAAATTTCACATTAATGATTGCATTTACCGTGTCACAGCAACTCTAGTAGAATGAACCGGAGAAATATTTGCGTTGGACCACTATCACGGGTCTTATTTTTCAAAAACCGCCATAAATTCTCTGTTGGATTCAAACCCGGCGACTGACTGGACCATTGTAAGATGTTAACGTTGTTATTAGCAAGCCAATTCTTCGACTCTTAGCAGTATGCTTGGGATCATTGTCCTGCTGGAAGATCCAGTCAGCAGGAAGCCCAAAATTCTCTACAGAAAGCGATAAATTTTCGCTTAGGAACTATGATACATATGTGGATAATGCATCTTCTGTTCATATATTTAGTTATTTTTCCCCTTTGTTTTTTTCAGAGCTGAGTCTGTTGATTTTTAGACCTTTGACTCGTGTGTTCCTGTATCTGAATATCTATGAAGATACAATATGTATTCAGCAGACGTCTATTTTTTGCAATAAATATTTAATTTTCAACATAACCCCTCATCTTGTCAATGCTTCTCCAGAGGAATAAATAATACATGGCGAACATTTCAGATTAAAAATTCATCTAATTCAGATAAGCGGAATATTTTAAATTTTAAAAGATTCATCGAATAAGTATGTCAGGCTTTGGTTTTATAGATCTACCCACGTATATGAATGTTTGCAAGACTTTGCTGATTATTCATTTGAAGAGGATATTTATAAAGTGCGATAATTTGTATACCATTATTATGAATAATCACTTGAAAAAGACATTTAGGAGGAATAAATTATTTATTTATATTAAATGATAATTTGAAAATAATATTTATAAAAATAAAAACTTGACATTCGTGTTATAAGGAATAAATAAGACTTATAGCGTAAAAATAAGATTTATAACGCATAAATAGATCATAATATTTATTAAATAATAATGTGGGGGTACAAGGATTTATTGAAACTTAAAGACGTAGATTTTAACATTTATTTAAATATATACAAGAAAGCGACTTCCTGTCGTGATTCTCCGGTAGTAATTTATCGTTCCCTTTTTTCGTCTTTGTGAAAATATTTATGATTGTCCTTGATTGTCTCTGAAGAGCGATAACAACTGGTTCGCCCTTCGTTGTTTGTTTTCTGGTATATTTTTCGATCTATCGCTTTACTGTGACTTTTGTGATATATATATATATATATATATATATATATATATATATATATATATATATATATATATATATATATATATATATATATTAGTGTTCGAATAGACGGGACTGGCCAGCTGTTTGAATTGTGATTTTTTCTAGATTTCCTGTTTATTTTATTTTCCTCTTATTACAATTCTTTCTGTTTTTCTAGAATTTCTTAAACTCCTTTGCTTCCAAGTCGTCCATGAATGTTCCAATCTACTCTTTCATATCGTTCTATCCTTCTGTTCTGATTTTTATACTAACACAATTATATTTTACAGAATCGCAAAGAAAATATCAGCCCAACTATTAACTTTTTCAATGTATAGCATAATACTTCTAACCCATTATAGTTATTATATACTGAGTCGGAAATTTGGCCCAGATAATAAATGCAAACATCAATTTAATGAATAAAAACAAAACACTTTATTAATTCAGTTCTTGAAATCATTAGTTTGAGAAA
The DNA here is from genome assembly GCA_903632075.3 of Acanthosepion pharaonis. Lineage (NCBI taxonomy): Eukaryota > Metazoa > Mollusca > Cephalopoda > Sepiida > Sepiidae > Acanthosepion > Acanthosepion pharaonis. Next base: position 723,930 of record CAHIKZ030003733.1, read on the forward strand.
CAATTTAATTTATATAGAATCATTTTTATTAACACAGCTTCAAGGTTATATTTAAGGGTGTTTGGTAGCCGATTTTCCTGACGTAATTTATTTTTTTTAATTATAAATTTTACGGGAAATCTTTCTATTTGACAACATGATATCCTGTCTTACACATTCTTAAATTTCCACCCACGGTTGATATTATCTTCTAAAATATATAAACACAGCAGGTGCAGTCTTGTAAATCAAAACTTTTTGCTGACTTTCGAAGAATTTGCTTTCAGACCGCACATATTATTTCAAGAAATTATTACTTTCACGTTTAAATATAACATGAATTTGCGTTAAGTTTCATAACAGTAACACAATCACCAATAATCATATATACAGTCCCCCCTCCCTTAAAATGTATATATACTTTGAATAGTTTAAACCTGTGTTTGTTTAAATAAATTTAATTTTCTATATTTAATAGAATCTAGCCACTGGATTTTATTTTATTCTGTTAACGCCTGTTTTCAAACCGATGACAGTTCTCGTCCAGAAACTGGTGATAACACGAAGCATTGGAATCGCAACATCATGAAATAGTGCGCCTGGTATTTCTGCGAATTCTTGTTCCATAGCTGGCATCAATTCTTCAGATTCTGCTAATTTTGTACTGTATAATTTATCTTTTATAATCTTTTAAAAAGACTAGTGTCGTGAGGTTCGATGAATGCTGAGGGAAGTACAGTATACGTCTTCGTTCAATCTACCTGTTTAGGAAAATCTCATCAAGCTAGGAATAACAGAAGACAATGCCTTGTTGAATATACTACAATACTTCAGGACGATCAAGGCTCTCCACAATTACGTTTGACAAAGTCTCATCAAGGTAAGTACGTACATCACAATGATATTCTGGGGATGCCTAATCTTACTGGAAATAAAAATCCCCATCCTCACAATCCTCTTGAAAGTGTGGCAGCAAATTAAAATAAACAGGTTCAGTCACAATACCGTCAAAAAACGTTCAAATAATTCACCGCACCACACGATAATTACTGGTAAATTAACATGAACTTATTTCATAATATTTAAATTCTCAGAATATCAGTAGGTACAAGTGTAGCAGTTAATTGAGACATTTAATTTAAATTTAGCCTCATCACCCCAAACAGACTTTGCTTGAAATTGTACATATCTTGCCAAGTACCACAAGAAAAAACTTCACTGATCCGGATCCTAATTGAATACAAGAAAAAACTTTTCACTGAAATTAAATGTACAATTGATTTGGGATTCTAGATTTTTTTTTCCATTTTCTCGAACTTAATACTTCTGAGTCGTAAATTTCCACAGTCTTCCGGACATTCTTGCACGATTGGATCAGTTAGAAATCTCACACACGTGAATCTGTTTATGAAAACACACGTGAATTGTTTATGTACTTCAACTGCATTTTAAAACTTCCAGTAGCAAATATAGAATATATTTTCCTTGTTCATACTTTATTCTGGGTGCCATCAATATTTGTAATGGATTAAATCAGAAAAGAAAGGAAAATTAAGTTATGGGCTGTTAAATAAGCCATACTTTTTTAGAGGACACTATATATATATATATATATATATATATATATATATATATATATATATATATATATAAATATATATATATATAAATACACACACATGCGCGCATGCACACACACACACACACACACATATATATATATATATATATATATATGTGTGTGTGTGTGTGTGTGTGTGTATATATAATGGACTCTCCCATCGGTTTCGACGTATGAGGATCTGCCAGTTTATTTATTCAGTTATGAAAGTATATGCGATAATCTTAAGTGGTATTTAAGACCCACTAGTGATTTACAAAGGAGGCCACATATGGAGCAGGTGTGAAAATTGTGAGATAAGATCACTGTTAGATTAGCTGACCTTTTAGATCTTGCTCTCGCTTCTTGAAGATGATTCAGACAAGCAGATTGAAAACTGCTGAGTCCACTAAAACACGTTGATCTCCATTCTACCCGCTCCAAAGCTAAGTGCTCAAGAGTGTTATATATATATATATATATATATATATATATATATATATATACAGACAGGGAGGGAGAGAAAGAGAGAGAGAGAGAGAGAGTGAGATAAAGAGTTAATGGATTTATTTTTAATCCAATATCTCTATTACTTCAAAGAAATGATATTACAGTATTTGAAATTCATTGAAGTTCATTAACTTTACTTATCGACTTTTTCAAATTACGAACGATCCTTCTCAGATCAGCAGGGTATTCCGTCAGAAATTGTCCGAAATTTATTTCGGAAGAAAGGTACAAGAAACATAGTCCTAGCATTGAACTTTCTTAAATCGTCATCATGGTGCGAAGAGACAATTGGTAAGTTTCCTAGACTTAGTGTAATTAATCGACACAAATTTGTGATCTTTAAAGATCATTTCACTGTAAACTGGCTTTTAGAAAGATTTTCCAGAATGGAAATTTTTGAAAAATGATTTCATTTATTTCTAAATAATTTCGGAAATTTTCTTCAAAATCTGATATTCAGTATCTGTCTATATTTCTGAAATGAGGTATTATGTGCACCACTATTTACACTATTCGGACTATGTATCACAAAGTTTCGGCCGTTGTACGCTCCGGCATTCTTCAGGAGTTTGGAATATCAAACTAAACCCTTTATTTTTCTTACTGGCGTAGACTGTTATAGTTCCAAGTGTCATGCTTTTAATGGATGTCCACAACGCTTCGGCCACATAAATCTGAGCCGACCAAATATAGAAATGAATACAATATTGGAACCAGTAATAAGTTGTGCCAGAAAAAAAGCAATAATAATAACATAAATTGCAATATCAGCTGTGGTAAAAACATGCAATGATAACAGAAAAAAATTGCAATATGAGCACTGGTAAATCATGATACTGAGACATTAGGTTTATAATACCTAGAAATTCATACACAGATGTCCTCAAGGACTCCTGGAACAGTAGATAAAGGCGTTGGTTAGTAACAGAACCCAAAGTGTTTGAGTTCAATACTCGGTTAAGACAGTGGAGATAAATGATAACTGACATCTTGGCACTTGAAAATAAAACAGTCTACCCCAGTGAGCGAAATAAAGAATTCAGTTCGACATTCCGACCATCTGAAGAACGGCCGAAACGAAAATATGGCGACAAAGATTAAAGTCCGAATAATGTAAATAGTAAATCTGATATTAATTTGATTTTTGAACGAATCGGAAATCATATCACCAAATAAAAATGTCCTGTATAAAATTTAAGTTTCCATGTTGATGTCAGAAAAAAGAACATTTTTAACCAAAATTTCTAAAAAGGATAAAAATATCAGTTTTTCCCCCAAAACCTCTTTTGATCCTTAGTCTTAATAATAACACAGATTTTGACGATAATATCTTAAAGTTTTTATTAGGTTGGTGCAAAGAATAATGTCGTTTTTTAACGTTAAGTTGAACGTCAAAAAACGACATTATTTTTGCACCAACCTAATATTAACCTGCGGACATTGTTTTTTTCATCACGTATCCAACTATTTTTTAGAGAACTTTTGGAGATACAAAACAGAAAGCAAAATGAAGAAAAAAATGATGATGATGATGGTGGAGGTGATGTAGTTTGAGTAAGAAATATTATGGAATCGGTCTAGTTAATAGAATTATAATCTTAGTGAACATAGCGGGTAAAATTAGCCCAAGGGAAGCCTTGCCTTCGCATATAAGAGGTAAGGCTATTCTTTAAACTATTATTTGGAAAGGTGTTATTCATGTGTCATTAAAGAAGGTAATAAATTCAGGCAAGGGATCCTCTTCGACGATAGGCACATATATCTATAGATTCGTCAACATTTCCTTGACAATAAAAAAAAATAAGGATACATAAAAAATAATATATAAAACTGATTACACTGACTATTGGAATCTCTTTTAAGTTCAAATCTCAAGCAGTTGATTAAAAATAATACCTTTTCCTGAGATGAATAACATTTACTCTCACACATTTCCTTTTAATTGAGAGAGAAAAATTCTCTAGCTGTCTTTTCATGTTTCATTCTTTATTTATTCTAAACATTTTTTTTGTTACTTTTTTGTCTTTTCTCCTTTTTTTATTCATTTTTTCTTTTTACGTCGGCCTGACGTGATAATTCAATATAGCGCCTCCCTGCTAAATCTAATATCAATCGTCTGATTTCTTTTCGGTAATTTAGGATCGGTCATATATCAAAAGATGTGACACCTGTTCTTTATCTATCGTCTTCGTTTATTTGTTTTTCTTTTCATTTCTTTTCTTCTAAATCCCAATTCACTTTGCATGTTATCGCTTTCTGCTTGGCATCCTACTTACTCCTGCTTACTATGTCTTTGTCTCTTTCCTATCTACTTAATGGAACATCCATTATTTTCCACTGAGCTATCGTGTTCTGTCGTGTCATAGCTTGTCGCATTTAGGCGATGGCCAGTCATTGGTCGCTGTCTGACATTCCGGGAAGCTACGTCATATTCAAGAAGAACAAGTGTCGCAGATCAATCACGTTTTTTTATCGAGTTCAAACGGAGTTCATCTTTTGTCTTTTTTTTTCTTTTTTTTTTCTATAGAAGTAAAGGTAACATATTGTTCGTATTTTGCTGTCATTTCTCTTTTCTTTCTTCCTCTATAACACTGAGGGTAAGAATAGGTTGTTCGTGTTTTGTTTTCTTTTTTTTTTTTCTTTCTTTCTTTCTTCTTTCTTTGTCTTTGTTTATTTTCTTTTCTATGGAGGTTGAGGAAAGCATATTCTTCGTGTTTTGCGTTTTTTTTCTCTTTTCTTTCTTTCTTTCTTTCTTTCTTTCTATTTTTGTTTATTTTATTTTCTTTGAGAGTGAGGATAACATTGTTCGTGTTTTACTGGTTTTTTTTCGCTTTTCTTTCTTTCTTCTTTGTTTATTTTAGTTTCTATTAGGAGTAAGGATAACATATCGTTCGTATTTTACTGATTTTTTTCTTTTCTTTTCTTTCTTTCTTTGTTTTTGTATATTTTCTTTACTATTACCGGTGAGGATAACATATTGTTCGTGTTTTACTGTTTTTTTCTCTTTCCTTTCTTCATCTATAAGACTGAGGCAAACATAGGTTGTTCGTGTTTGCTGCCTTTTTTTTCTTTCCTTCACTGTGGCAGTAAGGGGAACATAGATTGTTCCTGGAGGCATCTTTCATGTCGACAAAAGTCACGGACAAGATGCCATGTGAAAAGTGTCAAATGTCAGTCGCTCAACACTTAGAATTTAGCCATTGTGTTTTTAGTTTGTTTGCATTTACTTTGTTTAAAATTTGAATTTATTTTTCAATGCTTTGGTTTGTTATGAGGAAGCTTAATGGGCAGAGCCTAAAGCATTATATTCTGATGACTAAAATACTGACGTAGGTTCTTCAATGATTTCTTATATTTAATTTCCAGAGAAAGAAACATACAGCTATAAAGAACTGAATGTGCATACCCGTTGAGTCAACTTTATTCATATGCTTTTTAAGAAACATTGGAACTAAAGATTTCCTGATACTTACAATAATGCGAAATATCCGCTTCCTCGTTCATATATATTATTTAAATGTTATTTATCATGTATACCCGTATTGAAAATAGAGGTCCGGTTTTTATTTTTTTAAGCAGTGTATTAAATCTATCAGTCTGCGTCATCATGAAATCTTAATAATGAAAGTGTGCTCTCAAGCAGGATTCGAACCTGCGACCACCTTTGATGAAAAACAAGCACTTAATCAGGATGCGCCTTAAAAAAAAAAAAAAAAAAAAAAAAACGGGCACCGAGGGCATAGTCGGCAAAATGCCGCATTAATATATATAAAGATATATGCGTCCTCAGACAGAATTCGAACCAGTATCTTATACGGAACAGTCATTTAGCTTGACGTGCCTTTACCGATTTGGCCACAGAAGAGCGTTCGGGCAGTAATGTCAAATTTACTATATTTAAACTTCAATCTTCCATGAATCTTTGACGTACATACATATCTGCTCATGGCGTATCAAATGTAAACAAATGACGTCACACATTATGAAATGGACAACGTCCAACAATTATTTCAAAACATTTTTATGTTAATACATTCTTTTATAGAAACAAATATTTAAGTAAATGCCCTGTTTATAAACAATATTAAACATTTACCGGTCTGGAAGATTGAATTTTAAATATAGTAAATTGGACCTTGCTAACCGAAAGCTGTGGCCAAATCGGTAAAGGCACGTCCAGCAAAGTGGCGGTTCCGTACAGGATATAGGTTCGAATCCTGTCGAGGACGAGTATTTTCTATGAAAGCTTGTCAGACATTCAGGCCGGTAAATGTTGTTTAATACTGTTTATGTTATAAACAGAGCATTTACTTGAAGGCCCATTTGTTCATTTTAGAAATGAACCAGTAGACAACCTATACACACACACACAGACACACACACACACATATATATATATATATATATATAAAAGAGAAGAATGAAGCCGCAAACGATTTTTTGGCCATAATGTGGATTTTTTAAAATATATATTATACTTTTAATTTCCATATGTTTGCTATACTTATTACTGGTCTCGCGTAATTCATCAGGCAAAAGGGGTTATTTAAAGATATTATTACAAGGAATTAATTTCTTCATGTTTTCCGATGTTCAGCCATTGACTTTTTGTGTGTAGTATTAATCGAATTTTGAAATGTATATATATATATATATATATATATATATATATATATATACTTAGATGTATGTATATATATATATATATGTATATATATGCATATATATGTGTTTGTGTATCTACATATGTGTGTGTGTATATATAATTTAAATTGAATATATATATATATATATATATATATATATATATATATATATATATATATTAATTCAATTTAATTGAAAAAAAGACAACCTATTTGGGGTCGAGGAACCACTACAAGCAGGGATATGTACTCAAAGAGGTGAATCCACTAAGCTTAATGTCTTCATTTTGGGGAGGAAATAAACATGTATAAACGCGTAAATGTACCATGAAGCGGTTCCTCAGATTAGGATCGGAATGAAAACTAGCATCCTAACGGAAGACTCCTTTTCTTCATTATCGCTTTCTGTCTGTAGGCCAGTAGATATTTTTTTCTTCTGTTCAAACAAATATGTCTGCTGAAACGCGTTATGTTATCCCTTCTTGAAGGGAATCTCTTCCTGGCCTGTCAGAGACCGTTATAGTATCGTTTTAATATATAGTATGCACTTCATCAGGATGATACGTAAGTATCTAGATTTCGGCCACTTTAATTTGAACATTTGAACTTTTATGAGCGAATCATATCTAATATTGATTACTACTTCGTTACTCCTTGGGGTTGTTTACGTCATAAAATTGATATCGGCTCAGAATGAGAAAACGGAGTATCAATTCCGAATTTCAGTCAATTTTGTTTCAGTTATGGAGAAATATCTGTAGGAAAGGTATGAAACAATCACTTCTCATCCCAGCTATGAGTTAAATAAAAGGACTTGCAAAAAATCATTGCTATTTCCCAAAATATTGTTAATGCAGTATTTACTCGGAAAAAATATATTGGTCTTACAGCCAATAAATATATTTCAGCGTTAAATAACTCACAAATGGTATATAGGCTATTAAATACAAATCAGACGCCACAACATTGGTGATGACACTTCAGGACTTTAAGAGACGCCTCGTACTCGTAATCTGAACTGGTTTCCTTTAGTCGTAACATAATACTGAACATGGCAAATCAACGTAAAATCAAGATGGCGTCAAACAATTCTGAAAACCGATCTTCAAAATGAAAATTTTCTACCCAGACTTGTAATAGTGGGGGCTGATAAAAACTGATTTCGGCGATAATACTAGTGCTATATATCAATCAATCAATCAATCAATCAATCAATATATATATATATAATAATAATAATAATAATAATAATAATAATAATAATAAGGCTTAAACGCTAATATTCTATGGTCATAATTTATTCCATTGGAATCGTAAATACGATCCAATTCATCAGACATACAACATCAAAAAGAAAACAGAAAAAAAACAACTCCGGAAAAAAAAAATTGAATTTAGAGAGAGTGTGTCCTGTACATTGAGTTCTACCTGGATTCTATCCTCTTGGAATTTTTTTATTCCAAAAATATATATATGTATGTGTATTCATGTATGTATATATATTTATATATTTTGCATATGTATGTGTGTATTTACCACTGATATTATCTCTATCTATCTATCTATCTATCTATCTATCTATCTATCTATCTATCTATCTATATATATATATATATATATATATATATATAGTCAAACAGACATTGTTTCGCTGTATCACAGCTCCTCAGTGTAGGTAGACGACCGATTGCTTCAAGCCGGGACCGAAAAGAGTCTTTAAGAAAATTTATTTAGAGTAACTTTAACGGTTTCACAGTTCTATGATATTTCAAATGTTAAATTGAGATGGAGAGTTGTGCGGCTATGCCATAATATGTTTCGCAATATCTCCATTTCAATTTTTTCAATTTCCACATTTATTTGTCGCATATAAATATATACATACATGCATACACACACGCATATATATATATATATATATATATATATATATATATATATATATATGTGATGTATAAATTGACGTCTAAAGGGAAATAATACTGATATCACATTTTAACATGTACATTTACCAAAATATTAAAAAAAATATCTTGAAATAACAAAGAATAAAAGTATTCAATAAATTGTCATTGTCTTCAACCACAGTGTCCAGACGACTTTGCAGTCTCTTGCAACTCTTTTTGTCGGCCACTTTCCTTAAGTTGGTAAATGCTGCCATAATATTTGCCTTCGGTTCGTCTTCGATATTAAAAGGAGTTTTGTTGGTTTTTCGCTCAACTGCGCCCCACACATAATAATCAAGGGGGTTACAGTCTGGGGAGTTAGTTGGCCAGATGTAAGGTGTGATATGGTCGCAGAAATTGTGACTTGGTTCTCCTGCTTCTGGGGTATGCTGCAGAGTCCTGTTGTTAGACATATTGTCTCCCATCAGCCTCCACTTGAAACAAGACAGAACTACCTCATCAAACCACGATATAGCCCTCCGTGTTGAGTCTGATGCCTACACCAACTAATTCTACAGTTCTTTACTTATCAGAACAATCAGAGTTTTCTGTGCAGCCGTTCCTTCTTAATCACATTTAGACTCACCCATCTCTTTCCGATTCTTATACGCTGTCCTAAGATGGACACCCAAACACTTTGAAATGTTCGTTTTGGAATTTCCGGCTCGAATACCAGGGCCGAATATCGTGCTGTTTCCAAATTTCTGACGGAATAAATTGCGTCATGGTTTTCTTTTTCTCACAGACCCGTGCCCAACTGATGCTACTATACTGGGCAGCGGTGAAAATCAAAAACAAACGAAATTAAAATATAACGTGACGACAATTTATCCATCGCAATATATATATATATATATATATATATATATATATATATATATATATATATATATATATATATATATATATAGAGAGAGAGAGAGAGAGAGAGATTACGTTTTATATACAAAACAGACATGAAAATTACTTCCATTGCTATAAAAGCTAAAGATATTTTCAATGACATAATCATTATTAGCATTGTCAAAAATTCATGTGAAACGAATCTTTGAATCCTCCAGTAAAAAAATCTGGGTTGGTTTGCAGAAAGAATGTAACCATGGTTATAATCTTTTTCGGTATAGTTGATGGAATACTGCAGATAGGTTGCCGTATCTTTACAGTTATTTTTTTTTTGTTGTTTATTCTATGAACTTGCTTTTCAGTTGACTCAGATTTAAGAGTAGCCATGTTTATCTAAATACAAGAAATGACCTGAACTCTGTTTGGAGGGTAAATACAGCCTTCTCTATTTTCGCTTAGAAGCAGAACAGTTTAGCTATAGAGACAAGCAATGAAAGAATGAAGATTAATTTATTTTTTATACATTCTGTATTTATCGTTGTTTCAATTTGCATCTCTCTTCTCGTTTAAGTAGAAAACATTCTGACTTTAATCAAGTTAAATGTATAACATAACACCCATTTAGTCTGATGCTCCTTCAATCGCTGTTACATTGTCACACATAATTTACCTAGACTTATTTTCTTAATGCTATAGTAGTACAGTAAGACATGGGAGCAGGGGATAACAGCTCATCCTTGAAAAACTGTTGATATCCACCTCTACTCCCAATCTGCCTTAAAAACAAACGAACCAACCTCGGTGTCTGAGAAGCCTGCTCAAGTATAATAGTTCCGACACCGTGAGAAGTTCTGTTGCTTTGATTCTTCGACGACAACCTAATTTCGCTTTTCTCTATTTTGAGTGACTCTCGGGGCTCTTATATTGGTATTCTCTTTTTTAAGAAATCCTAAAATAAGATATCAGATGTTTAATTTTTCTGACAAATAAAGGCTGTGAACCAAATTTCGTTTTTTTGAAAGATATAAACAAAATTGGTTAGATGCAATCAGAACAAAGTCTCATGAAACTGAAAATGGAAGTTAACTATCCGTAAAATGAATGAGGGTATATGTGTGTGTGTGTAAAATATATAGAAAATAGGAAAGAACTTGTTAGATAAATAATCCAAAGTTCTTTAATATTTTTGTTAATATTTTTTTAAAAAGAGTGCCTGATAAAAAAGTAGAGCATAAATATAATTATTTATTTAAAAATATGATTCAACGCTACATAAAATGTTTCAAACAAGAGTTGAAAACTTCAATATAATTATTTGAATTAAATTGAAATTCTATAATTATATTGAAGTTTTTATTTCTTGTTTTGAAACATGAGAACTCTTATGTAGCGTTGGAATCATATTTTTAAATAATAATATATATATATATATATATATATATATATATATATATATATATATATATATATATATATATATATATATGTGTGTGTGTGTGTGTGTGTGTGTGTGTGTGTTGTGTGCAGGGGGGTGTGTGTGTGTGTATGTGTGAGCCAAATAATCAAGAATTATAATGTAGCCCCAAAACTTTAAATCAGTAAAAACAATATTTTCAAAGGGAAATTTCAAATATGATCAAGGTATATAAAAAAATTAAAACTATTATTTAATAAATCTGCCCACAACTTCAGTAGTAATAGCATGCCTTAATCAAGTGATCAGGTTAGTCACAGTGGTAGCTAACAATGAATTCTTAGTACTATCGGAACGCTGGTCGGTCTCCCACGCTAAGACGCTACAGGGGATTTAAGTCAGGAGATATATTAGGTCCTATTTTGTGGGTGATATGGTCGTGAGAACTCTCGGTTAGACACTCCACGTGGGGAAGTTGCAGAGTCCTGTTGGAACATGTAAAACAGCCCATTGTTTCAGGGTTTGGATATTGTGTCTAACATTTCTACGTAGGTTGTCACTTTGATTCTGGAGTCCTGGGTAAGACGAAACATCATCCGAGAGCAAGGCCTCTGATTGGGAGATTGGAGGGTTTGAGTAACCTGGAACAAGCTAGTAATTGCAGATACTTCCAGGTTTTCCCGTGACCTAGCTCGTAGCACCTGTTTGAGTCCCAACTATAGACAAATAGTGAACACTTCCAAACAAGAACAAAATCCTGTGAATGTATTAAAATACATTTTTATAATAAAAATAACATATTTACATTCAAAATTGTCAACATTACCTATTTGTAGTACAATCAACAATATATCAGTCAATATAAAATAAATCTTTCATCGCATTAGTCCATATAATATCCTACAATTTCTTAAAGAAATCATATCGTATTCTAAAACATAACTTCAACAAAGCTACAAAACAAATCTCAAATATCACCGCCTCTAGTAATCATGCCCACACAAACATGTATATGGATAAATGCTTTGTATAATCTGTCATGTATTCAAATGTGAAAGCAGAGTAACATACATTTTATTACTTAAAAACTCTCAAGGCAATTAAATTTAGGCATTAAGTGTCCCATAATGAGTTGGTATGCCGTTAAACAAACAAATAAAAAAATAATTCTGTGGTGATATGACATGGTCCATAGTTCTTCACGACGTATATCCAGTGATGATGAACGTTTGAATTCGAATGAGGATTCTATGTTTTCATTTCTGCTGAGTCATATGTTCAGCAAACTGGCCTGAAGCAGAACTCATACATGCAAACAACTGCTAACGCTCCATTGACACAGAAAGTCTCTCAATCCACCTGTCATGCTTTACAAGAGTTAGTGTAGGGCAGAACTGGATTATTGTTGCTATAACCGGCTGCTCTATTAAGAGTAGATAGACTAGCCTGCTATAGCAGCAATACACCAGTTCCGCCCTAATCTGACTAACAGCCTGCAGCGTCGAAAATAATTGTCTTTTCAAGAGACCTCGTAGAAGATTTTGTAATATATCAAGACTTAAGTGTAGTGTTGATAGAGTTCAAAATCGTCAACGAGGACTCTTGGAAAGACAATTATTTTCAACGTTGCTAGCTGTTTCCAACTGACCTCTAGCCTTCTTCAGGAATTTCTATTGGACATGTTGGAATTTCGAACCGAACACATTTTTCACTCTACAGGGGAAGATTTTTTTAATTTTACGCGCCATGCCTTTGGATGTGTTTAATTAATTGCCGTTGATAACTCCCTAAGTTTGTATTCTCTCTGCTGCGACCAGGCATTGAAAGCACAACTATTTGTTTTAAGTCACGTTTTGGGTCAATCAACCAAAGCTTTTTTCCACTTTATGTGTATATGTATTTTGGCTATGTATCCTTGGTTACATATATTGTGTGAAGGTTTGGGATTTATAAAAAGAAGCATTCAAAGGCATGGCATGTGGAATTAAAAATTCTACTCATCTCTCTCTCTCTCTCTTGCGCTGAAACACATTGTCATATATATATATATATATATATATATATATATATATATATATATATATATATATATATATATATAATAAATGCGAATGTCAGTATGTCTTTGTGTCACACTTTTTCAACTTTACTTCTAAAGGCCGTAGAGAAAACACATTATACCATTTTGGAATCAGTCTGACCCAGTAAGCGAAATTAAATACATTCCTGGCCGGATACGGACCAGCAATCAAGAAATTTTGAATTCGCAAGTTGTCATTACCGTGATTGTTTTCGGCGAAAAAGTGATTATTTACGACGAAATTTCTGTGCGATTAAAATTTTTATAACTTGGAAATAAATTTGGGAAGAAACGAAAATCCAACAAAATGAAATAAAATAATTATTTGTACGGAAAGTGAGGACATATATATATATATATATATATATATATATATATATATATACCCAAGTATATGATTGGTATATACGGAATGAATTCCAATAACCAACAAATACTATTCTTAAAAGAGTGCTCAATACAAAGTAGAGCAGATATAATTATTTATTTAAAAAAATTTATAACATAAATATGTTATAAAATCACTACAAAAATAGCCATTTTGTTTTGTTATTTTACATTCAACATCATCACTTGATAAGACACTGAGAGTGTTGAAACAAAATGGCTATTTTTGTAGTGATTTTATAGCATATTTATGTTATAAATTTTTTTAAATAAATAATATATATATATATATATATATATATATATATATATATATATATATATATATATCAAATTGTCTTTAAATTAAGTGGCCACAGAAGAATTATGGTTGAAATTTTAAAATGCAAGCTTAAGTATTAATGCAATACTTAAATGCACCTGACCAATTTTGAGTTCTCCTGTAGTTTATTGCAGCCGAGCGCATCAATTCCGCCCTACATTTTGTGATGAAAGCGTTACGCAGTAGAAACCTTAAACGTCTCCCCGATAGGGCGGCTTTTAAGCTATATATATATATATATATATATATATATATATATATATATATATATATATATATATATATGTTAATGAAGTATGCTATATATGTAGGTTAAATATATAATGTCTTGAAAATTGCGTTTAACCATGAAACAAATTGTCGTCGCTGGGTGATAACACCAATTTATATTTTCCTATACATATACTTGCAGATGTAACAACATTGCGTTTGGCCGTATTTGTAAAGGAGATCATGTGATTCAGCTCTAGATTTTTTTTTATAGTAAACCAAAAATATTATTCCCAATTACTACTAGAACTATCACTAGAATTTTTCTTACTCCAACGTATCACTATCCCCTATCTCCACATCTCCTCCCCTATCTCTGACTCTTACGACGCTTGTGAGATAATGTGCCTAAAAATTTGACCGGTGTTTATCGACAAGAAAAATCACCACAGACCAGTCAAAAAAACACTATTGTTTCACTCCGACACCTATTTTCTTTATGTATATTTTTCTTCTCAAACAAATGGAAAAAAGGAAGTGACGTCTCACATACGGCTTGCCTACAAGCAGGATTGTTCATAATCATTTTCGATTCTCACCCGTCGAAGAGCAGCTGAAATGCACTGAAACAAAGTTTCATCTTTGTAGTGAGTAAAATGGTTTTGTCCATATGATAAAATTATAATAAATAATTATCGCTCTACTACCGGTATCGAGCCCTCTTTTTGGACTAATGCTGTGAACGTTGGAATTTATACATTCGTTCTCATCACATCGTATATATATATATATATATATATATATATATATATATATATATATATATATATATATATATACACAATTTGTCTGTCGTATTCAATGAAATGTGCATGAAAGAAGGATTGCTGCCTAAATGCACATATATATGCATGTATATGTATTTTCTTATCTATCTATCTATCTATATATATATATATATATATATATTTCAGTCTTTTCTTATTTATCTGTCTATCTATAGAAACACAGATAGATATATTGCCATAGACATATCGATAGATGAGAAAAATGCGATAGTTATTCACTAGAGAGAGATATGTACAGAAAAACATATTCTTCTTCTTAGTCAAATTTTTGTGTCAGCTCTTGAAATCTATCTATTTCTCTCTCTCTTTCTTTCTGTAGACATAATTATCACCCCCTTGAATATCTGAATATTTTCTTAGAAAATGCAAATATTTTCAAGTAATTACTGCATTTTACCATAAACAGTTGATACCGCATTTAGTTTTGAAGAATTCGTGAATTTCTTAGACATTTCGATCTATTATATTCATAGCTACAGATTTTTCTAAAAAATTGTATAGTCCAAAATTATTCGTCCCCCTTATGGAAATTATGAAATAATAATATGGCTCTATGGCAAATGTATTTTTTTTAATTTAATTTGACATTTAATACAATATCATTTTGAAAATGAAATATTGTTGACCGAACTGATTGTATAACATTCCAGAAGGTAATGAAGAAGACAATATGTCAGTGTCACGTGTCGCGATAACTCATTCGGTCTGCAATCATGACGTAGAAGGCTAATCTTGGCAAGAAGCTTCGAATGAAGATAGTTGATGCGTACAAAGCAACTGATGGATATACCACACTTTACAAGCGTTTAAAATGAACTAGATCGACAATTCGTAGCATTATCATAAGGTACAACGAGACTCAATGTGTTGAGAATAAGTACTGACAAAAAGAAAATAGATTCTCAGAGAGAATGGAAAGAAAAATTGTTAGAGATGTCTCGAAGAATATTCACTTAAGGACATTGTCAATGATATATATATATATATATATATATATATATATATATATATATATATATATATATATATATATATGGGGGGGGGAGAGAGAAAGTTGAAATTTATAAGGCAGATAAGAAAAGAGGGTTTAAAAATTTTGAACTCACAAAATATGTCTGCCTACCTATGCAGTTATTTATTTCTATAGAAATCAAATGTTTTTATATGTTTTTTTTTGGCATGTGTCTACATTTTTTCGCGCAATGGTGCTCACCCTTTAAATTGCTTGAAAGCCACTCGAGATAAAGCTTTACAGAGTAAGAGATACAGATTATGCAAATATGCGATAAGCTAACGGTTAGAATGGAAACTAATTCGTCCCTCGCCCTGACGCGGAAACGATTTTGGATTCTAGTGAAAACTGAAAACTAACATCTGAGTAACCCCTGTTTGATGTGGCAGCAGTACTCCATTTGTGACCTGGTTTGGCTCTTATAAAGGTAGACGATTGCAGCCCTATTTAGGAGAGATATAGGAACAAATCAATGGATAGTCCAAATTTGAAACTTTGAACAATCTTTCAAAATGTTCAACAATTCGTCTCCGTTTACTGAAAGTACAGATTTATTGATGTAAGCTATTACTTTAAAATGAATATTGTTCTGTTATGAATGATGGATGTTGGTATCAGTAGCGATGGATCATATGTACGAGTAAAACTTGAGGTCTGGGTTAGGTTTAACTCTCCATAGGCACTAAAGCAAAGTGTCTCTCCGAGGAAACACCCATTTATCACGATTGGCGATAGTTCTAGGTCTGATCAGCGATGATAGAATGTTACTTGTTTGGTTTCCGAATCAGTGGATGTGCCCAGCCATTTTTTCTCCCAGTGAGCTGTTAGAGCTTGATCAGTGGAAAGATCAGCCGCCAAGCGCTGGTCATATAGAATGTGGAGGTGCACACATATACAGTTGTATCATCTGCATAGATATTCGCAAAAGATTGGAGCATACTCTTGGCCAGATGTTATCAGTTTCGACGTAATGTTTTTAATTGGCCCTATATTTCTATCTTAACTTTCAGATAATCGCATAATCGATCGGTTTTATTTTTCTCACACTCATATCCTCACTGTTATTAAGAATATACAATTGCAACAAAATAAATGAATAAGTTATTATTTCAGAATTTCTCTTTTCATTTATCGTTTAGGAAGTTTGGCAATAGAACTAAAACTTAGATAGGTGACTGTTTGGAATTTACCAGGTCCTGTACAACATTGTGCAAATTAATTGAAAAAGCTGCTTTAGTTTCCTTTCTTTCAACATACAGTCAGTTTTGGACCCACTGGTGTGACAGGGTATAATAGATTTCTATTTTTTCTCAGATTAGGCCATTTGCAGTGGTGTGCAGTAATATGAATTTATTTTCGGGGTGTATGATGAAATTTGTATGAACTTGAAAAATATTGCATCATCCGTGATTGCATCAGATTTTTATCACTCTCAGGTACTATTGTCTCGACTGTCGATTATTTGTCCTAGGATTATTGTCTTCGATGGACATTAATCCAAGGAAGCGTTCGAAAATTGTAACAATGCACGAACACACTGACCACCTTCACCAATGAGCAAATCAAATTACTACAGACTGTCCCGGAAATTCTCCTGATTTAAATCCAATCAAGTATCTGTGGACAATCTGCAAGTAACAAATTGTTTCAATTAATTTGCACAATGGTGTATGCTTGAATCTGCCGTTGTTTAATCGATAACGACTCGGAATTAGAAATCTGAGAGCGAGGTTTCCAATGCCAGTCCCGTTCATTATATTCAATTATACGCAAAAACCCTTGGGTAATTTATAAATCTACATTCTTCCAAACTATGGTTTAACTAGTAAGACTTGTATCAGTAAATAATTATTATCTCAAAAAAAATTCTTACAATCCAAAAAAATATTTTCTGGTATTAAATAACATAAAAAGTTGACAAACCGCAAAAACAAATCAATGACACAGTCATTTTGCAACTGGTTAAATGCCAGATATCAAAACAGTGACAACGACATAAATATATTTCTTAGCCGATAGAAAATTTATGTTCCACCTACACGTAACTGGGCATCACAACTGCACTGAAATCCAGGTATCGTGGGAAAGAATTTGACGGAGGTTTCTACGACCTTTGATCTGCTTATGCACACAAACGACGCCTAGAATCTGCCGAAATCGTCTTCTGAACGCGGTGATTCATCTCGCATATATGTCACTGCTTTAGAGAAAAATTCTTTCAATTTTGACTGCCTGTCGTTTGCGTAGAGGAAAATAGCTTTAATAGAAATTCCAATTGAAATTAAGTGCACATTTAACTATGGCAGCTTTCAGAACTGACATTCGTGAAATGTCGTTTATATTGTCGATGAATCTTGTTAAATAAACATTGCAATTCGATCTGATCTTGCACTAACACAGGTCGTCATACTTAGGATTCTTTTCTTTTCATAATTAATTGAAATATCTTTTTAGTATCTCAGAGGCATAGCATTTCAATCAATCATTTGATAGTCCGGATTAAAAACTTTAAAAAATCTCTCACAAAGATCGGGAACTCGAACTGTCTTCGTATACCAAAGCGATGATTCATCTTGTACGTAAGCAACTGCTTTTAAAATAATTTTTTGGTTATGAATGCCGGAAGTTGGCATAGATGTAAAAGTTGTGACTTTGACGAAATCTTTCACTCTAAGTTGTTGGTATTCACATTATCATTTTCAATGTAGTTTAAATAAAAATAAAATATAATTGCCATGTCTACGATGGTAGCTTTCATTTTCTGTTAGCATCTCCTTAGAACTTTCCTTGGTGTAATGTAGGTTGTATATTTCGCATTTGTCAAACTCTTCAATAAAATGGAAAGTTCAAAGTGAGACATGCCTTTTGAAATAATAAAACATAGATGACTTATCTGTTATGTAAGATCGGACCTCCTATATAGCAGTGAATGCTAGAGTCTCTCTTTACAGATGAAGTAAATATGCTAAATAGCATAAATGAGGTCCTACAAAAGACTGATGAGAAAATTATGGTCTGACTATATTTTGGAGGAAAACGGGAATAAAGAAGCATAGCATCAATAGCATATCCCTCAACTTGGCTACTGCTTTTGAAAGGGACTTCCTATCAAAGGTTAAAGACACTTATACTTACAATCAGAAAGAAAGAGTTGAAAGTTCTCTATTATATAATGAGGAAGAAGGCCGCGGATAATTTGACAAGAAGAGGACATATTCAATACAAGAGAGACAGTGAAAAGTAGAGAAAATCCTACATAACGAGCTTTTGCAAGGTAAGCAGAACATGGACTACGCGAGATAGCAAATTATAAGCCTTACTTAGAGCTACAACGGGCAAGAATCACTGCAGTGCTGTGTTCATCTACGTCCTGAGGAGATAAAGTACAGCAAAGAAGTAGTTATCTCACAAATGCATTTGTCATACCTTTGTTCATTCTCTAATTATACTATATTATGTTCTTAGCAATGCTTGGCTGCTCGTTCCCGGTTATGACCGATTGATTCGATTGTGGCAGACGGCTGCTCTGATGTATATGTGCTTTTCTTACGTGTTAATATCCGCAGAGCTAACATTTGACTTCCCCACGCGCAAATCGCTAATGACCCGTTGGTGGGCTGCCGATGGCCACCCCAGCAGACCTCTGGTGGACTTCTAGCGGTCCGTCATTGGTAACATTGCTGAGACGAATACGCCGGCGGCTCAACGGCGGGCTACAAGCTACAAAAACTAGTGGCATGCCATCCAGTGGTAGATTGGTGGCTTGTGTGGTGGGTTATACTGAAACTATGCTGAGTAGATCTTCGTTACGGTGTGCTGGAGAGAATGCATAATCTGGCAACGTACTAAACAAGGCCAGTACGCTCAAACCCACGGACATATGACTTCCTGTCAACATAACCAACAACGGATTTCATACAGTTTCGCTTGCCCAACTTCCCTCAAACCTTTTAGGTCAACATTAGTCAGCGTATTTTCTCCAACCCTTCGCAACAAATTCTGGGATTATTTCCATGGACCAATAGTATCAATCTGTAACAAATTGACCATAGAGCGTTATAGTTGGAACACAACTTTTCTATTCCCACGACCATGCAACCGTCAAAATGAGTTTCTTAATTAGTATAAAGCAATGGAGAAACTATAGTTAAGAATTCTAATATATTCCGTTGTTTGTACAGAAATATTTGTTTGATTTTACAAGGTTGTTTCAGGTGTATTTAATTCATTGTTTCGACATGTTTAAAGTCTTCTTCTTCGCAGTCTCCTTCTCCCTCTCCTCTTCATTCTTTTTCTTCTCCAACTCCCCACCTTCTCCCCCTCTCCTCCTTCTCCCCTTTCTTCTTCTTCTTCTTCTTGCCTGTTCCCTTCAGGACGTAGGTGATTTTGGCTCATCATAATGTTCTTTTCTTCGTCGCCTTTAAAAATACTTGTATTTTTACTATCAGGCTCTCTCCCTGTTCTGTCTCCTATCTAAACAATTTCTTTGTTGTTCTATCCTCTTGGCAACTCTGACCATGTGATAGTGTCTCTACACATTTCTTTCCGCTCTCCTACCAGCGAAAAACCTCCTACCAACAAATATCTTTCTGTAATCGACGTGCACATTGGGACACGTTCCAGGACTCCATTCCAGTCTCTTGGAATGCAGTTTTTAATCATCATGTTCATAAATGCGCGTCTGAAGTCTCTTCCTAGGTAAAAGCCGGTATCGATACATTCAGTGCAGCAAGGAAATAACAAGTTAAACCGTATTTATCTCCTTAGTTCTCAACTGCCTGAGCGGCCGCTATAGCCCAAACGAATCACTTCTTCGGGCTGTACCAGAGAGACACGTCTGATTGCAAAAGACAACTCTTTGTCTCTGCTCGTAACGAGTGCAAACGTATGCTCAAAGAAGCGATGTTACAGTTGACTGATAAAATGAAACAACGGGTAGCATCTCGTAAATTCGATTCTAGCGATTATTGGCGCCTTTGCAAGAGGGTGCTGAACAATAGCGTATCCTGTATCCACCCCCTCTTTTCAATCACCTCGATGTCCTGACATCTACAGCATGTAAGGCTGAATGCTTTGCGTGGAAATTCTCTTCTAACTCAACACTCGACTCGACTCGGAATATCTAAATCTGACTTCCATCCTAGAACAGAGGCGCCAATGAGTGATATGTGAATAACCCCGTCACATGTCTTAGATATCATTTCTAAATTAGACTCCCATAAAACAAGTTGAGGTGACGAGATCCCAGTTGTCGTCTTAAAGACATCTACTGCAAAGCTGTCTTTATTTCTCTTCGAACAAATATTGCGGCGCTGCTTCCTTCTTGTTTGAAGTCCTCCTTTGTAGTTCCTGTTTTTAGGAAATCTGGGGAGCTTTCTGACTCCTCTACCTACCGCCCAATTAGTCTACAGCTTTTCGACGAAGTATTCGAGGCCTTAATAATTGCTGAATTGGTTAAGCAATTTACCTCTGACGACCTACTCTATGAGAAACAATTTTGCAGGTATCTACCGCTGATGAACTAACGGCCATAACTGTGGCTCTAGATATCACGAAGGAATTTAACAGGGTTTAGCACGCTTTTTTTCTACGTAGACTACAGGGCTACAGTATTAGCGGGCTTGTCTTTGATTTAATCCAATCATTCCTATCAAATCTTGAAATTAAGATTTTTTTTTTAATGGAATCACGTCCAGATCATTTCGCACGAAAGCGGGTGACGCCAAGGCTATATCCGGGTCCTACTCTGTTTCTGATCTTTATCAATGATCTCCCCTGATGCCATCATTTCCTATGTTGGCATTTATGCTGATGACACTTTCATTTACTCACGTCTCAATAGCATATCTCTCAACCTGGCCACTGCTTTTGAAATAGACCTCCTATCAAAGGTTAAATGGGGCAAGAAATGGCTCGTATATTTTAGTGCTCCAATACGAAACTACTCTCATTTCGTCACCATAGAGGAACTTATCTGCCCACCAACAGCATGACCGATGCTAGACTTCTGGAGCGCCACACTCTGTCCATTCTTGGCTTCACGTTCTCAAGTAACTGAAATGGAACGCGTACATCGAATCAACAACTGCATCTACTGCAAGTAAAGTTAGGTCACAGTGTCGAGTTGGAAGTTTTTTTCTTCTCATGGTCCCTCTTGCACATTTCCAAATCTATCATTCATCCGGGCATTGAATACTGTTGCCATATTTGGTCAGGTGCTCCTGCTACTCATCTGGAAGTTCTTGACAAAATCCAATTAGGATCTGCAATGTAATCGATCCTGACTTGGCATCTCGATTTCAGTCACTTTCTCACCGGCTTGACATGACGTCCCTCTTTTTTTACAAATATTTTCATGGCTACTGTTCTAACTAGCTTTTTTCCTGGTGCCTGAAATATGAGTGTTTAAGCGGGCTACGAGATTGACATTTAGGTCCCAACCATTTTACTGCTAAAATAGTTAAATTTAACCGTCACATTTACTCCAAAACTTTCTTTTCTCGCACTTCACGCCTGTGGAACACCCTTCTGTTTCCTTGCTTCCCTGATAACTACAATCTCAAATATCTAATTGCAATGTCAAGCGCCATTTTTTTTATTTGAACCCCGTTTATCTTTTATTCTTTTCTCAATCCCCACTATACCCAAACTTTTCTGTCACATTCACTCACTGTAACACCCTGCGTACTAGTGGCATTCCAACTTTGATTGTGCTGAAATGATAAAAAACAATGTTTGCTAGTTGCTTTTCTCTGTCTATCTTGCCTTCAGTATACTCAGTGAGTGTCAACACAAAGAGGACATTTATCTGTCCCAGACATTTGAAATATCGCTTCCTGATTTTACGTAGAAGTGCTCATTTGGCTTCTATTTTAATCAAAACTTACTTTTTGCTTATGTGCTCTGCTCACAGTATTGTCACATCATTCTGTAGAATAAAATATTTGTTAGTTGAAGTCTTTTTATTTGTGAGGAAATTGTCCAGCATTTACTAGGGTATTGAAAGACTGATATTGCATAGCAGTTCAACATTCCTGTTTTTTTTTGTCTCTAACGCAATTTTCGTATTGTTTTTAATAATTTCTACAGTTTATTTTTAAAGGTTTCTTTGGATATTCTAATGTGCTTTTGGATTTCCCTATAATTTTTACTTAATCTATCATCATCTGTCATTTATCAAAACATTTTTATGTCCCCCAGTTTTACGAATTAATACTGCATATTTTAGAGCTTTTATATTGGAATATACGTCAATAACTTGAACCCATCTCAATAGAAAAGCGCTTCAACATTTTTTTATATATATATATATATATATATATATATATATATATATATATATATATATATATATATAAAACATTCACCAGAGAATACTTTCAACTCCCACCGCCCATCCAGTATACAAAAAAGGATCGTCTCCTGCCTACAACATTGAGCAAAAGTTACACAGAGATATATGAACAATAAATGGTCAGTGCTCTATAACGTAACAATTACTCCGGGTACATGATAGCAGGTCCCACAAACTGGGATAGAACGGTGCAAGAGACTAACGAAACTCAGAAAAACAGCCTCTGTCTACCTCTGCATGGTCCAGTGGATAAAAGTCTTCGTTGGAGTTATCCAGTGACTTGACTCAAAGGGTTATGAGGTCAATAACTTGCCTCAGAAAGAAGTGAACAAAAACTTGGTGAGTTGACTTACTAAAAGAAATTAACTGAAACTGAGATATCCACAAAAGGCATGACACGTGGAACTAAAACAATCTACCGCCGTGGACGAAATAAAGCCTTCGGTTAGAAATTTCTACGCTTATCACCGGAAGAAGACCGGAGCATCGTGAAGATGTCAATAAAGATAGAGTAAATCGTTAAAATGCTTCATCTCAGAATTATAGACAGATAAAAAATACCAGCACTACATTTTCAAGGGAAATGACTAACAATATACTTTAAAAGTTTAAAATGATCAACATTTCATTTTAATATTGAAATTGAAGATATGAAACCAATTAAAAAAAAATTGCTATAATTAATTTCATTTCAATTTTAACTCCTAGTTTGATTTTCTAAGAATATTTTGTAAAAATAAAATGCAGCTAATTGATTATAATTTAATCATGAAATAATGTCATTCTTATAAATTGATTATAACCTTTGAATTTTAATTTAGATTCCAGCATTGATTAAATCATACGGGTTTATATGCTGCTAAACAAAAACATCAGTCAATATGAAAATATATATGGTTAAAAACGATTTGATAAAAGCGAAATCTTTTGAAAACCTACTGTTTTACCACACGTAAGAATAAAGGCAATATCAGTGATATATCATGTAAAAGGTAATGCTAATGGTAATATTAACCGCTTCGTAATAAGGAAACATTTGGCATTCATTGAGCGGGCTGCCAGTGCCCCTGTCGGATGAAATTTATAAAATCTCTAACAATAATTTTTCAGAAAACAGGATACTGAAGTCCAGTAGCTGTTATTGGTCTTTCCAGTATTGATGGGGGTTTCTTTTCTAACCTTTTATTTGAAGTAGTGTGTAACGTCAAAATCTTGATTATGTTGTTATTTTTAATGTCAACATCTTGTTATTATTTTCTTTTCGAGTTACATGCGATAACCATTTTTAGTTGTTGCTTTTGTTAAAAGTCCTCAAGTGATGTCGTTTTTGTTATTTGTACAGTTCTTTCTTTTCGATTCTCTAGCGCCTGTCCAGAAGAAAGATGGTTGTCCCTGAGACAGTCTGCTTTGCCTGGCTCAAAGTCATTTTACCCTTTGATTTGATCCATCTGAAGCCTCGAGCGGAGCTATCTATTTAAGAACAGGATTCGAATTTTATTTTGACTTCGTAGCAATTTGCAGTGTTGTGTGAAACTACTCCGAGTGTATCCTGTTCTGTGTTCAATTAATAGTAATTTTTTTATAACTGCAATCGCTCCCTCACAGACGTGCCGTCGCCTCTCTTTGTCTTTTTTACAAATACTTTCACGATAATTGCTCCGATGAGCTTCTTTTCGCTGGTTCCCAGACTTCATCAATTTAAGCGTTCAACTAGGCTGACATTTCGCTCACACCCTTTCACTGCCGAAACTGTTAAATTCAGCCGTCTATTCTACTCCAATATCTTAATGTCTCACCTGTGGAACTCCCTCCCCTTTTCCTGTTTTCCTGATCGCTATAATCTCCCACTATACAAATGTAATGTCAATCGACGTCTCCCGATAACTTGACCTATCCCCTATCCTTCTCTTCATCCTTTCCTCTATCACTCCTCTTTCCTCTCGCTCCAAATCTCTGTAACCCCTTGTGTGCTAGTGGCTTCCCACCTTGCTTGGGGTGAAAAGCTTAAAAAACTGATCCGTATACCTATGTATTTGATGCGTTTGGTATTTACTAAATTCCACATCATGAATATTTATGATGGAATCAGTGTAGATGCCATCACTGGTCTCATTCAAATTTCAGATCATAGCTTCTGTTTTGGATACGTATTTCTGGGAATACTTGGGAGTAAATGTTGACATTTTTTGTTCCAGATGATTTTTATCCCAACAATGAACCGTCCTGGGTGTGACCATAAACTACGTCTGCGTCCTGTGTAAGATGATAACCTACATTCAACAAGGAATTTGATCAGGATGTTTTGAGAAGCGTGAAGCCACCTCTTAATTCCTGGTGTTCCTAGGTGCCCCTGACCAGGGGTGGTAGCATCTGTCAGGGTCCCAGCTATGGGCAAATCGTTACTCCCCCAAAAGGGGTCAAAACGCTATGAAAGTATAAAAATAGCAGAAATAATTTTTTTTCAAATTTTTTACTAGCAATATATTTTTGAAAAAAGTCCCTGTAATACATTTTTGAAAAACAATTACCAGTAAAACATTTTCGGAAAAATATTACCGGGAATACATTTTCAAAAAAAAATATTATCAGCAATAAAAATCTTGTCGGTATTAAATAACTCATTGAGATTGATATGTCGTAAACCAAATCAAACCAACCATGAGTAATTATGTTTTCAGCATATTTGTCTCTTTATCATTAAATTGGCTTTGGGAGGAAAAGCAAGTTCATTCTCTTCTATTATTAGATTCATTTGGGTTGTATTAAAGTATGGGTTAGAAGATCGATACAGGGTATATCCTAGGAAAATATTAAATAGACTAGGCCTTACATTTTTTTAAATCTATATATTACCACCATAATGTAAATAAAACCATATTTTCAGCGTCATAATTCATCATCTATTAACAATCCAAAAGCTTTATTAACACTCTTTATCACAAAATAATTGACTTAATTTTAAATTATTGTTATACTATTACTTCTAGCACTACAGATCTCCTGTTTGAGAGGTAAAGATTTTATAGTTAAATATACATTAAATCTAAACTAATTTTGGTTCCCATCTTCATAATCATCGATTATAGAAAATATAATATGAATGATATGCGAAAAGTTTCCTTCCTCAAGTACAGAGATTATATTTATCTTCTACAACTAATGTCAAAGTGATTAAGAGCTAAAAAGATCAGGAAATTGAGGTGCAATATTATCGCCAAGATTCTGAAGGAACGTGGCATATAGAAAAAGTACTAATTTTGATCAGCATTTATGCATTTTTATCTGATCTTTTTACCACAAACCATGTCATACTTGAGTGCTTAGAATACAATACAACACGGAAATAAAGAAAAGCTTTTAATTTCATTGGGTTTTCTTCCTGTCCATTATAGCTTCATTATAAATTAGGCATTGAATCGCTATTTTGTTTACCAATAGGCAACATAATATGATCGATAAATATCTTCTCTGGATTGCTGCTCCAGAGGTTTTCATAATTTCACCCCACGCAAGGCTACATCAGCCAGCACACAAGGGATTATAGAAAGTGAAAAAAAAATGAGAAAACGTTACCGAGGAGAAAGGACAATAAAAGAACAGGTCCCAAAGAGAGAGAGAGAGAGAGAGAGAGAGAGCACATAACGAGTGACGTTGCATTTAAATTTTTGTCGATGGTTTTTTGACAGAAAAACAAGAAACCAGAAGAAACTTCCACAAGAGAGAAGAAACATGTTATAGTGGAACACACCTATTCTATTGTTAATAGACTCTCCCACCTATAATAAGTAGGAGTAGTAGGAGTCGCTCAGTAGTTCGGTCAGTCAGTCGATGCCGGACGACCGTTAGTCGGATACTAAAGTATCAGCGACCACAACTAGATTTCTCTGCGTCATTACCTATTATATCAAGTTCCTAACGTTTTGTACGTCGAACCTATTTTAGGACCGACTTAGTACAAATACAAGCCTCCACTGTGAAACCACTCCACAACAAAACTATAACAGAGAACTTGCGGTTTTATCTCACAAATTCGATACATAAATCTAGTACTACGCTTAAATTCGTGAAGACGAGGTATCAAAGAAGGAACCTCAACAGAACAACTGCCATGGATGTATTTAGAGTAAACGCACAGTTGTACGAAGTTGTGGCTAGAAAATTTGTCTCGGTAGGATAGTATTCTTTGTTTTGCTATCATTTCTCAGACACATAATGGGGAACGATGACGTGGAGAATTTAACACTGATTAGGCGTAGTGTAAGCAAAACTAACAACGGGAAACAATTAAATGAGTTAGTCTAACTGGATGGTAGAACAAGGACGATATGGTTAATATTTAATTAGAAAACCAAAAAACAGGAATATTTGAAAAGTGATGATTATACACATCTTGAAGAGATTAAGAAATTGGATAACAATAAGGCAGAGTAGGGGGGGGGATAATAAGAAAAAGAAGAAGACTAACTTATGCTAATTTACAATGCTTCTTCTATTAAGATATTAAAAATATCTTTCTAGTATTTTATCTGAAACAAAATTCCACCTATACTTACACTAAAGGTAAAGTTTTTGCATAATCTGATCTACTTAAACGAGCTGTTTGCTGCCATTTTAATCCATTTTTAATCTCACATGAGCATAACTTAAAGAACTGTGTTGCACACATGCTACAGCTTTTCAGTGCTGAGCAGACAACGATTTACTTTAAAGACAAAGTATGAAATAGCTGTCGAATTTCGTTAAACCCTAAAGCGTAATTAGGCACTAATAAAACGGCCACTGTTCGCACTCTTTTCCAATTATTAAAAGAATATATAAATAAAATAAATAATTTCCTAAAGGAAGTAACTGTATAATCACAAAACAAGTCTCATAAGTTATATTTTTTAATTAATAAACCAGACAGAAATTTATTTGAAAAAGAAAATCTCCAAAGTTCTTATCTTCTTGAACATGTCGGTAGATGGTGGCAAAGCGCCCGGAGACACTGATAATATTATGTACTCAATATTGTTCCCATGTGTGACATTTGGCGTCAATGTGCCTCAGTTGCATACATCACATTAAACTGCATCAGCAACATAGATCAGAAGATCAAAAAAATACCCTATTTTCTCGAGGGAGTAAACCTACAAAGGCATCTTCTATTTCTGCGTTTCTGTCTCTAGTAACCTACTCCTTGCTAAATATTTTCATTCTGAAAACCCCACCTTCAAGTTTTCTTGAATCTGAGATTCCGCATGATCATATCTGTTCAAGTATCAAAAATTCCTGACCCACTTAATTACTGGCTCCTAATATATGCACATAAAAACACTAATTGTAGAAGTTTTTGATTACCCCCGCTGAGAAATTAACAAGCATTCAGGATATCAATAAGAACGGATATAAGAAAAAAAGTTAGTCTGTTGGTACGGTAGATCTTAATAGACTACACTAAATCCTGTGATAGGAGTGTTTTTTTTTTAAATGCAAGATGTATTTTAAGTTGTAATTAGGAAAAGATTACGAATTGTTTTGATTTTGAAAAGAAATCATTTTTTTTTATCATTTGGTTCCAAGAAAGGCGACAAAGCCAGTAATCTCAAGAGGTTACTGAGAAAATGTAAGAAGTTTAAGAAGATGAAAAAGTTTAGTGGAGAAAAAAGGACAATAATAGAACACGTTCCCAAAAGGGAGAAGCTGGAGATTGATCTTTTGAAATTTGACTAGGTTGGCGTGGTTGCAATAGGAAGGAAGCTGATTTATGCGGAGTAAGAGTTTGCTAATAGCACGCATAAGCAATTTTAAAGTCTATTAAAGCTTGAAAGGGAAGAATAAGCAGCTCTAAACTACGTATGTTAGCAATATTCCATATTTTGTCTGATTTGATTCTTGTTTTCCCTTTTTAATAATTAAGCCAGAAGCAAAATTCAACGGGTTATTGAAAGTGAAAGGAACTGTGAAAACGCTATTGTTTCGAAAAGATGATAAAAGAACATGATTTAAAAAGACAGCCAATAATGATTGATGTAGCCTTTAAAATTTTGAAGATTTTTGTTGATAGGAAAAAAAGAAGCCGGAAGTAAGTTCTACAAGCGAGAAGAACGACAGAGAAACTCTTTCAAGAAATCTTACGGTTACACCTAGCCATTATAACAGTAAAATTATCAAACCAAGCTGTCAGTAAATTTATAATGAATTCGAGGTAGCAAGAAGAAAAGCTCATCAGAACAATAGCCTGGAAGTACTTCTAATTAAATTTTAAATACACTGGGTGGAACAGCAAAATTGTCCAAATCGTGTAACAACATAGAATAATTGTCCATCCCACAAAATGTTTACTATCTAACAAAAATGCTAAACTAAATGAGTTTCTTTTTTCTAGGTTTTCAGATATGTCGTTAAGCCATCTTGACACCATTTGTCGTACGAATCACAGAAAATCCCACTGAGTTATTAAGCTAGAAAGAGAAAATTTTAAAATCGGTCTGTTTCAGCCCACTATATCTTCCCAAATGAGCCATAGTGAGAAAAAAAAATTATTCAGGCCTTCAACAATGGTACCGGCATTTATACTCTGGCCCATTCAAGAACCATCAAGAGAACGGTGAAATAGTTGAAAAAAGCGGGAACCGTAGAAAGGAAAACTGGAGCAGGAGGCCACAACAGCATGAGGGATCATTATTTCAACTTACAGCTAAATAAATTATTATTGTTCAAAGTAGAGTCCAATAATTTTAGAAAAACCTCGGAGAATTCCCGTAAGTTTAATCATATCTAAGATACAACGATTCAAATCTTAATCCAACAATTGGACAATTTTGCTGTTACACGGTTTGGACAATTTTGCTGTTAGAGGTTTTGGACAATTTTGCTGTTAAACGGTTTGGACAATGTTGCTGTTAAACCCGGCATATGAGAGAAGATCAATAACTGACATGCATTTCTGAGCTGAATTTCGAATCGGTATTTTGCATTTTATTCGAACAATTACGTTGAGAAAGGAATATGTCTGCTGTTCTTATTCCACACACTGTAACCTCTTCCTCACAGAGGAAACTATGCAAGTTTGTCGCAGCTCTATTGAAAGTTCCCTTCAGACAACTAAAGAAAAGCTAGTTTTTAGATCAGTCTTCCAAGACGATGCTTCCTGATCACTACAATTATTTTTCCCTCTTCAAGTCTAGTGTAAGCCGTTTACAATTTTCAACAACCCCAGTCAATAATTATGTACCTCTTGTGAATTATTTTTGTTCAAATGAGCGCCTCTCCATCAGTTTAAACATTTACGGCTAGGACACGTTTTCTCTCCTCCTTAATATCTTCATTATCTCCACGTCATACCACCTTCATTTTCATTCCTAAAACAAACCTCATTAATTATTAATATATTTTAAGAGTAACACTCTACGTTGACTGGAACTCCAGCCTTATTCTGCGTAAAGATTACTATATAAAAAAAAACATAAATGTGTTTATCCTGATTAGGTTGCTGACATATTGATATATCTGAGCACCATCGTATATTGGTGTCTATTAACGCAAAACAGTAGAATTATAAGAAAATAAAGTTTAAAAATATCTTAATATGTAAACTATAATAAATTTCATGAAATACAAGCCGAACGGAAAAGCCTCAAATAAAGAAGATAAAAAAAGTAAGTAATAAATAAATTATAATATTTTTTTACCGATTTCTTGATGAAGCTGGTCATAAAAAGCAGGTATCAAAGATGGCGTAAATTGATGATGATACACGGTAATAAACATAAAGATATAAACATAAAATAAAATGAAAAAAAACAGAGAAAAACGCAAGATGAGAACAAATAAACAGAGAGTGACTGTAAAAATGCATCCAGATTAATAAACTAGTTTATTTTGGCTTATAAAAGAAATATAGAACAACTCTAAAGAAACAATAACTATGTTGTTTCATAAGTTTAACATTACTTGTTGATTTTTGAACTGCAATTTAACGTCTGACAGATAAAGACGAAACTATGGCGAGAAAAAATGATAAGAGATGGAATGTAACGTCATATAAAAACAATTATATTGGCCCCTTTGTTTATTGATATTTATCAAGCTTAACCTAGATTCTCTAAGACCAACTTCTTAATGTAAGAAGTCGTGTCTTGTACTTAAAAAGCTACTTCAAATTTGGACTCACATATAAATAGGATATATAATGTACATCTCGTTCTGAAATATCTAAAATAACATCAAAATATTCAAATGTTTTCTCAGATCAATGATTAAAACCCGTTTCAAGCGAATGAATCTTGGTTTTAAGATAACCATTTATCGGACCGTATGAGAGTGCCAGAAAATAACAAAGAACTTCTTTTTTTTTAATCAATTCAACCCTATCCATAAAGCCATTAAGATGGTAGGGGTGACTGGGTGTGAAAGAGAATGATAAAAATTTAGATGGAACTGGAAACCAAATCCTAAACAGAAGTTGTCTGAAGCGGACAATAGGCGAATATTAACAAATAAAAAAAAAATCTGTTGAATACTTCAAACTGCAACAATAATAAAAATGGATAGCATTTGTAACAAGAAGAGAAAATAATGATATAATCGAGATGTTAACTTTTAAATTGTATGGAGGAAACTTCTACCAATGTTACAAAGAAAGATAGCAAAATAAATCTGAAGCAGAATTTACTGCAAAACTTGTTTAAAGAAAAAGATTTTATAAACTTCACACAAAATTTTACCTGTGTTACCTGTTTCATTTTCAAGCGAATTTTGGAATTCTAAAATTCGCTTGAAAATGAAACAGAACTAGGTACTTTATTTAATTTAATTTCTATAAATGAGTTGGAAGTTATTTATCTTCTGATTTTGAAACATAGTAATACCTATGTAGCGATGGAATCATATATATATATATATATATATATATATATATATATATATATATATATATATATACGAGGGTCATCCAATAAATAATGTGAATTTTTCGGTATAAGGACTTCTAATACAGATAGAAGCTTAATTTTTTTTTGTTTTACTTCTTTTTCACATGGATTTAAATGCTTTTGCAGATTAAAAAAAAACTATGAGAGTTTTGGTGATTAACAAAGATGGCTGACCAAGAAGCATGCTCCAGGATTGAACAGCGGTCAGTTATCAAGTTTTTGGATGCAGAAGGGTGCAAACCAGTTGAAATTCATAGGAGAATGTCAACTGTGTATGGTGCCACATGTTTCAGCCAAAAAATGTCTACAAGTGGGCTAAATTTTTTAAAGAAGGACGGAGCAGTGTTGAGGGTGAAGAGAGGCCTGGAATGCCTACAGAAGTGAGATCTCCTGAGGTGATCGAATCAGTCAATGACCTCATTCAGTCTGGCAGAAGGGTAACAGTGGATGACACTGCAAGGACTTTGAGCTTACATAAAGAACAAACGCTGGAGTCTTCAGTCAGAAGGAGTCATCTTGCATCATGACAACGCAAGGCCTCACACAGCAGCCCAAACGGTGCAGACCATTAACGAGCTGGGCTGGGAACTGCTCCCTTATTCCCCTTACAGCCAAGACCTTGCCCCTTCAGACTTTCCCCTGTTTGGTCCCTTGAAAGCGTTCACGAGAAGCACGAAGTTTTAAAGTGACGATGAAGTCAAATGTGTTGTGAGCGGCTGGCTGGAATAGAGAAAGAGAGTGAACGGGAAAAGAGTGGGGGGGGGAGAAGGATGGAAAGAAAAGAAAAGAAAGCATGAAGGATTAAACGAAACAATAGGGTGACTTAAAATGATTCTCTATTTAAGGGCTGAACAAGTTCAAATACAGGGTAAGGGAGGGGTGTGATCAGATTTAAAATATTCTTTATTGAAATGTCTGATACTCATGTCATTTTCGCCAGAGAAAAATTCTGAAAATATAGTATACAAAGCTACATATATATATATATATATATATATATATATATATATATATATATATATATATATATATATATATATATATATGTGTGTGTGTGTGTGCGTGTGTGTCTCTGTGTGCGTGCAGCCGTGTGTGCTTGAGAAGGAAATAAAACATTTATATACACCACCACACAATTTTCCTTTGTTTTAACTATTTTATTGCAATGAGACAGAGATCTCAATCATTACTTGCTACCAAGGACAATTTTGACAGATCAAGACAGCCTTCCGGGCGTGAGCGAGCTAATCTATCGCATCGTGGGACCGTACCTGGATTGATGCTTGAAAGGAATCCAACACTATCATTATCTAGTGGTCTCGGCTAACTGATCATTAGAAAAAGAAACATTTCACTATTTAAATAATAATAATAATAATTTGGACGTAAAAACTCCTGTAAAGTTAAAACGAATGGATAAAAATGACGTGTAATTGAAAGAAAAAAAATGTATGTAAGGAGCTTAACCGTAAAACCCTTGCATCAGAGGTTGATTGAAATGCTCATGAAGAATTATGATTTCCTAACAAAGGGCATTAATGATATATCAATGGGCAGTTATTGGAGCCAGATTTAGTGGTCTGATGTCTGACTTCACCACAGCTAACGCCGGCTTGTCCAATACCAGACAGGCGGCATTTTAAAAATATATTCATCTACTTTTTAAAATTTTAATTTGTTCTTCAACTAATTAATTGCTCGATAAATGTTTCTTTAAACCTTTTTGCGCCTGTGCTCACTATTGTCTTTGCTAATATTGATTATTACTTTGGATAGACGACATGTCTGCCTGCAATTGAATTCTTTTTGTATTGTTTTTGTTGATTTCGTCTAACTTTGCAATTTTTTCCACATTGATTTAATCTCGTATGAAAAAAAAGATGGAGGGATTTAAAAAGTGCGATAAACATTTTTACCATCTTTTAAGAAAAGTTCTGCGTAATAAAAAATTGCCAGTAGTTATAAACATTTTTTCTTTCATCACAAACTGAATGCACTCACATTTCTTTCACTATCTGCTACGCGCCTATGTTCCTATGTCATCATGTTTTACTGTGCGTGCATTTGTGTGTTTTACCGTTAATTTGAATACTTAATTTCCAGATGCTTACATAGACAAAATATGCACAGGACATCATGACACTATCTATCTATCTATCTATCTATCTATCTATCTATCTATCTATCTATCTATATATATATATATATATATATATATATATATATATATATATATATATGTACTAAAGTATGTATATAATTATATATACTAAAGTATAAATATATGTGCTAGATTATATATATATTATATATAATATAGTACACACACACACATATATATATATATATATATATATATATATATATATATATATATATATAGAGAGAGAGAGAGAGAGAGAGAGAGAGAGAGAGAGAGAGGTCACAATTATCACATTTCAATTGCTGGACGTCTACGGTTTTATAGTTAATTGACACCTTTCATCGGTGCACTCCCAAGTGACTCTTTAGACCAGCTCTGTACCCGACAGATCTAGTTAGCTGGTGGTGTCTGCAGGAAATGACTTCAAGAAATTCAACATGGACGCCTTTAAGCAGATCTCTTTTAAGTTTGCGCTCCGTATTTTCGCATCTTCAAAGTGAGGCCTTCCAATCCGGGCAGCCTCATTTCAATTATTGCGATCAAATGCATATTCTTCCCAGTGCTTACAAGGAACGTTGCATTTTTTCAGCGTATCACTGATGCAGTCCTTAAAGCGCATCTTAGGTTTGACGGCATTTCTCTCATTTGTTCGCATCTCACCATAAAACAATTGCTTTGGAATGCGGCTGGCATATATTCTGACGAGGTGACCTACACACCGAATTTAAAGTTTTAGTATCAAGACTCGACACAATCACAGCCACTTCTCTCTAACAGCTCTATATCACTAACAATCATTTGGCAGGTAATGCCAAGTATAAGACGTAAGAAGTACTGGTGGTTTCTCTTCTCTCTCTCTCTCTCTCTCTCTCTCTCTCTCTCTCTCAATATATATATATATATATATATATATATATATATATATATATATATATGTTTATGATTTATTATACATACATATATATTATACATATATAATTATTACATATATACACTTCTATATATCTGTATATGATTTATTATACATACATCCATACACACACACACATAAATATATATATGTGTGCGTGTATAATAAATCAAATTTGCGTTATCACTAAAAATGTAATTATAAAACATAAAATGACAATGAATAAAAATCTAAATAATTTTTAAAAAATGCATAATATATCTCCCTATTTTTACTGAAAACTTAATTAATTTTTCGGACTATCAACACACTTAATAACACACACAGACACAGACACACACACACACACACACACATATATATATATATATATATATATATATATATATATATATATATATATATGTGTGTGTGTGTGTGTGCACATTTCGTAGAAAACGACAGACAAGGTGCTTTTATTTAGTTTCTTATACAATTTCTCATGCGATCTAATTGTTTTTTCTTTTCGGATGTTAAATTATATAAAAACTATCCGAATGTCCTTTTTATCCGTGCGCTTTCGGTTATACATTTAGCCATTTTCAAGGATTATATTTTAACTGTAAAACAAGAAATAGACTCACTCTACATCTTTCTGACCTTAGCTCAATTAGATCTCATTTAAATATTCATGGAGACATACAGGACACTTTTCGTAACATACTTGTTGACAACACTAATATAATAGCATCATCTACATGCAAAAAAAGGCTAAAAATAATGGAAGACTTATTAATAAAATCAAACAAACCAACATTTAATAATATTAATTTGAACATGGATATAATATCTTGACTCTGTTTTGAAAAATGAAAACATTTTATAAAACATACATAAAACTATTTCTTATTTTAACAGTTAAAATATAATCCTCGAAAATGGCTAAATGTATTGCCGAAAGCGCTCGGATAAAAAGAACATTCGGACAGTTTTTCTATAATTTGAAAAGAAAAAAATATTAGATCGAATGAGAAATTGTATAAAAAACTAAATAAAAGCACCTTGTCTGTCGTTTTCAATGAAATGTACATGAAAGAAGGATTGCTGCCTAGATACATAAATATATATATATATATATATATATATATATATATATATATATATATATATATATATATATATATATATGACAAACCGGAAATATTTTATTGAAAAATGGCAATAACCTGAAAATTCCTTTTATTTCATAGAACAAAATCTTTTGTAGCGTGATTCACGTAAAGCTTGAATTTTACTTTAACTTTATTGGAATAAAAAGTAGAATTTAACTATTTTTATTTATCTATTTTTACTATTTCAATATCATTTACACAACTTGTGTTCAATTTTCTTTGCATAATTTATAGAATCCAACAAAAAATCACCGTGAACTTCTTGCTGCCTATTGTGAATCTTGAATGAGCTGCAAGAAGGTATCGGTCTTGTGTAGTGTCTTCATAGAAACAAACATATTAATTAATATTTTCACGTGTAAAATAATGTCAGCATTATGTATGGCACAATTGACCTGTAAAACAATTTATACACATTTACCTATAAATAAACAGATTAGACAGCACATGAGTCTGCAAAATAATATAAATCAATCTGTGTTAACATCTCTCGAGCCCAAATAAAAGAAATATATTATTATACGATAAAAATTATATATATATATATATATATATATATATATATATATATATATATATATATATAATGATAGATAGATATGAACAAATTGATATAGAGTCATCAATCTTTAGTTACTTTTTTAGATAGATAAAAAATAAGACTGAGATAGATAGATAGGTACATAGGAAATTAAAAAAAAACACTGAGATAGATAGATAGATAGATAGATAGATAGATAGATAGATAGATAGATAGATAGATAAGAAATAAGACCGAGCTAGCTCGCTCGAGAGAAAATTACAAAATAAAATAGTTAACATGCTACTTTAATGTATACGAATTTGGAACATCTTATGCGAATCAAGTGTAGGGAATCCTGACCTTATTCCACGAATATTTGGTGTGCAAATTTACAAATCTCTAATAACCAATCTTCTTTATTACTGATTAAATTGATAAAAAACTTTTATGAATTTAACTTTTTTCAATATTTATTTAGCTTTTTGGAACTACTGGAAGTGGGATTTTGCAGAGTTGTTTTGATTTTTAAATTGTATGTTGTTTTGTTTTTGTTTATTTTTGTATCTTAATACATCGTTGTGTAGAATTTAATCTATATTAATTAATATGAATATCAAATTTTTGTACATATGGTAGCGGACTTACGATGCTACGTTTCCACGTTTTCGTCATCAAGATTGATGGAATTGCACAATCAGTAAATGAGAACACGAAAATCCTATTTGCAAATAACAGATGCGTCCATTTGTGATAATAAATGCTAACAGAGCGGGAGTGTTCAAATCTATAAAGCATATTCCTCTGTTGATATCAAATTAAGAATTACAACTCTGAAACTGCAATTGTTGAAGAATTAAACGATAACATCCACCATCCTTGAAGATGATAGTGATATCATAACCAAAAATTAATGATGTGATTAGCCATGAAGCAATGAGGCAGGTGAAGTTAAAGTCCGTTCAAGTCTACAGTAATCAACTATTATTACAATTGTTCATTATATTATTCTGTCTATAATTTAAAAAAAAATGATCGTTTTAAATATATTTTCATGGGATGAGGTATTATGTATATTTCTGAGATGAGGTATTATGTACATTACTTACATTATTCGGACTATTGTCCTCATCTTCGTCGCCATATTTATTACAACGTTTCGGCTGTTGTACGCTCTGGCCTTCTTCAGGTGGTTGGAATGTCGAACTAGACTCTTTATTTCGCTCACTGTCGTAGATTGTTCTAATGCCACGTGCCA
Source organism: Acanthosepion pharaonis (assembly GCA_903632075.3). Lineage (NCBI taxonomy): Eukaryota > Metazoa > Mollusca > Cephalopoda > Sepiida > Sepiidae > Acanthosepion > Acanthosepion pharaonis. The sequence goes on from CAHIKZ030003733.1 coordinate 761,978, forward strand.
TATCTAATGGATGTCAGTTATCAGTTATCTCCTGTTACTTCACCTCTACAAGTTCTCCACTGCCGTAATCAGGTATTGAACTAACAAATTTTTGTCCTTAAGGACACATGGCACAGTGGAAAAAGGTGTTGGTTAGATCCACTGACAGGACCCAAAGAGTTGTGAGTTCAATACCCGATTAAGGCAGTGGAGAACTTGGATAGCGGAATTAACAGGAGGTAACTGATAACTGACATCCATTAAACATGGCACGTGGAACTAGAACAGTCTACCCCAGAGAGCGAAATAAAGGGATCAGTTCGACATTCCAACTAGCTGAAGAAGGCCGAAGCGTATAACGACCGAAAAGTTGTAATAAATATGGCGACAAAGATGAGAACAATAGTCCGAATAATGTATATTTTCATGGCGATTTCACTTATTTGATTTTATTGTGTTTCTTGTTTGTGGGGGTGGATTTCAAATTTTTTTGATATTTATTTTAAAATTCTGTCTGACTTCAAAACCTAGACGACCATGATTCAAAAAAAGATTCCTCTTCTTTATTATCTGGGTATTGCTTTGAATTTTGGGAAATAGTGACTTGGTCATCGGGGAATACAGAGGTAATACTTTTTAGTGATGTTAAATAAAAAAAAGAAATTTAGGAAGTAGGAAAATATCAATAGATAAACTAGAAAAGTTGGAATGAAACAAAAACTCTTTTCAGTTAAATAGATAAATAGAAAAAAATCAGTAGTTCGATAAGAAAACGTTTTTCAATCAACTAGTAGGTAAACAGAAAAGTATAAATAGATAAACAAAAAAACGCGAATAAATTCAAGAAACTATTTTCGAACATGTTAAATAGAGAAATAGGAAAACTGTAATAGAAAAATAGGAAAATTTAAATAAGATAACTATGGAAACACTTTTCAGTTATTTCCTTTTATATATAAAAGCGAAAATAAACATGGCAGCCGCTTAATGGGGCAAAATGTTCACTATTCCTTGTAGAATTAGTGTAAAATCATTGAGTTACATAATGATATCTGATATTATACATTCATTGGGAAACAGTTATCGTCTGCACTGAATTTACGCCACGATGAACTCGCCATTGATCATTTACAGATTTGATTCTAAATTTGTATCTTTCTCATAAAAGTGTGAAACAAATGATGTGTCCAAATCAAATGAGTTTCATAAAAAGGTTTATTGTATTTTGCTGAATTATATAATCATTTTCGTATATTTACAACCAAACATTTCCTATATTTATATAGATACTGGGACAACATGGCTGACCATATATCTAATTTCATTCATATATAATCACTTTAGAGATAGTAGCAGGATTCCCTCGATAAATTCGTTAAACGTCAATGAGCATTAAGTTTTAGTGTCGCTCAGTAGGGCATTCAGTACACAAAATTATTTCCTACTGTGTCTGTGATTACAGTAAGCCTTTTAAGTGCTAATTCTCAAGACAGAAAAGTCATTGCCACCTGAAAGATTGGCGTGACATAATTTTCTTCTGTCCAGTTTCCGTTTTTGACCTTATAAAAAAATATTCAGAATTTATAAACTATCTATAAAAATAGTAATTTTATTAACTGAATATAAGAGTGGGTTATGAATGCACAAGAAAATATGGAGGTTTTATTAAGTTTGAAAAGGAGTAATTACAATATTGATTTTGATTTGGTTTTGCGCACAGGATACAAACGTCCTCAACGACACATGGCACAGTGGATAAAAGCGTTAGTTATATCCAGTGACAGCACCCAAAGAGTGTGAGTTTAATACCCGGTTAAAGCAGTGGAGAACTTGGAGAGGGGAATTAACAGGAGATAACTGACAACTGACATCCATTAAACATGGCACGTGAAACTAGAACAGTCTACCCCAGTGAGCGAAATAAAATGTTCAGTTCGACATTCCGACCAGCTGAAGAAGGCTGGAGCGTACAACGGCCGAAACGTTATAATAAATATCGCGACAAAGATGAGGAAAATAGTCAGAATACTGTAAATATTGGAATGCAAACGTTTGAAAGAAAACTACATCGCATTACCAGTCAAGCAGATCATATGTAGTCGCCATACAATTTTGATTCTGATTATGTTTACATTATTTGAAAATATCTATCATACATACATACATACAAACACGCGCACACAACAAATACAGAGACACACACAGACACACAGACACACACACACACACACATATATATATATATATATATATATATATATATTGTAATTCAAATAAAAATAGCGGATGAAAAATACATAGACTTACTACATACTGTTTAAAATATAAATGTGGCTTCTATTTGTGGTATGAGTGTGCACTTATAATAACGTATGAACTAGTAAGAATGTTAGATTAAAATTACATGCGCTGGATTAAAATTACATACGTCTGTTTACATTTCAGATACAGAACAGTGCTGATATGGGGTTTAACAAAACAGATATGCACAAATAATTAAGGCAAGTAACAGGACAGAAAACATGCTCGTCAACAGGAAAAATTCTTCAACGCTGGAGTGAGTATATTGGAGAACTCTTCCACGACGAAAGGGAACAACCAGCAATACATGTAACTACCGATGGACATGGAATTCTGAAAATCGAATTAAAAGCTGCACTGGCTAAATTGAACAGAAACAAGGCAGCTGGGATAGACGGAATTGTAACAGAAATGCTGACAGCATTAGATGACTTTGGCATATACAAGATCACCGAAATACCAAATGAAATTTACAACAGCGGTGGTATACTGGAGGATCTCGGCAGATCCATCTTTATAGCTATGCCTTAGAAACCAGGCGCAAACGAATGCAAACTCCACCGAACAATAAGCCTAATGAGCCACGTGAGAAAACTCATCACCCGTATTCTGATGAATAGAGCACGCAAAAGTATCAGGGCAGATATAGAACAAGCAGAGAGCTGGTTCGTTAAAGACACCGGAAAAATCTCAGAATGTTATCAGAAAGAAAAATACAAATGAATAAGGATGTGTACCTATGTTTCCTAGACTACTCAAAGGCCTTCGACAAAGTACGTCACAAGGTTCTGTTGGAACTGCTCAGCAACCTTGATATATTGGGGAAAGGTATTAGAAAAACCAAGAACCTTTAATGGCAGCAAACATGCATGCGTATAGGGAAAGAGTGCAGCGAATATACAAAAATAGAAAGGGGCGTAAGCTAATGATGCGTCTTCTCAGACGACCTGTTCAATCTATACAGCGAGGCAATTCTGAGAGAATTGGAAACTCTACAGCGATTTAGCATTAGCGGCCACAATCCTAACAAAATATGATACACAGATGACACAGTACTGATAGCAGACACGGAGAAGAAATTATAAAATCTCCTACAGAAAGTAGCGACGGAGAGTGAGGAATTATGCATAAACTACAAGAATACATGATCATGAATAAAGAGATGAGCCCGAAATGCGATTTGCAGGTCGGGATCACTAGAATGAAGCATAACCGGAAGTTTGAATCTCGGGAAGAATTTTGACAGAGGACGGTAAGTGCGACACGGAGATCCGTAGACGTATTGGGATGGCCAAGGACGAATTCCAAACCCTGGTCAGAGTATGGCGAGACAGGAGGATATCTTTGGTAACAAAGAAAAGAATACTGAGATTTTACGTGGAATCTGTCCTTCTTTACGGCAGCGAATATTGAAGGATTTCCTCAAAGACGAAGAAAGCACTCGAGGCAACGGAGATGTGGTTATACAGAAAGATGCTAAGAATTTCATTGACCGAGCGTGTGGGTAATAATGATGTCTTAGAGAGGATGTAAACTAGGAGGAGGCTTATACTTAACACCAGAAAGAGGCAGCTGAAGTTTCTGGGACATATAATGAAATATGTTTTTTTATTTTTTTTTACTGTGTTATTAATAACATATTTCGATTCGCATTATATTTTTTTCGTCTCGGATGCTGCCTGAATTTTATCAAAACCAAAAATGTTCATGCCTGATGATGACTGAACGAACTGTCGAAAGTGCTTGCGTATTTAAGGAAGACCTAATAGAGTTTATAATTAAAAAAAAACAAACAAGGATGATAACATTCATCGAGTGATTAGTTGGATAATGCATCTTTAAAATTTAGCGAAGAGATTTCGCCATTTTATATCATTAACTTTACTAATTTACATTTAGAATTTAAAAGCAACCTGATCTATATTTGAATGATGTAATTTTCTAAGCGTTACTAGTTGAATAGTTCACGTGTCTATGTTCTATCCTGCTAAAATTATGTCACAGAAGTACAGCCAAGCTTTTGTAGACAATGTGGGTAGAAAGCAATAACCTAAGACGAGACCTAACCTAAGAAAAGTGATCTTGCTTCCCAACTTTCGATAAATCTTGGACTTCGTTCAGATACTAGTATCATCTATGTATATTGAAGTACTCCAGTTAGAATTAGCATAGCATAACGGTCACTACAAACAGTAAACCATGAAATCAACCTAGTCCACGTGTACTGAAGCTATGCCACGTGAATCTCACTTGAAAGGTGTAGGCCACGTGGCGAAGATGGAATGCGGTCGTCTTCCAAAGATCCTATTTTTGGCAACCTTCTCTTTGAGAGGTGGATATAAGGGAGCTAAATCAGAGATGCAAAGAGGCACGGTTGAGTAATAGGTAGCGTCTCGGATTGAGAAATCGGAGAGCCGAGTTCTAATTCCAGTTCAATCAATTACATTCACTTACGTGCTAATACCCTTGGGAATCCTCTTCTTCTGGGTAAATAGCAGGGCAAACCGGGTTCTATAGCCTTAGATGACAACTCGTCTACTACAAAAAGAAAATGGCAACCTACTGTGGGAAAAAATCTTCCTCGACAATCATGTATCTTTCGATGCATGATCGCCTAAGCGCGTATCACGCATGGCACATAACTGACTGACTAATATATAAGAGATATAATGGGGCTATAGAGATGTAAGGTTTCCTTGAAAAAAGTTTGCGTCAGTTAACAACAGAGGCTGTAAATATAGACAGCTAGAAAGATAAGCTTAACTGTCAGTCGCAAGCAAATGAAAGATAATCTTAACTGTCTTTCACCAGCAAATCAAAGATAATCCTCACTGTCTTTCGCCAGCAAATCAAAGATAAGCTTAACTCTCTTTTGCAAGCAAATCAAAAATAAGCCTAACTATCTTTCGCCAGCAAATCAAAGATAAGCTTAACTGTCTTTCGCCAGCAAATCAAAGATAAGCTTAGCTGTCTTTCGCAAGGAAATCAAAGATAAGCTTAACTGTCTTTCGCAAGGAAATCAAAGCACGGTAACAGAAGAGGTCAAACGATATCGAGAAACTGGAACTTCCTCTGCTTTTCAGATCGTCTTTCCAACGAGCGTTAATGTCAAAGACTGATTTCAATGTCACCAAGACGATAAGAATGATCGAATCTCATTTTTCTTAATTGAAATAGAATCAGAAAGAAGTTAATTGAAATTTCAGGTTCACGTATGCAGGAAAGAGTGCTTGGAGAATTTAACACTCACAGGAAATAGTAAAGGTACGGGTTGTAATGAAAATGGCGATTAAACTACATAATGAGTTTCCGTGAATGAATCGCAGAACAAAAACTAAGGAGGATAGTAGAGAGACAAATATTGTATCGATTTGAAGTTCCAGAGAGAAATAATCGCCTACGTCTTGAAGAAATAATATATTTATTAAACAATTCCTTTATGTTTCTTTCTTTTGCTACGATGAAAGATTCTGTTTTTAGTTTCCCTTTGTTTCATTTAAGATTATTCTATGGCAAAATCATGACATTTAATACCGGTTATCTCAATATTTTTCTTTTTATCCTACTGCTCTAGGTTAAGAATATTACTGGAGTATTGCTGGCATATCTGAACAGGACCTGCCCAATTCTCAATTTCCAACTTTGACAGAGTTAAAAAAAAACCTGGTCTTGAGGGCAATGTTTTATTTTCCGTCTGACGCCCCCTTCTCAACATACAATACGTTGCTAATCTCCCGCTACTCTCATGGCACATGTGCAGACGACCTATATTTTTTCATTCCACTAGTACAGAACGTCACAACTAAGATCCACCATGTCACGAACAGAGGTGTCGATTCACCCGCATTACCTTCGTATTCCATTTGGTAAAAAGAAATTCCACTCAGACAGCTTCTTCTCCAAAACGGTTACGTTGTGGAATAGGCTCCCGAGAGAATGCTTCCCCGATCACTAGAATTTTAGCCTGTTCAAGTACAGAATCAAACATTTTCTATCCTTAATCTTCTCAAAATATGCACTTCTTGTATATTTCTAGAATAATAGAAAAATAAATAAAAAAAAACTTGACAAATGCAACCTTGGTTATCCTGAAATTATTAATTGTATCTCATAACTTTTACCGGATTTTTTAAATATTCGCTGGGTACGGAGAATTATACCTAAATAACTAAGCTATGAAACAGACTTAACTAGTCATAACATCGAGGGAACTAGTGAGAAACAAATAAGTGTATGTTGAACTTGTACCCATAATAATTTTAAGTAGTGACCCATTTACATCATATATTCACTGTTTTTATCTTCAATTTTAGAAGAACAAAATATTGAGAGTCAAAAGAGAGAACTAATATCTGTCTGAAAAAGAGACAGCTCAAGTATGAGCTATGCACTTCGGAGTCAAAATTAAGCGGTAAAGAATTTTGGCAATGTAGTAAGAGACAACAAAGTATGTGACGGAAATCTGAAAGAGCATTGCCAAACCTAAATACATCTTCTGGAATGTATTAAGAGATAGGAATATTTCGTTAGAAACAAAGCAAAGTGTGTTTAAATGCTAAGTAGTATATAATAGATTTTTTTTTATTTTTCACTCCAAGCAAGATTGTGTTGCCACTAGCATGGGGTGGTTTAGAGGAAGTGAAATTGAAGGAGAATAAGAAGACTGAAAATAGGGAGAATTGAAAGAAGGACAAAAATTAACAGGGTTCAAGAAGATATAAGATGGAGATTGACATCACATTTAAATTTTTGAAGACAGTAGTTATCAGGGAAGAAAGGAAACGGAAGAGAGTTCCACAAGTGAGAAATGCGAAAGAAAAACATTTTGGAGTAAAGGTAGCAGTTGCATGTCAACAGTAAAACGGTGGGACCTAGTTACCACTCTAGAAGCACCTTAAATTCATTTAGACGGCGTATCAGGGAAGAAAGATTGTAGAGCATTCGGCATGAAAATATTTGAAGAAAAGACATAAGGAAGCAACGTCCCATCGGTGAGAAAGTGACTGAAGTCGAGATGCCAGGTCAGGATCGAATACATTAGAAATCCTTCTTTGGATTTTATCAAAAATCACGAGATGAATAGAAGGAGAACCAATCCAGATATAGCAAAAGTATTCAATATACGGACGAATGGTAGATGTGTAAATGTGCAAGAGAGATTCTGACGAGAGAATTTTTCTGGCAGGACTCGGTGAACTAAGTTTCCTTGCACCAAGTCCTATTCATGCATATGGTTATTTTCATCTGTTTATTTCTAAGATTCTCCTTATTTTTCAATGAAATTTCGAGGCAGGGTTACTAACCTACCCCTATAATCTATTCTGATCCCTGCAGTATATATAATACTAGAATGTGTTCAAGATTAGTATAAGTAAAATAATAAAGAAGAATTGAACGTATATAAAAAGAACCATCGATTAAAAAACAAAAAAACAAAAAACAAGAGCTTCAACGGAAGGCAGTAAAGGAAAGAGAGAGGAAAAGGCTAAACATCAATGGCAGAAGACAGAATGCATGGTTTTTTAGCAAAAGGAACAGCCCAAAATAAAATTTACAAATTAGAAATACCAAAATAAAAGTAGAACAAAACATTTAAATATCTGGGAATTATTTTAAGAGGGCGTAAAGAGCAAAACTGAAATTCGAAGTTGCATTGGAATAGTGTAAGATACCTTTCAAAATCTAAAGAAAAACAAAAAATCGTTAGAAACAAATGAAAGATTATTGAACTGTTATGTACTACCATTCTTTATATATGGCAGTGAATTCTGGGCTATCTCCTCACAGGTGAAGAAGAGATTTGAAACACAGAAATGTGTTTCTACAGAAGGATGCTGAGAATACCATGAACCGTACATGTGAGCAATAACGATATATTAGAAAAAATGGAAACAAAAACGATACGTATACTTAGCATCAGGAAAAGACAGTTTCATGGGAACAGTGAGAAAAGAAAGCGTTAAAAATTGATACTCACAGGACATAGTGAAGGCAAGATGGACAATGAAAAATAAAGCATGACCTCCCTAAAGAACTTGAGCAAATATGTGATAGAACAAGGTTTAAAAGAGATAACAAAATTAGAATTTATTAAGAGCTACAAGGACGGGAAGTTGTAGAGAGCTGTGACCTACAATGTCCTGAATAGACGCTTCACATAAATGAAGTAGAAGAAAAATGCAGTCGGTGTAATCGCCTATCTTTGGTACCTTAAATACTCTTCATATTTCAATAAAAACAACCATTTTGTTGTTACAAATTCCAACTAGAAGCATATTCTAATTCGTTATGGATTTTGATTCATGGGATTGTAATTTCAGTAACTTGTAGCAGTCATGATATCAGCTACAATACAATTAGCAGTTCAACCCTTGACGGAGACGGTCAGCAAAGATCACACTTACACGTTTAAAAACTTGTACGTTTCCCTTTGGATAATAGCTAAATGACATTCCCAGGCGAAACAAAATCACAACTCGACAACCAGAAATTGCTACCGTTTTGTCGGCAGCTTCATTTTTCTCATCGGTTTGGCATGGTACGATATGGGAACGTTAAGGAGAATCTTTCACATTTTCCCGGCTATCATCCAATGTTACACATCCGTGACAAAGCCACCGACACAAGTATACAAATAAACGAACTCATATCCAATACTTTTTCCTTTTTTTAAAATACTGCGTCTCTTCATGACATGGGTGATCGTAGCTCACAACAGCTATATCTGAAGCTCAAGAAATGTTTGGCACATTCATTCCTTTCCATCCCTGTACTGCTATCAATTTACAACGATGGTTAAATAGGTTTCTTGATGCTTCTCGCTGCCCCTCCTGCTTACATTTTTTTCTGTGAGTGTTAAATTCTCCACGTCCTCTTTCCTCTTATTATGTCCCAGAAATTTAAAAAGTCACTTTACGATAATAAGTGCAAGTGCTATTTTTGTTTCATTATTTCTTAAAACGTCCCCATTGCTAACGTCTTCCATCCATACTACACCCAACATCCTTTTATGGAACCACATCACTCTTGTCTCAGATCTCCAAATCAACTGCAGAGATTCTCTAGATTTCTTTAACATATAGGAAGGTTGGTATTACATAGCAGATCAAGACTGATTTCTTTCTTCTAACGAAAGTTTTCCTATTTCTTAATGTTTGATTGGCTTTTCGAAGGCATATTTCATTTTTTTAAAGTATTTCACCCAAAGCAAAGCACACAAGGGGTTACAGAGAGTGGGATCAAGAGTAAAGAGGGATGTTTGATGAAATAATAAAGAAAAGGGCCTGGATCACGATCAAACCGTCAGAAGATGTCGATTGACATTACATTTGAATATTTGAAGATTATAGATGTCAGGGAAGCAAGTAAGAAGAAAGGAGTTCCACAGTCGGAAAGTGCGAGATAAGAAGCTGTCGGAGTAGAATAGACGGTTACATTTAACCGTTTCGACCGCGAAAGGGTTAAACCGAGATGCCAACCTAATAGCACGCTTAAATTCATGCAGGTGGGGTACCAGTGAAATAAACTCGTCAGAGAAAATATCTCATGAAAATATTTGTACAAAAGACAGGGGAGAGCCACAGCTGAGAAAATGATTTGAGATGACAGGCCAGGATATGTTACAATGCATATCCGTCTTTGGATTTTGTCGAGAAACTCAGGATGAACAGCGGAGGGCACCAGACCATATATGTATTCAATGCAAGGACGAATGGTTGATTTGTAGTTTTGAAGCATGGATACAGGTGAAAAAAAACTTATTAGACCAGTTTACTTACCACATAAACCCGACGACGTGCACAAAAATTAAAATATTTCTCGATCTGATTGCTATTTAGCAAAAAACAAAACAAAAAAAATTAAACTATGATATTGTGATCGATAGTGAAAATCAAACGGGATAATTATGACCAGAGAATTTGAACCTATAATCTTCATGCTACACCAGGTGGCTGCATTTTCGTAGAAATATAAATGGAAAAACAGTGATACAGTGAATAAGAAAATAACAGTAAACAGAATTACGGATTTTTCAGTAAGGTCCATATAAATTTCACTTGTAATAAGTCTGAATTTAATATTACGTTCATCAGTTATGACTGGCAAAGTTAATATAGTTCTAATGAACGTGTTCGATGAGCTGTTTTCGACCAATGGACATACACGTCCATTTCTTATGCAGCAAGATGACTGGCGATATGACAGGACCTAAAGAGGATATCTTAAATATTATGTCCAAAAGTGAAATATAGGCAACAAACAAGTGCACAGCTAAATAAGCTTGAACTGGTTGTAATATGTTCTGTGTTCCCTCAATTTGTGCAAAAGTTAGCTGCGAACTGTGTTAAGTAACAAAGAAAGTTTTGTCGCATTTTCGACATGTTCAAGATGTTGTCTATTGTAAAGTGCTAAACTCAAAGAGTGAACTGCAATGCGTACTATACGGATGTAAATTAGATGCATTGCGCAAGAGTTTCATTGTATAATTGTAAAGTGCGTTGCTCTTACCCGATAATTAAAGTCCATATATTACCCGTGTCACCCAGTTAAAGAATATAATACTAAATATGGACGATTTGCTTTATGACCCTTAGCCTCTTGACTTTGCTCCATCATCTTTTCAAATTGCAACATTTTAAAAGGGAAATCTCTTTATTGATTGTGAAGAGACAAATATGGATATTGATTGCTACATTGTATCAAAAGCTGAGTAATTTTTCTTCTAAGCAATCAACCATTTACCAATAATTTTGCTATCGATAACTAAGGAAAATATTATCCTGATTAAACTCATCAAAATAACCATTGTTTTCTTTTTAAATGCAACAAAACTTTCTTTTCAATCTAATATTCATTAAAATTGTAATTAATTCACGTTTGTACGGGCCAATTGTACTGATGGATGAAGCATCCTAACAGTTACTTTATTATGTCATGATAGACAATGAAAAATCCTATTATTTAACGAAAATATTCAACAGAAGAAATTGAATTGGTCAGGTGATGTATCCACCACTGACCTCAAAATAAGAAAAGTTAATGCCAATCGTGTGGTGGGTTGTTGCTTTTGAGATCTGAAAACGCAAAGAAGCATTAAATGCACGTTTGAAAGTCCAGCAGGGGCAATATATTCTTAAATGGTTGAAAAGCGCCATGCCCTCGTTTATAGGAAGAATGTTCTCTTCTATGATAACATGAATAACAAAGGAAAACATTTTGCAACGCAATTGGTCTGTTCTAAGATACCCGCCATATTGATAGCAACATGCACGTTACCATTTTTGATTGCTGTTTTCCACATTGATGTGGAAAACTTTCTACCAAATCAAGAGTTCGTCGATTATTTTCACGCATCACAACCAGACGAATTTTACTCAAAGGTTTAAGAGATGACTAATAAATGAGAACAAGTCATTGCAAATAGTGGTGAAAATACAATTGAATAAAAAGTAGTTATGCTTTATTTTTTTTAAGAATAGGGAAAACATTTATTACTTAAACTAAAAATTGCTGTTTTCAAAAGTTGTACATTTTTCCTGTCGTGCACGCAGATATTGAACGGAGTTAAGATGATAAATCGCTGTTGAAATTTAAGACGAACAAAAAGAAAAGAGTAAGCAATGACACTTTAAGTTGAAAGTAAGATATGTTTACATTTTATTGGACGATTATTCTTCATGTATCTTACACTCTTGTTGATTGACTGCTTTGAGTCATTCGATATAGCACGTAAATGCATTTTGTTAATTTGAATAAGTGGAAACATGTGTACACTTGTATATACATACATACATATGTATATATATATATATATATATATATATATATATATATATAGAGAGAGAGAGAGAGAGAGAGAGAGATAGATAGATAGATAGATAGATAGATAGATAGATAGATAGATAGATAGATATTTCTTCTGCGTGTATTTAAGCATATTTCTGTACGTGTACGGAGGACAATGACAGCAGATAATATTGAATATATGGGAAAATGATTCTTGTCATCACTTATAAAAGGAAATCGGTACAATAAGTTCAAATGGCGGTCACAGTAATTGACATCCGTTTTGCCTTTGGAAATGGAATCAAAACAACACAATGCGTCTCAATGACGTTGTCATATGAGAAACAAATTCCCAAATGACATGCAAAGGATATGTTGGACTGCAGTTAATCTTCCATCATTCCATGCCCAATTAATATCACCAAAATTATATGCTTTCTTATTCGAAAGAGAATAATCATATTTAATGCATACGTTTCGGCGGTTGTGTCCAAAGCACTTCGTCAATTGTGTTACTTTATAGTCAATATCCTCCTTGAAATTTCGAAGCGAACCCTTTATTCAATACGTTGAAGTAGATCCTTCCTATTCCTATTTCAGGCACCGAGAAGATCTTATACGCTAATCCACGATGTATAATAGCATTGGTGTTGTATCCACAAGCAAAGAGATTATCTCGGGATTATCTCAGAAACGCTTGCATTAATTCTCAATTACTGATAAATTCAATTTTTTTCTGATTTTAATGAAAATTCTCAAATATTTGGTGTTTAAAAAAGTCCATTCTGCCAGTTTGGGTACTTCTTGGAATATATAACTATGCATTTGCAATTGTAGTGCAGCAGTAATGTTAGTGGGCAGTTATAAGAGGAAACAAATTATTATCGATCTATATCGGGTTCAAGCAGAGTCGACTTTGGGATACAACCGAGAGCATTGTTTCTTTTCTCTGACTATTTATCGAAATAGTTCCCTTATAACTGATTACATTTCCTGTTATTAGATAGCTAAGCATTACAGTAAAGGAAATTATTGATATTTGGTTTAATAGATCTTATTTGATATCATGGCTTACATCAAATATTTTAATAAATTTAACAAAAGTCGAAATGCAGGAAATCCCAAGTGAATCACATTTACAGAGAACTTATTTTATCAGATGCGAAATTTCTTCGAATAAAGTGAATTTAAATTGCTTAATTTCTTGTAAGATTGAAAAACAAACATACGCCTCTTTTTTTCATTTTCGTAATTCTCAGCACTTAAACGGAAGGAAATTGAAAAAAGGTTCGAAACTTTGGAATTGGTAAAATGTTGTTAGTTATTACTAATATTGTTTAGAATATCTTTATGATATATTTGATTTTATGGCATTAGATCATCGATATGTCTATTTAAAATAAACAACCTGCATATATATATATATATATATATATATATATATATATATATATATGTGTGTGTGTGTGAACAGATACTTAATAGTACAGAATTTTATAACAGCAAGGAATCCCAACGTGGCCCTATTATTTTCTTGTATTAATCGGCCTCCAATGTAGCATCGCTATGTCGATGATACTTTTGCCTCTTTAATGATGAGGGTGAAGATGACTCTTTTCTCACCGTGCTAAATTCTGTTCATCCGTCCTTAAAGTTCACCGTTGAAAAGAAGTCGAATTGTTGTTTGTCCTTTTGGATATTTTGGTCCATAAGAACAGTGATGGCTTTTCGACTTCAGTTTTAGGAAGGCAACCTTTTCAAGTTTATATACACGTTGGGATTCCTTTATTCCGTACCAACGTAAAATTAATTTAATTAGAACATTGACGTTTAGAGTTCTTAAAATCTGCTCTAATTCCTTCCTCAGCGTTGAAATGAATATTATTAAGATGACACTTTCCAAAAATGGATATCCATTGGACATTTTGGAATCTATTATGAGCAATGTCATTGATAATTTTCATCAGGTTAAAACGCATTGTGTTAAAAAATTTATTTGCGTCTACCTTATATTGGGACGGGAGGTGAGACTTTTGCTAGGCGAATTTTACGTTCCATCGGTAAATACTATTTTGCCTCTAATGTGAGAGGAATATTTTTTCCTCAGCCTATTTTGTCTTCCATTCGTAAAGACGTTTTACCTCCACACCATATTAATTCCGTTGTGTATAAATTTGAGTGCAGTTGTGGGTATGACTTCATTGGTAGAATATCTCAATTCGCATAATACGGGCATTAGATTCTGAGAAATGGATAAGAATATTCAAAATTGATTGATGTACAAATGATTTTACCTAATTTGTAAATTTAATACTTTCTTTGGTGAACATCACTTTCGTCTGATGAAGTGTGAAATGCGTCACACAAAACTGTTTACATTTCTTAATTGTTTTTCCCCTTATACACACAGGCACAAAAAGATGGATAAATTGTCGTCTAAATTACGTAAAAATGAAAATAACACTGACATATCATTTTAACAGATATATTTACCGAAATTACACAAAAAATATCTTCCAATACGTATAAGTATTCAGTATAACGCCATTGGCTTCAACACGGTCTTCAGACAACTTCGGAATCTCCTGCATCTCTCATGGCCGTTCTCGTTGTTTAAGTTAGCAAATGCCGCCATAATCCTTGCCTTCAGTTCATCTTTGATGTTTCAAGGAGTTTTGTTGGTCTCTCGCTCAACTGAGCTTTACACATAATAATCAAAGGATTGGGTCTGGGTGTTTAGGTAAGGGGTGATGTGATCGCAGAAATTGTCTTAGAGCCATCATTGGGTTCTCCTGCTTCTGAGGCACTGCGTTTTCAGGTCTCTTGATGTAGGACTTCGTGTCGAGTCTAAGGCGCTCCCCATTATCAGAACGAACAGACTGTGTTTTTCGAGCCGCCGTATCTTCGTAATCACCATTAGATGCATCCAGCTCTTTCCGAGTCTTCGGCACTGTCCTTAGATTCCCACCCAAACCCTCTGAAATTTTCGTATTGGAGCTTCTGGCGCGAATGTCAGGGCAGTACAGCATGCCGTTTACAAATTTCTAGCGAAGCGAATTGCATCATGGTTCTCTTTTTTCTCACAGACGGTGTCCAACTGACCCTACTATAATCTGCAGCTGGAAAAAACCCCCAAAAAACAACGTGCATGCACGAAATTAACATTATAAAATGACGACAATTTACCCATCGCATCCCGTATATACGTAAGTCTCTTACTGTAATAATAGCATCAGTTGACAAAAAAAACTATGATAAACAGCTTAAAAATCTTAAAATAAATTTTGCTTTATATTTTATAATTAATGTTTGTATAAATGCTTCCCCTTTTAAAATTAGATTCAATAAACAAAAACACGCTAAAAATCAAAGGCGATCATTGATTTATTAAGATGTTTATAGGAACAATGGACAGCAGTTCGGATTGAGGAATCGGAGAGACGAGTTCGAATTCCAGTTGAATCCATTACATCCACTTATGTGCTAATACTCTTGGGAAATGTATGAATACTCTTCTTCTCCCCACAGCTATGCGTAAGTAGCAGGACAGTCCGGGTTCTATAGACTTGGATGGCAGTTGGTCTACCGCAGAAAGACATGGCAAAATACTGGGGGAAAAAATCTGCCTCGTCAGTCATGTATCGAAAGATACATGATCACCTAAGTGTGTATCACGTATAGCATATAACTGACTGAAGATATCCATTTCAGCTTCATTCTTTAGTTCCATCAGTTTAAAGGTAGAACACGCCATACTACTTCCATATGGTCGAATCATCCTCTTTTCCACCGTATTCCAATTCAGCGATCTTTTCCTCAAAATCTGCTACTTTATAAAAAAAAAAAATTCACGTAGACCCTTCCCTGAACACTATAATCTGAAGCTTTTCAAGTCAAGGATCGATCGTCATTTATTTTCCTTACCCTCATAATCATCACTGGTGGGTACTTCGAAGTGGTATAATGGTTAGCAAGCTTGTCTCGTTTGATCAATTACGACTGGGTAGTGAGTTTGATCTTCACTGGGTGCATACTTTCGGCCTTGTGTCACATCTATGTTACGCTTAGTAAATTGTCATAATATTCACTGTCGATCACCTCCTACTTTATTTGTATTCAACACTTTTAAAAGTAACCCTCTATCTAAGTGGCACTCGAGACTTGATATCGGTAAGCAATATACAGTTTAAAGATATTGGTTACTAATGCCGTCTAACAATTAACGATGAGCGATTGTTTTTCTCAGACCGACATGAATAGTATTCACCTTAGCGACGCCATGAGATAATACTCGCGCACAAAATGCTGGTCTCATTCAAGTAGAATTTTTCAGTATTATATAATTAGCTAACCACTAAACAGTTTTAGATTAAATTCTGACACTATTGTGACACCTTTCAGAAAATTTACATTATTTCGAATGCCATAGCAACACGATGAGATATGTCGTTATGAAAAGCATCTCGCGGAATATTAAAATAAGATTTAGCCACTGGCATTATTATAGGACAGATATTATATGTTCCGAAAATTCAATTGTATTTCAATGAAACTGACTTCCCTGTAAAATTAGCTTTTGGAATGACCGCTACAAGAATCCAAGGACAGAATACTAAGCATGCTGGTATCAGCTGCTTGCAAAATCTTTTCACGCATGGCTAATAATATGCAGCTCTAAGCAGAATCACCAGCCCTCATGATTTGCGCATTATTTCGCCCGAAGAAAACGAAAATGTTGCCGATATCATTGTGTACAATGAAATTCTATAATTATAACCCCTGCATCGATTAGTTCTTTATATTAAATGGACAAACTAATAGGCTGTTGTAATAACTGAGCATGTCAAAATCGAATACACAGTAGAGTGAGAGTGGGGATAAATGGTGCGTAGAAACAGGGCTAAAAATAAGTCTAGCTAAAAAAAAATATTTTTTTCGAAATTATAAGCAAGACAAAATAGACTATATTTCAAAACGCAAAAAATGATAGATTGCAATTGCTGATTGAAGGATTTTTATCTGGGAAAATAAAACATATACATCTTTATTTAAAGACTAAATGAAATGAAGTCCTTCGCAAACAGAAGTTTGATGGAACAAAATCTTTCTATTGTCTTCTTCGATACATTCAACTTTTCGTGAAATGAGGAATACTCAGACAGAGTTTTAATCAACATTAAGTCGGTAATCTTTTGGGAGAAAACAGACTCGAAAAATATGGGAAAACAAATTTCAGAGGCTTTAAATATGGAAATCATTTGATAACTGGATATTCTGCATTCTCGGAAATTGCATGGTAATTGATAGGAGTTTAAAAAAATTGTATACGAATTTACAAGTGAACTAAAGAAGCGGTCATTGTGACAATTTCTGACGCTATTATTATAGATATTCCCGAAGGTGAATTCTGCCAGATCTGGACTAATCTCGTGACCTTCAAATAACGACGGAGGATAGTTATTTGACATTCAAATATTGACAGTCCAATAGATACCTAGCAGTATTAAAATCATGGAAACATCAGAAAATATAAAGACACACATCATCATTTCACCCCCGGAGAGGAACTTAAAATCCAGTAATAGAGCAATAAACGAAGAAAATGCAAGGATACAGAAGTATTACATATAAAATTTTGAAGTTCTTAGTTGACAGGAGAGAGAATACCATTAGTAAAAAATACAGTAGAAATTATTGGAATAGAACTCACGGCAACAATCAGTAAACAAGGGTAAAATGATGATAACGGACTATGCAGTACTCCGATTAAATTATATATATATATATATATATATATATATATATATATATATATATATATATATATATATATATATATGTGTGTGTGTGTGTGTGTGTGTTAAGATATATGTGTGTATGTAATGAAATGGATTAATCCGACAATTATTTGATACATTTTCAGCTTATACGTTATTTTAATAAACACAATTTATTTGAGTAAATGGCCTGTTTTTTTTTTAAATAAACATTACTATTTACATTTACTGGCGTGCATGTTCGAGATATCTCGATTCCTCTCAGAGAAAGAATATTTTCTACGAGATTTCTCGAAAATATAGTCGGTAAATGCAATTGATACTGTTTATCTAATTTGTATCTATTAAAATAACATATAAACAGAATATACAGGGTTTGGACACTTGTTAAATTCAAAGAAAATTTATTTAATATGGAGTTGGTCCTCTTTTAGTCTCACAGACAGCTTTAATACGTCTAGGAATGGAATTATACAGCTTCCTGACTTCATCCAGAGGAATTATCAGTCCCATTAAAACCTTCTCCAGCTCTTTACGACACGACGGTGGAGGATAGCGGCTCCTAACTTGTTGCTCCAAAATGCACCACAAATAATGCACCACCAAATAATATTGATATCTTGTGATTGGGGAGGCCACTCCATGTGTTCTAGCTCACTTTTATGCTCTTCATACCAATTCTTAAACACTCGAGCGGTATGTATTGGAGCATTATCGTCTTGGAAGATGCAGTCAACATCAGGGAATAAACTCTTGGCCATTGGATGAACATGATCTCCCAAAATGTTCATGTAATCTTTGCCGTTGATTCTACCATGCAGGGCAACTATTGGACTGAGACATTTCTATGATATGGCGGCCCAAACTATCACTGATCCACCTCCATGCTTCATTGTTGGAAGATGGCAGTCGTAAGTTGTAAGCTTCTTTGGGCTGCCTCCAAACACAAACTCGCCCTAACGTTGGGAAAAGAAAAACTGAACTTGTTTGAGAATATGACTTGCTTCCATTGGTCTGTAGACCAGGCATTGTGATCTCTGCACCACTTCAACCTGTTTTGAATGTTGCGAGTGGAGAGAAGTGGTTTTCTCACAGCGGCTCTTCCATAATATGGAGCCTTAAAGAGCTCACGGTGAACAGTTTTAGTAGAAACTGAACTATTCAGATGTTTATTCAACTCAGCAGTCACTTTGGCCGCATTTGTCTGAGGATTTTTTGCCACATTGCGTTTCAATGCACGTCAGTCCCTGTCAGTAAGTTTGCAAGTCCGGCCCGAATTGCTACGGTTGCTAGAGGTCTTGCCCTGTTTCTCGAATTGCATCAGTGTTCTTGATATGGTAGCTCTTGGAAAACCAAACAGTTCAGCAACCTTAGAGATCGAGGCTCCTGCCATGCGAGCTTCAACAAATTGCTCTTTTTGGAACTTGGAGAGGTCACGCATTTAGCTTAAATTTTACTAAATTCTAAAAATGAATAAGACAAATACAGTAAATTAGATAAATAAATGTATTTACAATAGATATAACCTGCAATTCCGAAGTTTTAGTTCTTAATATAATAGGTCTTTGAAATATAGGAATGGATTTTGCAACTGTTCCATTTATTTTGTCCAACCCCTGTATAGGGACTAATTTGAACCGATTTGAAATGTGAATTAAATTTAAGCGTCGAATGATTCATTACTTCTTCTTTCAGAACAGTGGGGGATATTTGGGTGATATTATTTTTTACGCATAATTGTCATCACTTAAATAACATGATCTAATAGAGAAATAGTAAATCTTCACAAATAACACTGATTTATTTACTGCTGATTTTGATCTGTCTTAATGAAACACACTTATATATAATCCTTCTTAATGAAAAGCCCCTTATATATATATATATATATATATATATATATGTGTGTGTGTGTGTATGTGTGTGTGGAGTGTGAATACGGAACATAGACTGTAGGTAGGGGCCCATTAATTAGACCCTATTTTTCGATTTGGTAAAACAACAAAACTTAAGTCGCATTCCAAACGTAGTTATATGCATATTTATTAATATATATTACTTAGCTCTGTCTAACCACATTGAGCAATTTTATGTTTATACCTTAAAGTAAATATTTATTTGCTTACCTGTATATGCACGCTAACGCGGCTATATACGGTTGCTAATATCTTGTTATTTGATTTATCCACCTTTATAATTATATATATATATATATATATATATATATATATATATATATATATATATATATATATATATATATATATATATATATATATATATACATACATATTTAGATATCCGTAGAAGAGGATATTTACACTGAAGTAACAAGCTTTTTGTCTCAAATATATTTACTTATGTAGCTTCCTTTGCTTGATTCGAATCTAACATTCTTTCATAAATCAGTTTTGAAAAAGATTAAATTGATCGCTGCTGTTCTTTTTAACAAATTTTGTGTAAAACTAATTGAGTTGAAACTGAACCATGGTTTGCGCGCGTTCATGAAAGTAGATTGTAAATTCTTCGCCACGCCAATAAGAAAAAGTAAAACTTTTATTCAATAAAGATTTCAAAATAAGCAACAATTTTGCTGTAACTGACAATTTGAACGCTTTATTCTATTTTTTACATTTTATGTCTGTTTTCACACGAATTTAAATTTTTTTTTAGTTTGCCTAAACAGACAGAAAATCAGGGTCCTGTTAAACATTCACTCGACACGTCAAATTACAGATAGTTGGTTATAAATCTTGGCGCAAATTTTGGCACATAGATGAATCTTCTATGTACCGTATCTCTTCCGCATGTGAACCTGAACTGTTTAACCCTTAGTAAAATTTGTCTTTTTGCTGTATCTCTTGTTCCCTCAACCATTTACCCAAGCTCGTTAGGAGGGTTATGCACTGTTTTTTTTCTGTCCCTCTTACCTTGAATGTATCATGTGAGTGTCAAATTTTCTATGCCCTCTTTCCTCATTATGATAACCTTGAAATTTCACCTGCTTCTTTCTGATGCTACGTATAAGTGTCCTTTTGTGTTTCCATTTTCTAGTTTGGCATTAAACTTTTTATTGAATTTCGCATTAGCATTATTCACTCGACACAACTTTGAAATGTAGTTATCTTAAATATATAATGTCATATACGACGACCTTACCACCGACCCTAACTACACAAAAGAAATTCTATTATCTTTTTATAAATTAATGGTCATACTCCTCCTTTTCTGCCGTTCCTCAGTAATGTTTCTGTTTTTAAATTCTTCCACCCCAGTAACCTCTTGTGTCTCAATGGCTTTGCTTGGGATGAACATGCTGAAATAAATAAATAAATAAATAAATAGTGATTTGCGATTAGTGTAACATTTATGGGTTAAGGGTGCGGAATCAGTGGGCCTATTGTAAATTGCATCAAAGTCTACTGCATTGA
This sequence comes from Acanthosepion pharaonis, assembly GCA_903632075.3. Lineage (NCBI taxonomy): Eukaryota > Metazoa > Mollusca > Cephalopoda > Sepiida > Sepiidae > Acanthosepion > Acanthosepion pharaonis. The sequence goes on from CAHIKZ030003733.1 coordinate 783,252, forward strand.
TTTTCACATTATTGTTCGTGGAAAATTTGTGAATTGTTCACTTCTATATCGCTGATATGGATTCAACAGTGGGGCCTTCAAAGGAAGGGACATATATATTCAAAACAACGGAAAAGGCAACGTGAAACACCCCACTACCTTTTTCTAGAAGGTAGAGAGGCATGGCGCCTATAGACTGAATGGGCGTTTTATTTAAAAACATGAAATAAACACCTGAATTAAATAAAATTTCGCCTTTATTATATAACAATACCAGCATATATTATATTGTACAAGGTAACTGAGCCTATAAACGTTCTAAATTTTCAAGTTAAAATGAGGGTTTCGAGCTACGTTCGCTTTACAAGAAGACGCCCCACGAAATGTTATTTTAAAATGTATTGTATTAAATTTGTTACATAAATTCAGTATGCATATACCTTCTTTTCGCTCAACACTGTAATGAAAAAAAAAACGGTTTGCAGGTATTTTTAATTGACAACCATGATCTCATGAGTGGGTACTATGTATTCAGTATGCTATTATGCTAGCCTGAATTACTATTCCCTGCTAAGCATCCACTCGTTCCACTGCTCTCAAATGCCATTTTAAACGGATTATTGAGGCACACAGCCAGTTGTGTTTTTGCTCAACATCACCGAAAAAAATAAAACGAGATATTGTCAATTAACTACGACCGGATTTAAGGTTCTCATTTTGTACCTGAAGTATAACAAAGTCTCCTATTTTGCGGAGGATTTTGTTAAGGTTAAAAGGCCTTCCTTTACGCCTACATATATTTATAAATGAGAGTATTACAGGAAGTGATATTACTTTCAGATGTAAGACGGAAGTTTACAATATATACTTACAAAGAAATTTATGAGCAACAGAACTTTAAACTCCCGCCTTTAACAACTGTGTGTCTGCTTGTAAATGCACACACGTGTGTATGCCATATATGGTAAGTAATCACTAATATCATTTCTTTTAAATATCTGTCATATGAAAACTCAGAACAGAAATTATCTAGTTAGGATGAATTTTTACATGTAAATATACACCGAAGTGGCTTAAATGTTATTAGCTATAAAAAGGCATATGTAAATTGAGATCCTATGTCATCTCAGGCTGCTTGTATTTGCTTTGAGAAGACTTCGCAAAATCTTAATGCACAGCCTGCTCTAGCAGTAGATATCTTGTGAAAAATGCCTCGTTTTTGGCATGCCACAAAAGGTGACGAATAAATGAGTGACTTAGAGGCAGCACTTTAGGAAAACCATTCTCCATTTTACTCGATTAATAGTTACATTGAAATCTGTGATGTTTATTGGTACCCTTGACAGGTATCACTCACACAGGTTTATCAATGCACTATTACCATTATGCATGACTTTAATAGATTTTTTCAATGTGCAGGAAGTAAGAACTGACCCAGAATATGAATATCAAGATCTGCGAGCAACGCGTGCCAAATCTCGATAAGAAGTTCTCATGCGATAACTATTGCTGCGAAAAACTGAATAAACTTAGAATTTCTCAAAGTGACAATGAATTGACGTCGGAACTTGATGCCATTTTATTTTATGTATAACATTTTCCTTCTTTTCTACTGCTGCAAGCCTTGGGCTTTTAAAAACATATATAAATAGTAAATAGAAATGCATTAGTTGTGGTACTTTTTTCCTCTTTCTTTTCTAACGTATTGCATAGATTCAAAGGAAAAGATTAGAAAGATATTCTGCCATCCAGATGCAGACCACGAAAGAAGCGTAAATAGAGAGCTAATATACTCTGAGTAAACTTTTTATTTGCGTATTATACACACATAAATTCTTTTGCGGTCACCGTTTTGTGTTATACGTTGCTGTGAATAGCAATATTCTCCTAAAAAGAAGAAAATAAGATATCAATTGTCGATCAACAAATCCATTGACGGAACGTTAATACAACGAGACAACAGTAATATGATGGCGTAAAGTCTTATCATACAGTCTATGAGAATAAAATAGAATTACGAAAGAAATCCTTCTCCTAGATCATTGCAAATGTTTCTTTAATATAACGACGAAATATGCAGAATAAATTTAAAATCAAATGTATATGTGAAATAACTAAAAGAAAAAAAAAACATAATTTATTGCAATGGACGTATTTGCTGAAAGACTTTAGCAGCCAATAATCGAGTATAGTGATTTACTAAGGTAAGCTTAGATATGACACAAGGCCTGAAGTATGGAGTACTTAGTGAGGATCGAAATCACTACGAATTTATATAGCGAGACAAGCTTGCAAACAATTACACCACGTCGAAGTGTTCAAATATTCGATTATAAACAAAACTCGAATTTCGAAAATTGGCTGAAATTTCTTGGCAATTACCAGAATCTTAGCTTATATTTTTTTAATCATATCTTCGTCGGGTCGAGAATGTTTTAGCAGCCGCTTCATGAATATGCCAAAGACTGGTGATAAAAAAAAAAAAAAAAATCACACAGGAAATCTAATCCATCGTGCAAGCGTTCCTATGCATACACGAATGCCACTCCTGAATGTTAGACTCGCAAGGTTTCAGCCCGTGTACCCTTTAGTCTTCTTCAGGGTCTGTGTTCGTAATGAGTATACCTTTTGGAATTTTCCAACCGAAGCCCTTATTTAGTCCCGAGGGCTATATTAATACATATAATTTAAGAGAAAATAATGATATAATCAATATATTGACGTTCCACATTTCTTAAAATAAAAGCTTTGAAAGGAATCCTCATAAAGTACTAGCAGCGCTAATCAACTCTGAATTACTTAAGCATCTTGCTTCACACGGTCTTCTTTCAGATAAACAATATGGCATTCGTTTCTCTATGTCAGCCGCTGATTTGTTAACAGTTATTACTGAAATTTGTCTATCAAGAAGAGAAGAACGACAGCAAGATGGCTTTTTCGCAGGCTCAGTTGGATCTCTGGACGAATATTTAAATTAATCCAATTCTTCTTAACAAATCGCGTAGTGAACGTTGTGTTGAACTGTCGCGATTCTAGATCCTTTCTTATCCCTGGAATTGAACTTATCCTTGAAGCAACGTTCCTTATCTTCGCAACGATATCATCTTCCCGATGCCATCTGTATCCAAATATGCCTTTATGCGGATGTCACAATTCTTATATGTACGACAAAGTACAACTGACAGCTACTTTCGAAAATTACTTCCAGTTAGACGTTAACCGAGGTAAGGCTTCTAAAGCTCCTAAATTTTAACGTTTCCAAAACGTAACAACGATCTTTTAATCGTCATAGAAAATATTTTTGACAACCATACATGTGTCTGATTTTAAATTTACTACAAATATTCAGAGAGAGAGAGAGAGAGAGAGAGACAAAGAGACAGAGAGATCTTTTAATCGTCATAGAAAAACAATTTTTGACGATACACGTGGATGATTTTAAATTTACTACAGATATTCAGAGAAAGACAGAGAGACAAAGAGACAGAGACACACACACACACACACACACACACACACATATATATATATATATATATATATATATATATATATATATATATCTTTTAATCGTCATAGAAAACAATTTATACAATATACATGATTTGAATTTACTTAGAGAGAGAGAGAGACAGAGAGACAGAGAGAGAGAGAGAGATCTTTTAATCGTCATATAAAAACAATTTTTGACAACTATACATATGGATGATTTTAAATTTACTACAGATACTCAGAGAGAGAGAGAGAGAGAGAGAGAGAGAGAGATTTCACCTCATTTGCCTCACATAAAGTGAAGTCATAATATTCATTCAATTTCTTGCCCGGTCTGCTTTTGGAAAGTTGTTTCATTCTGTCGTTCTTGTCAATTTCTATCGACAGCCTTAAACTTGCAGTTATAAATCTACAATTCCTCTGTGCATTGGATATTACTGCTATATCTTATCTGGAACTGTTTTGATATATTGAGATATTCTTGACAAAACTAAAGAAGAGTGAATAATGTTATTGTTCCTTACCTGGAATTTCGACTTCAGTAACAAAAAAAATGCTAGCAATTGTCAGGAAAATTGAGAATTTGAGAAATTAGAAAGAATTGACTAATATTACTCTTAACATAAACATTAGATCACACACAAACACACACACACACACACACGCGCGCGCGCGTACGTACGTACGTACGTACTAACATTGTTTTTTTGGTTTTGCTGCGAGGCCAATATCAAAGAAGAATGCATCCCCCACTCGTGTGTAGGTAAGTTGTAAAGAAGTTGTTGAGAATCATTTATTTCGTCTATGCAAATGGGTTTCTTAGACTGTCACTGATGAGAATTTAATTAAGAATGGCAGCTAATGACAAGAAGATATCTGTACAAGAGAGGCCAAGAAACAATGACAGAACCGCTAAGGTAATTAGCAGAAAGGACAAGATTACATCGAATGATAGAGTTTTGCACATGCGAGAATTTGGTAAAAGTCTAGAATTCGGGCCATAATTCACACGCGTAAAAATTAAAAGTAATTTTGTTAGCACTCTTTATGGGAACCTAAAATATATCTTGATTGGTTGATTTTTAAAAATGTTTAACAACCAATAGAAAATAAAATTGTTTTCACTGTTGATGAAGCTTTGGTTATATTTTTATTTTTACAATCAACGTTTAATCAGTTTCCACTATTTTGTTGGGACCTCCAATTTTATCTTCACGGGCTTTTTTTTTGTTTGTGTTTTTTTGTTTGTGTTTTTTTGTTTGTTTGTTCAGTGAAATAGCAGCAAACATTCCTATAAAATCTTAATCAGTCAACTACTGCATAATTCGAATAACTGTAGTAACTTTAAAATCAAACACTCGGGATATCTTTTAAGCTCTTATAAGTATATAAACGAAATTACTTTCATTTTTTTCATCATGCCAAGTATGCCCTTAATTTTCTGGCCACGATTCTAGATTTTTACCGCGAATTTTGTATAGTCAGCCTGAGAAAGCCTTCACCTAAGAATTGTTATTTCACGAACAAAATCCCAACCTTAAACTCTCCCCGACTAGATTTAGTCGTTATCTATCCTACATATATGTATTTGCCTATCACATACAAAATTAAATAACTATAATATCAAGTAAGATTGCATATTTTACACCTACTCGCATATCACAAAAGACTTGTTGGCTAACATTTAACATTTTTACTGTCATATTTTTACAAAGGTTTTATTTTTCTGTTTGCTGGTATCAGTTATGAATATATTACAAAGTGAGTTTTCAGTGAGTTTCACCCCCTGTGCTAGGTCGGGAGCCACTCGAGGTAGACGGTTATAGAGTAGGAGGCACAGTTTATCCGGGTATGTGGGGAAGATATTTTTTTTAATTTGTTGGCATGTTATTGTTCTTTTTTTTAACAGTAAGGTTCGCCATATTCAAGGTCGAGCGCCACTCGTGGTAGAAAGTTACGGTAGGAGGCAGTTTGTACGGATAGGAGGAGAACGTAACGGTTAACCCTAGTGAACAATTTAGGAGTGTAGTGATCCACTTATGAGTCGTTTCAACAGAGCAGTGCGGGAAAACCTGCTCGAGTGAAACTTCTTATCAATAGAATGCGGAGGGAATGTGCATAGTTTGCTACAATGTGAGGAACATGGCGGCTTCTAACCATGAAGTTTTGATCTGGTGGAACTAAGGAATGAAATTCGTAGGAGCATTTTGCATGGAAATAGCGAAATAATAGAGAGAGTCTTGCGACATCTCGTCTGTGAGAGAGGAGTTGCAGGGTGGAAATTAATTTGACATCCAAAATGTCGTGAAGACACTTTTGGCCTATATCAAGAATGGAAAGTGAGCACTGGGAAGTTCCTGCCAAAATATGACAGTAGTTCTCCATTTTAGGCTACGTCTGGCTTTTGTAAAGTTAGAACATAGTAGGGGGTGTAAGATACTTACTGAATCGGTAGAGAAAACTGACAATTTTATCTGCATCTTTTATGTACGAGTTCCACTTGAGGTTTGAGTTGAGTTAACCCCAAAGTCGCTCCAAGGCACGAGACCTTCCTGAGGGAACATCCATTCATTGTCCCTGGTTGGAGTTCAGAGTCTGATCGGCAATGATGAAATGTAATTAGTTTTGTCTTCGATGTGTTTAATGTAAGCAGTTTTTTTTTACTCATCAACCAACCAAAACTTGGTTTAAATCCTAAATCCCGACAGGTTGGGCTTTATAGCAAAAAATGTTTGACTGATTTTGTTTAGCAGGATATCAATGTCTACGGATTAATTAATGTCGGAATCAACAACAGATTAAATAATGTTGCTATAAATAGGTATTGTTGGTAATCATTTATATAAAATATATATTGCCGTTATTTTTATTATAAAAATGTATTTTGTATACTTTCCTAGGGTTTTTGCTTTTGTTTGGGATTCACTGTTTCACGAGGTGTGTCGTTCGGCACCTTATATTTAGAACAATAGCGATTTAAGTGCAATTTGATAGACTGGGCTCGATCGATATCGGGTCTGATAAAACGGCATCGCTGAATGCAGTGTTTCCTAGTTTGATGTCTACGATCATGACAGAAGTTTCCTCGAATGGAAAAAGCGGCTAGGTCTCCGTGACCAAGGCTAACCTTCAGGTTGGTGGACATCGGCTGTAGTTTGAACATGAGAGTGATAGGTTCCGCCAGGTCTACTTGCCCAAGAAAAACTACGTATGAATAAATATCTCTATGGTTTTTAACATATATATACATGAATGGAACTGTTCACCTGGTCAGCGATCCTATGACCAGATGATGATGATGATGATGCTGATGAAGTCAAGTGATTTTATTTAGAAATCAAGAAATGCTGCCACTAACATTGGAATCCTGTTTATGTTAGTACGCTATGCATACAAATGATGCTTGAAAAAGAGGAGGCAATTCTCTTTTAAAAGTTCTGTAGACGAGATCATTGCATAGCTATGGAACCTTCATTACGCCAGTCTAGTTCCTGCCATTAAAAACTGTAATTCATTATATATATATATATGTATGTGTGTATTATAAATTTTTTATATTATACATACATACATACACACACACACACACATATATATATATATATATATATATATATATATATATATATATGAGACCTATAAAAATCACATGAGTTCTCTTGCACATTGATATATTGACATACCGCTTGAGGCATATGCTTATCTCTTCTGGGGACTGATATATCTTTTAACCGCTCACTTCCACAATCAACCCATATCGCCAAAGCATTAGCCATTACATTCGCGAACATCTGACCCAAAAGGAAACGAGTGGATTTTTTTTTTGTTTTTTACTTGAACCTTTCAGAAATACGTCTTTAATACTGTCTCTTAAAATTAAACATCACTGCCAATGGCTTTGCCACACAATTTTGCATGCATTTAAGTAATGGGTACACGTAATATTAGAATACACACATACAAGTCACCATGTAAATTCGCACAGTATCATAACATTACTTATATAATTGATAATCCAAGTTATTCGTTGAATACTTGTCACAGAGAGATGAACATGATTTTTCTGTTTCAGGATTAAGCCATTTTACTGTGTATGTATTTGTCAGACTGCTGCGCTCCTTACCAGAAAGAGTCATTAATAACACATCAAATACCTCAGAGTATGGATCAGATTATAACAGATTTAGTATAGGGGATATGAAAATTGAATATAGAATAATTTGCGCTAGGAATAGATTCTCCCAACAACACGAATTTCTACAAAACCAAAACATTAACTTAAAAACTCTAGTCATGTTCGTAAATAGCTTCGACAGATGAAGACTTTCAAATAGATATAATTCATGACTCCAAACTCGTTCATAAATGTCTAAACTATCAGCTGTATACAACCGCGTTCTAAGATGAATGGTTAACATTACTTTAGGCGAATGTAACCTGGAGGCTTGAACGAGAACCATCTTTTATCGAACCTTGCATGAGAGAAAACTCTTTTTCGAATAAAAAAAAAATAAGAGAAAGCTCTTCTTAATTTGAAACGTAAGTAGCAATTGCTTGTCGGTCAAGGAATGTCGTATAAGAAAACGTCGATTATTAATCTTTTGACTTTTCTCTCATTTACGATGTTTGCTTAATGCTTCGTATTTTAAAGTTATAGTAACTAAATTAAAAATTGTCATGCCAAGCATAAATATTTTTCTAGAAAAAAGTGCCTTTATCCATCAATGTCCATCGACTGAAAACGGTATTGTGGTCATTGATGATTTATTGGTAGAAAGCTATAAATAATATTGTACTTTCTATAAAACTATACTTATTCTGAACCGATAGTATCTAGCCCTATATATATATATATATATATATATATATATATATATATATATATATATATATTTGTTTTAAGAATAGTATTGTTTGTTATTGGAATTTATTCTGTATACACCAATCCAATACTTGTATATATATATATATATATATATATATATATATATATATATATATATATATATACGTTTATTGGCTTCCCCTCTCTTTTTCTACATGTATTCTCATGGCAACTGCTCTGACGACCTACTTTCACTAGTTCCGAAACTGCATGATTTTAAGCGTTTTCATAACAGATATTTAAGTTTTTTAAACTATAAGAAATACCTGATATTTATTTTAATTTTTATAATTAATGCCGGATTTAAGGTAGGCCTTTAAGTAAATGAAAGCCATATTCCTATCGTTATTTTCAAGTCCATAAAGTGAGACATTATACGTCATCTCAATTGCAAATTGAGTCTGCGTAATTAATTACTTTAAGTTACATCTTAACGAAACATCCTCCATCAAATTCGAGTTCATTGAAATGAAATTCAGCTTGTATAGTTACCGACCATGCCTAAAAGTAACAGCCTACCTCTTAACCTTGCTTTGTTTCTAGGCGAAAAGATCTGAAAGCGTTAGTCTTTCATTTGCAAGTTTTACTTCTGACTCCAATATAACAACGTGAATTACTCCTTGTTAAGCTCTAGTAAACACCAGCGTACCTGAAAGGGACATGGGACCCCACCTAAATTTTCGCCCGCTATATGGAACTCAAGATTTTTGAATCTGAGGCTGCATAAAATTGCATTAAAACTATCACATTTAATACAATATGGAAGTTCTAATCAGAATACTGTAGAAACAATTTTGGAAGAATGGAAGACCAGTACAATCAGTTCAGCTCTCTGTCAAGAATAAAAGTACATCTGAAAGAAAAATCGGCTTATGATCTTACTTACATTGTTCCAACTTAGAGGGTTGTCTTGTGTAAATCGTTGGTTAAAATGTGGAGTCGGTCACAGACACTCGAATTTAAAACTTCAATACATCGGACGTGAGGGTTGTTTCCCTCCTACATCAAACGTGAAGATCTATCCCAAATCGTCTTTCCTGGAAAAAAAAAACCGAAAATATCTCATTATTTATTTATTCATTTTGGCGGTAATCTTATATCATTGCTACTGCACTTAAATGACCAGTAGTATAAAGTGCATTCCTATATCCTAGTTCATTAATTAGCCAAAAAAATATTTGAAAAACATTGAAAAAAAGATGTAGAATTAATGAGTCAGCATCTTTCGTGACCAAAATTATCCAGGGAAATATCTGAAAGATTGTAGTCTAACACGTAGTATAATTCTTTCTAATTTAAAAAGACTTATCTTAGAAATAGTTACTGTATCACTCGTGAATTGATACACGTCAAGCATTCTTTTTTAAAGAAAGTGTTGTGAAAAAAGACAACCAACCTTCTCTACACTAATTTTTGAACAGGGACTTGTTCATCAGCTATGAGAAAAACATCTACTGATAGGGACGGTTGTTGCAAGGCGTAGCGATTGAGTCGTACGCCTTGTTACACTGAACTGCTAATATTCTATTATTAATCTATGATTCTCATGTGATTAAATCTGTCCTTCACTCAATCGTTTGTTCCAGTCTTTCCTTGCACTATTATTAACAAGAACTCCGAGCGTTATACGAACTTTATAACAGAAAATTAATTTTATTTTAAACCAAGCAAAACGATTTTATTTGTTTATGTTTTTAAAATCATTTCACCCCAAGCAAGACGATAATGTCAATGAGGAAAGGGTTTATCGAGAATGAAATAAAATGAGAAAACTTTACTGAGGAGAAAGGGAAAAAAACAGCAGAATTCAGAAAGAGAGAACATTTCATTTGATGCTGCATTTATATTTTTGAAGATCCTCGTTTACAGGAAAGCAAGAAGCTGGCATAATGTTCCAAATATGAGTAGAGCGAGCGAAAAATCTATTAGAATAGAACCTACCGTTGCATCTACATATTTCAACAGTAAAATATTGATAAGTATTTGTCAATTTAGTACAACGCTTCAATTCATTGGGTTGAAAAAGCCCATTTGGACAACTGCCATGAAAATATATACAGAGAGGGTTACTGATTGAGGAATAATCGAAACGTAGATTGGAAATGAAATGGTAATCTTTATAACATCAACAAAATACAATACCTGAAAGCGGTGTGAAGTAGGTAAATCACTGAGAGAGGTGGACTACTTATACAGCATATTACGATATTTACCTGCCTACCACGAGGTAGGATGCGGCACAAGGCTAGATTTAATTTTGGGAAATCGGAGCCCGTGGGTTCGGGCAGAAATTGCCCGGAGACCCCACATACGAAGGATCGGGTATCTGTCTACCTCCCTTGGACGAGACTCTGCCATTCAGCATAGGCTCGTCTGGGTTCCTCTCTGCCTGAAGACAGAGTTCGACACGGCAAGAGCTTCGCCATCTTAGACAGCATATTGCTCCCACTTAGCATATTGCCCCAATAGTGTCCAACGTATTTATGAGGATTGGGACATATCCATTAGTGTTCAAAGGTACGGTATATAGCAAAGACATACAGGGAAGCAACGTTACAATGTTGGGAAAGTGACTGAATCTGAGATGTCAGATCAGGAGCTGTACGCAATTAAAAAAGGTTATTAAGAGGAATTATTTATGACTGAACCCTGCAGGATTGACAATCTATTGTCAAAAGATGAGATTAGGTCTCTGTCAAGAAATTATTGCACCATTACGCGAATATATTCTATTAGGTTGACTCATAAATAATTTCCGTGTTGGGAAACCAGTTGTAATAACTATTCATACGTATCAATTAAGAATACATTTTCACACATTAATGTAAACTTACTGGTAATGTACAGGGTGGTCCGAAAGTTTTGTCACCCCTACATAATAGAATTTTTTATTTCAAATGACTGACACGAAATTGATGGTCTACATACAGACCTTTTCGATGTGTAACAGCGTCAATGAAAGTGAATAAACTGAATCCAGTACATGTGTTCTGTATATTACTGTATTACTTGTTCTACTGTTCTCATTGCTTTTTGGTAGGGGGTGACAAGAAGTTTGGACCACTCTGTACATAGAGGAATAAAGAATATCTTTCATACCTCCACTAATGTAGTGAGTGAAAGTTCATTTACGTTATATGAGATTATTGGAATTCTAGTAAATGAATAACACTATGGAGAGATTTTGAAAATATGTAACGTTTATGGTTAAATAATAATAATCGATCATCAAGTGAGAAATTTTTTGCGACTTTTCATTCTTTAAAGTCATTATAGGAAAACAATAGACAACAAAGCATTCAGGAATTAGCAAAGACGTTAGCACGTTACAATCCATACACTGTCATTTGGAAAGGATAGGAAGGTCAGCAAGCAGAATGTTTGATTTTTACACACTCATATCGAAAATAAAGCAGATAATAAACAAAAACAGAAATTATTTATGACTCAATCTGGGCACAGACATTGTACAATCGAAGGGGTAGTGTCTTAGCTTAAAACATCGATAATGATTTTAAAATCAATAATCGATAAAACCGATTAAAATCGATAAATTCAAATTTTTCCTCTGATTTCGTTCAAAATTGGTATAGAGATTACATAGATCATGACAAGTTTAACATACCTCATTTTTTATTTCTATGCCACTGCGTTTAGCAAAAAACAGTGAAAAACGAAAAATCGATTTTAATACAAATCGTTTTCAACACAAATAGAATTTTCAAGCAATCTAATAGAAACTTCACAACTATTGGGGCCAACAATAAGTTGATTGTTTAAAAATAGTTTAACTTTATAATTGTGTCCATCCACAGACCCTGTTACATCTAAACATAATGCTGTTTTGGTCCATTCTTCCTGAATGTTTTTTTTCTGATCTATTAGCTGGCTATGGCTTCTAGTATAGATATTATACACTGTTACATTAGTATATGTATATACGCACTACTACAAAGCTGTACATCTTGTTTCAACGTTAAATTAACGTTTCTTCAGGTAGGAAACCATGTTGGTAACATCATGGCATCCCACCTAAAAAAACGTTAATTTAACGTTGAAACAAGATGCACAGTTTTGTAGTAGTGGGTATATACATTTACTTATGTAACAGTGCATAATATATCTTTATTGTTCTACTTTTGTATTGAACCCTGTTCTAAATTATTGCTTTGAACGCTGAAATGCTACTCTTCGTTCTTTCATATTATATATATATATATATATATATATATATATATATATATATATATATATGAGATCATTTTTACTCCTTTCTAATTGAACGTTTTTCTGATCGACCAGCTGGGTATGGCTGCTAATACACACACACACACACACACACACACACACACACACACACACACACACACACGCACGCGCGTGCGCGCTTGTGTGTGTGTGTGTCTGCGTGTATTTCCAACAAAAGTTCTTTTTTCGGTTTAAAAACTTGGAAAACAAAAGTAATTGTACCTTCATTTAGTTTGATATGGTTATTTTTCTAGGGAACGTTTTAGTTTTGCATTAGAATTCGCTGAATTTTATTCTGACATTAGGAAAGAAGAAATTAATATTTTTATGAACTGCAGGAAATCAGTATTAATACACGAAAACGAACAGTGGATTAAGAATTCACCAGATAATTTTGACTTATCAATGGGTGTCTCTGGCTTCTGCAGAATCTTCAGATGTAGTAGGACTACTTCCCCTGTACAACCTTACAGCATTTGAAGAAATTAACCTAAACAGTATAGGGCTTTATAGGGATGATGGTCTCATAGTTATTAATGGATATACTAGAAGTAAGTTCAATTAAAAATAATACATAGGCTGTTTATATCGTTTGGTTTCAACATATTTATCAATGCTTACATTGAACAATTTGGTTTCCTAGATGTTACATTTAATTGACAGATGAATAATCTTGAAACTTACATGTAAAATAACGCTAAACTAGTGTATATTCATCGTAGCTCCAACCAACCAACTGTCTATAATCAAATATATTCCGTCATCAGTAGGACGGCGAATTATCCAGCAATCCTCTAGTAACGAAATATTTGAAAAACATAAAACGGTCTCTGATAACATTTTTAAGGATAGTGGTTTTAAACCTTCAAAAATTGAATTTTTGGAAAATCATGATACTCATCTATACAATCAATTAGCGCACACAAACTTAGGACATAAATTCTTAGAATTAGTTGAAAAGCATTTCCATAAAAAGAAGTCTCTGAGGAAACTTTTCAATCCTAACACTTTAAAACTTAGCTATAATTGCACAACTAATTTAGAAAAAATAATTAAATCACATAACACTAAAATATTAAAATTATATAACAAACGTAACGAGTATACTAGGGTTGACCATTCTGTGTCTCTTACAAATAACCTGTGTAATTGTAAAAATCTCAACTGTTATCAAACAGGTGGTTAACAAAATCCGAAGTATACGTGTGTACTATTACATCGGTTTAAAATCCCAGGAATTCTGAACACATTTACATTGGGAATACGATACATGATTTCAAAAAGCGCGGTTATAACCATATCTCATCTTTTAATAACGCAGATAAACGCAGACTTCATTTTATAAGTATTTTGGGGAATTAAAAGACAAAGATAAAACACCCAAAGTTAAACGGAAAATCCTAATGCACATGTTCTAATGTAACAGTACATAATATATATATATATATATATATATATATATATATATATAATGGTAACGTGAGGTCATCAATGTTTGTCGGGCTCATTACAATCTTTAACAAAATATACGATTCGCATATCTTAGATGCTAAAATGATTCCTTTAATCTAACTAAAATATATAATTTTTAAAAATCTTTGTGCATGAAATTAAAACAAAAAACACATTTTTTACTATTAATTGCAAAAAAGTAGACATTTATTTTTAAAATACTCCAGCCATATAAGGGAAAATAGTGATGGCAAAGTCATTGAGATGTTTCTCTATTTCCTCCTTTCCATTTTCTATTGTTTTATAGCCAGGTTATCAAGCCATTCGTTGTATAGTGTGCATTTGCATATATGTCTATGCGTTAGTCTGTTTATGTGTCTCTCAGTATGTGAATTTTTGTTCATTTTGTTGTATGTTTATTTATCACTACTGCTGATTGATATCCTATTTCCTCAACACTGCCCTAGATACACTCCTCAGCCCAACCTAGCAGCTATCAAGTTAACGCTACCAGATACATCACAAAGAAGAGGTTGGATTAAAAGTGTTTACTGTGAAAAACAATTCATACAAGTCATTAAATATTTTAAAAAAGATTATTTATAAAAATAAAGTAAGAAATACATTGACTATTATGCATGCCTGCAGTTTCGATGGGGCTCAGAGTTATGCAGTCCGATTCGTCACATAATTTTATTTCATTCTTTTTTCTACTTACCTTCTGACTTTGTCGCCACTGATATATATATATATATATATATATATATATATATATATATATATATATATATATATATAAAGCATTATTGATTAATTTACTAACATCGGATTTAAAATATTTCTTGAAAGAACGTGTTACTACTTTCAACAAACAGAATCGCAGCTCCAAAAATTGACAGGGTACTTTGAATTGATACCCCAAACTCTTGCCAGATTGTTCTCAACCTCAAGAGTAGTGGAAGTATCAAAGGTGCAAGGAAACAATCTGTTCAACCATGCAAACTGACAACAAAATATATTCCTTTTATCAGACGATTGGTTGATGAGATTCCAAGAAACTCGTCGACAGATATTACTAATGAACCCAAAGAATTATGTGTAGTGTGTGTTTACACTACAACAATCAAAAATACCCAGAAAAAAGACCGGCTTGTATCACTGACAAGCACATCAGAAGCTCCTATTGAAATCGTCACAAGAGAGGCGTTTTTCAATATTTTGCAGGAAAATAAGGATGAAATTTCAATGCTATGGAATAGTGTAATGTAATCATTTAGAACAAATTTAACCTATCGTGATCTGATGTCTAGTTTTTGTGCTATAAGGGCGCAGGTCAAATGGAAAAGTTTTTCGTATTACTATTTAAGAACGGGTTCTGGTGTTAAAGAATGGATTACTGGCTAGCAACATTTCGTAGTTGCAAAATATTTTTATCTGAATTTTTGAGTTGAAGTATTATTATGTTTCGTTATTTCAACCAGCAATATCATCTTGGTTTTTACACTAAGAATATTTTAGTCGTTGTTTCAGGTGTTTGTCTTTGTACTCTGTCAACATCTTGAAATTTCGCATCAAACTTTTTTTCTCTACCATGGATAGATTGTTCTCATTATAACATTCGATACGCTGCTTTTTGTTTTATGGTGTCTTCAGTGATATCTGGATTATGTCGATTTTCTGTATTACCATAGACAGGGAGTGAAATCGCAGACTACGATTTTTTACAAAAGATTGAATCCACTGTTTTTGACAATCTTTAACCAAATATATTTTTGGCAAAAACAACAACAACAACAACAACAACAACAAAATCTGTGGAAAATGCGTATTCTTAGAAATTGCTTGAAAATTTTAAATCCTTTATAATCAAAGTTATCTCGCCGCTACAAAGATTCAGACAAAAATTTGACAGGAAAACTCGGTCAAAGGCCAGATTTCTATTAACATTTCTTCATGAACGACAGAGAAATGAGCAGAGGATCTCAAGTTAAAATCTTAATCAGAAACGACTTAATGCGTTCACAGGATATACTGTAATTTCTTTTTAACTTGACTGCTAGGAACAGAATCATGTTTCAAATCTTCCGTTTCGAAATGTAAATTAAGTGTTTTGTATTAATTATGAAAATAATTTATGTAATTATAAATTAAAAAAAATAAATAAATAAATAAAAAAATCTGTCACCATTACAATTTTAATCACAATACGCTTTCTGGGGTATATATAGATTTAGTTAAAATAGTCTACAAAGGAAAAAGGAAAACCGCCGATATATAAATCATATCCAGAGGGTATAAATTCAGCTTGTTAACGAGAAAAAGTATACCTAAGTTACCATATACTCAAAAAGATGTTATTAAAATTTTAATAAAACTATAACATATGAAATTTAATTTATATATTTTTTTCTAGGAAACTGACAACAAAAATATTCAGCACTAATTGTTTTAGTTATTTTTTGTGCATTTTCAATTATGTTTTAAATTTGGGGGCAGTTGTATTCGTCATTTTTTTAAAAAATGCTTCCAATTGTAATTATTATGGTTAAAAAAAGTTTTTCTTATAATTTTAATAAAATATACATAATTGAATTTATACATTTTTCTCAGTCTAATAAATCATAACTTCCTAGGATTACTACTTGATTAATTTTTTTAAGAGCATATGTTGACGCTATTCACTGTCATATATCATGGTTTTATTAAAATTTTAAAGATATATTTCTAAAAGTATAAAAAGGTTTATAGCGGTGTCTACAGAAAAAAAAAACATCCTTATCAAACAACGTTTGCCTTGTCCTAAGTTTAATCTTTACAAAAGGGTAAAAAATAACATTTATATGAAACTTAATTCTATATCAATCGGTTATATGCCATGCGTGATACACACATGCGATCATTCGATACATGACTGAAGAGGCAGTTTTTTGTTTCCCGCAGTAGGTTGCTATATCTTTCTGCGGAAGACCAGTTGCCATCCAAGGCTATAAAATCCGGTCTGTCCTGCTATTTACCCATAGCTTTGGGGGAGAAGGGGATTCATACATTTACCAAGGGTATTAGCACGTCAGTGAATGTAATGTATTCGAAAGGATTCCTCAATCCTAGCCGCTACCAATTACTCCACCGTAACGTACTTAAAAAAACACCTTTGAATCCGCTTAAATAACATCTTTGAAAGAAAAGCAATAAAGAAACAATAAAGTTGGCGATTTATTTTCTAAGCTCCATTTCCGTTCTAGTCGTCGGTAATGACTGCTTTCCCTAACTTCCTGTCCTTTATTAAGCAAAATAAATCTTTCTCTTTTAAAATCCCTCTTTGTATTTTTGTTTCCTGTTCTTCCATTTATTTAATGAAAATCGTCAAGTTTGTTACATTTACTTTTAACATGCCTGGGACTATTAAATTTTACAAATGTCCTTTTCACTTTTTCTTCGTCACAAGTAATAAAAATCTCTTTGTAATTATTAAAAGCAGTTTATTTATATTTTCAATTCGCCTTGAAACTTATTCGTTTCTCATAGTTATTTACACAAAATTGTCAAGTTTGTTACACTTACATTCAACATGTCTTTACAAACTTTGATTGTTATACATACCTTTAAAATGCCTTTACAAACTTTGTTTGTTACACTTACCTTTAACGTTCGGTCAAAAAAATTGTAACATATACCTTTAACATGTTTTTAAATCTTTGAGTGTTTGTTGGTTTGTTGCAATTACATTGAAGATGCCTTTACAAATTTTGATGTTTGTTTGTTACACTTACCTTTAACATGCCTCTAAAACTTTGTTTGGTGCACTTTAAATGCTTTTATGAATTTTATTTATTCGTTACACTTACCATTAAGATGTCTTTATAAACTTTGTTACATTTACTATTAACATTCCTTTAGAAACTCTGCTTATTTGTTGCACTCACCTTTAACATTCCTCTACAAAATTTGTTTGTTTGTTTCACTTACCTTTAACATGCCTTTACAAAACTGGTTTGCATGTTACACTTGGCTTTAACAGGCCTTTATACATTTTGTTTGTCTGTTTCTTACACATTCCTTTAATATGCTTTTACAAACTTTATTTGTTACACAATGTTTGTTTGCTACACATATATGTTTAACATGCCTTTAAAACTTTGTTTGTTTGATTGTTTATTACACTTACGTTTAACAATCATTTACAAAAGTTGTTTGTTTGTTACACTTACAATAAGATGCCTTTACAAACTTTAATGTTTGTTACACTTAACTTTAATATACCTCTAAAACTTTCTTTGATAGTTTGTTACACTTACCTTTTATATGCCCTAACAGCTTTTATTAGCTTGTTACGCTTAACTTTAACATGTATTTACAAATTTTGTTTGATACACTTCCCTTTAACATAACTTTAAAACATTTATTTGTTTGTTACACTCATCTGCAACATACATTCAAAAATTTTGTGTGTCTGTTACGATTACATTTAACATGGCTTTACTAAATTTCTTCGTTTCTTAAACTCACAATTAACATGCCTTAACAAACTTTGATAGTTTGTTTGACATGCCTTTACAACATTTTTTGTTTGTTACACTTAGCATTAACATTTCTTTAGAAAACATGTTTGTTACACTTAGTCTAACATGCCTTTACAAACATTTTCCTTTACACTTAACTTTAACATGCTTTAAAAAATTGTTTGTTTCTTGCACTTACATTTAACTAGCATTTACAAATTTTGTTCGTTTGTTACACTTACATTTCACATGCTTTTAGACTGTTTGTTTATCGACTATATTTAACACTGTTACACTTACCATTATCATGATTTTACAAACTTTGTTTCTTTGTTACAGTTATCTTTAAGAATTTGTTACACTTAAATTTAACATGCATTTAAAAATCTTATTGTTTTACACTTAATTTAACATGCCTTTACAAAATTTGTTTGTTTGTTAGACTTACCTTAAACATGCCTTTAAAAGCTTTGTTTATTTGTTGCACTTTAAAATTCCTTTACAAACATTCTTTGTGTTACTTACAATTAGTGTAAACTCCTCTTTGGAGGAGTTTCTAACACGTTCTTTTATCATCTCTCAGTTGCGTCTCTGTCTTTGGGCAGAGTGCGCTCAGGAGCTTCTCAGTCAAAGGACAGAGGGGCAACTGAGAAAATAGTACTGAGAGGTGCCCAGCCCTGGAGAACAGCTGCCCGATGACGCGCCCTTCCATTGCACAAGAGGGAGGGATCGGTGCTCGCACCGAGGCCAGCGCAACCGACAGTTGCGGGGGCTGTGGGGAATTTTTGTCCCTTGCCCGAATCTACTTGCTTGGGTCCCCACTTTAAAACGACCTTGTGTCACATCTCGTTCTAGTGGGGGAATGGGTAAACACTGTTAGTTACAATTAACATGCCTTTACAAATATTGTATTTTGTTACACTTAATTTTAAAATGCCTTTACAGACTTTGTTCCTCTTACCTTTAACATGCCTTTGCACATTTTATTTGTCTGTTACATTTACCTTTAACATAACTTTGTTAAACCTGCCTTTAACATGTCTTTACAAACTTTGTTTATTACACTTTCCTTTAACATGCCTTTAGAAATACACTTAAATTTAACATGCCTTTATAAATGTCCTTTTCCCTCGTTTTTCTAATTGTTAAAGGCTGTTTCTTTTTATTTTTCTATTATCCTCGTAACTTACTCGTTTCTCATATTACTTTCGAGATATTCGCAAGATTTGCCCGGAGATCTATATCTCTGTTAATTCAAGCTTTTTTTTTATATGTGAGGAAATTGTCCAGGAGTTACTGCTATAAAGAAGATAAGATATTGTTCATCATTCTTCTTTGTTTCCCATCCCTTAACGCCAATTACAATAACAGATAATGATCCTTCGCTATGCAACCGATCCATCAAATTTCTGTATTGCATTTTCCGTTAACTTTTATTATAAAAACTATACTGCTAAATTACCACACCTGCCTGATCTATATGGCATTTTTCTAAGCGTAGATTAGATATGGCCCAAGAATGAAAGTTTAGGCCACCCAGTGCAGATCGAACTCCTTACTCTGTTTTAATTGTTCTGGCGAGACAAGCTTGCTAGACATTACAACACGTCGATGCCTGACTTTAATGTCTCTGATATATAAAACATTTTTGGCTGATATATATGAATCTTAACTTCTTACCAATAATGGTTAGAGGTCATATTTTCCTTTTCTTTAGTTGTAATTTCAGCTTTCATTTTGACCCAGCTATCAAGACATCGTTGTCTATGCAGAGTATGTTGTTATCCTCCAATAATCAATTGAAATTCAAAATCGGAAGTAATCTTTACCACTAAATGACATAATTTATTACCTACCAATCTGAAAACATGGAGTAAATAGTACACAAATTAAGAAACTTTTGCACAGTATATTTTAATTTAAATTTGCAGCTAAATTTTTGAAACAGTATTGTGCATATATTTTTCTCATTAATCAGAATGTTATTTTAGTGGCTACACATGGTTAAGTAAACGTTTCTCGTTTTAAAACATATCATATTTATAAGCCTGCACATTGGCGAGACTTATATAATATAATATAAATATGCTAGCCAAAAGCTTGGATTGCCTTACACCTTTTAATTTTAGCTCGTGATCTTTAGAGCTGAGAATATTTTTCAAATATCACGAGCTAACTATTACGACAACTACCTATGCTAATGTGATAAAAAATGTGATGGAGATAAACAAAGACATCGTAATCTAATATGGTTTAATTTCACTTTTAATTGTAATGTTCAAACGAATATTGATGGTATCTTCCTAAATTTAATTCAAATCAGAATATTTAAAAAAAATAATGTAAATATCTGCTATAGCTGTGTTAAAAAAACATCAATAAATCAATAGCCCAACATAACGATAATATGCTAAATGAATATATATCCAACAAAGGCAACGTTAACCTTTTTAAAAATAAATGCAATTGTCGAAAAACATATGTCCCTTAAACGGCCAGTGTATGACTGATAATATTGATTACCGAGAATACATTACGGTAACGATGTCAAAATTTATTTCGATTCCACTGAAAATCATAGTAAATTTCGTTTCTATCATCATGATTTTATACGATATTCGATAGATGAACAGAACTGATCTCTTCATAAATTTCTGGCAATGAAAGAATGATGGTAATACACTCATTATTACATCGGATATTGTAAGGAAATACGATAAATGTAATTTGTGTCTTATTGAAAAAATAGTTATCTTAAATCATTTAAATGACCTCATCTTATTAAGTACGAGGAATGAATTAATGAGTTACATATAGACCTAGAAATAATTATCTCTTGAAATTCGTTGATCCCGATTAATTTTGAATGTAAATTATGATCTTTCCCTTTTTATGGTTTCTAGATCCGTTTATTTGTATCAATTTTTTGTTATTTGTTTTTAAATTTCAAATAAAAAACGAAAACAAAAAAAAAAACACCAAAAAAACAGTAATCTCTCTTTGGTTAATATAAAATAATAATCCCAACTTTAATTTTATTAATTTTCATATAGTTTTCGGTCCGACTATTTTAATATATTTTTAAGAAATAAATACTATTTATCCCTGTTTATTTAAATATAAAATAAAACATGTATCCCCGTATATATATATATATATATATATATATATATATATAAGAACATATATATATATATATATATATATATATATATATATATATATATGTGTGTGTGTGTGTATATATATATATATATATATATATATATATATATATATATATATATACATAGATAGATAGATAGATAGATAGATAGATAGATAGATAGATAGATAGACAGATGGATAGACAGATGGATAGTTAGATATGTGTGTGTGTGCGTATATGTATAAATAAAATTCCCGTCTATTTTAAATTCAATGTATATTTTTAAAATAAAATACGCTAACCCCCGTATAATATATGGACTGCGCGTTATTAAAATTTAAGTTATGTAACGGTCAGTTTCTACCCTGCACCGGAAGATTGAGTTATGCATGAAATTCCGGGCTGTACGTTGTGCTACCGTTGAGGAATTATATATATATATATATATATATACACGGACATATTTAGTGTGTGTATGTGCGTGTGTGCGTGTATCGGTGTACTTGCTGTTGATCCACTCTGATTGAATATAGTAAAGATATCTACATGGAAATTTATTGTAAGTTTTTATTTAGTCTAAGTGTTTCTTTTTGTGTAAGAAAGATTGAGCTGTAAGATGCACATGCTTATGTATACACAGAACAATTGATAAGCAGACGCAAAAATGGACACAGACGTATACAAGCTCAAACAGGCACGCATATTTACGTGTTTTTGCAAAATCATGTACAGCATATATGTGAATGAGTATTAAAATTGAACCACATTTTTGACTCTGGATTTCTGTTTGTGATCACGTTGGGAATAATGCTTTTCTAGAGGTTTTATAAAATAATAGATTTGAACTCGCTTCTTCAGCGTTTGTCATTTCGTGATGTTTGTGCAATAGAATGCTACAGACATTGAGTTAATTTGAGCTAATTTTTTTTTCGCATATTTTATCACAATAATACTGCAGAAAACGCTCTACTAAAACAGTTCAGCGTAAACAACACGATATTATACATATTCATATACAATAACTATATGCCCTCAATGCTTTATACATAGATATTGTCATTTTATTCACAAACAGTATCATATTTTAACGTATATATATAACACTGTCGCGTATGCACACATAGCGTAGCTGTGATCTACGTGGGAAATGGAATCGTCGCGCCTGGCTCAAATTCCGGCCCAGACACTAACGTTCATTTTTACACAAGTAACCTCCCAAAAGGTGTGAATCCCTTGCAAGTAATATTTTTATTTATCTCTATTGTTCCCCCGTTGAATAGAGCGCTATAGTTTCATTTACGCTCGGTCCTAACACTCTGTTTTCTGTAGTAAGAACGTTTTTACAGCGTGGATTTGCTATTCTTACGACCAGCCAGTTTTAAAATCTGAGATGTTCTTCCCTTCAGTTGTCTGGTAATCAAATCTAGAGAACCAAAACTGTCCGGCTATTAACAACTAGCTGTTGTAGTGGGTTGGGAAGAAGCGATGTATTCATACTTTTCAGAAGGTATTTATACAAAAGCGAATACAACGGCCTCGACTGGAATCTGAACTCGACACACTAATTCATATTCTATTCCCTAACCACTATGCTATGCATAATGAAATAATATAGAAAACGAGTTTTCGTTACCTGCTGATAACTTAGTGTAGGTCTAATGAATAGAACACTGAGAGAAACTGTCTTCCGTATTTCTGAATAACCTGGATTTAAAATAGTCTAGCCATAGAAAGAAATTGTATTCTGAATGTAGCAGAGTGTTGACTGATTTGCTTTTGACGGATTATCAACCCTTTGTGTATTATTTAAAATCGAAGCATTTTTTCGACTTGTAATATTGTTTTGCTGATGAATATTGCATAACATTTTTTTTGGTTGAGAAAAACAATTATTTTTTTTTCAGATACAAGTCCTATTATTTAGGCCATAGCTGGAGAGAGTAGATGAATACATACCTTCCTCAAGTGAATTTGCTAGTAAAGAATCCGACTGGAATTCGAATACAGCTATCCAATTTCTCACATATTATCCATTCTCTTTGTCTGTTTGACAAATATTTTCATGTCAAGTGAACGGATGAACTTTCTTTCCTGGTGCGCCGAGTACGTAAATTTAAGCGTGCTACTAGATTAGAAACTAGGTCTCACTGTTTTACTGTTGAACAAGTCAGATGCAACCGCCACTTGTACTCTAACAATTATTTCTCGCACGTTCCACTTGTGGAACTCCTTTCCGATTCCTTACCTCCCTGATAACTACAATCTTCAAAAATTCAAATGTAATGTCAATTGTTAACTTCTGTCTTCTTGAATCTTGTTCCTTTTTTCTACTTTTCTCAATCCTCCTCATTTTCAAAATTATCACTCTTTTACTTTCACTCCGTGTAACACCATGCATTCTATGGCATTCTCGCCCTGCTTTGGGGTGGAACTATAAAAAAAATCACCGCCAGTATAACCAAGTGATACCTGTTGAAGAGAGTGAAACACAACTTCTATTTAATGATTTTATTTCGTTAATGATTTTATTTATTTTCGTTTTATTTATTTTCGGTTCGTTTACATGCTTGCTGATGTAAATAATCGTCTTCTGTTCGAACATTGGAGTCTCACTTTGGAAAACTGTGTCTTCATATTTCATAAGTTCATGGCATCAATTTGATCTTATGTACATATATCTACCATTCGCCCTTGCCTTGTATATTGATGCTACATCTATTATGGTGTTCCTGCTATATATTTAGAGAATTAGAATTTGCAATGTTATTGGTCATGATCTGCAACTCGCCTTCAATCACTATTCTACTGGCATATTGTAGCTTCCCTCTGCCTTTTCTATAAATTTTTTCATGGTAATTGCTCTGTCGATCTTTCCTCTTGCTACCTAACTTTTATGAATTTATGCGTAGTCCTAGATTGGCGGCAGGGGCTGGTCATTTTATAGGTGAAGTGGCCGGATGTAACTATAAATTCTATGCCAATAGTTTATTCCATGGTATTTTTCGCTTGTTTAAATCTTTTCCAGTTTCTTGTTTGTCCGTCAATGCAAAGATAATCGTTATCTTCTGTATTCTTAATTTCTGTTCTTTCATTTTATGCTCTCCACAAACTGTTTTTTGTTCTCATATTCTCTAACACTCAGTATATTCCTTGCATCTTCATGGCTTTAATGCCTTACTTGGAGTGAAATGATTAAAAATTAGCGTGAATGGAATTTATTATTATATGCACAATTTACATCAATCAACAAGGAATCCATTTGCATCATGGACTTACCCTGGAGTCAGTCCTGACCGCCGTGGGAGAAAGCACTTGACTTCACACTTGCAACCACTTTAAAAGTATGGAAAAGATTTTTTAATACACACAGTTTTATAAACAACAGCCCCAAAGAGTTTTATGCACTTTCTAACTCATCACAGACAGGAGGTAATCCACATCTCGAACCCGGGACGAGAGGGTCCGCACTACAGATTGATCGAGAGTAACGGACATTTTATTTGAGTGTATAAAATATTAAGTAATGACGATTCAAGTGACGAAATAAGATTAAATCAGCTCCTCTATTCATCACTGCAGATAAATATAATACATTACTAGTTATAAAAGCAAATCATATTAATTTATATAATATCTGTGTCGGGGTAAATTTTATCTGAATTGGTAACCATTTTTATCCTTTTTCAGCACCTGTTTTTTCCTGATTCTAAGTGTCCTTTCTCTTGCCATTTTCTTTAAGATTTACTTGTTGCTTACTCGGTTCCCTGTTTGGCAACATACGGTACCTATTAATCCTCTGTTGTACCAAATCAGAAGTGTTTATTCGTAGTCAGTGGACTTTGTTCAGATCGTTGAAATTTGCGTTCGATTCTCCGTTGATAATCTATAGGGAGTCTGATTTCCTCTTTTAGATTTACTTCAGATTTTCTTTGATATCCTCGTATATATTTGACCATTAAGTATTTTAATGTTTTATAATATGTCTGAGGGCTTAACCAGGATACGATCCCGCATTTGTTATCCTTAGTTTGTGACTTCCAGAAAGACCACCGTCATTGTATTTGAACTTTGTAAAATATGTCTGACATTTAATATTCTCCGGTGACAGCAGAAGCAGCTTTTTATCTTGAGCGGTAAACTGACTGTATGAAATTAATCCATCATTCAATCGGCAATGGGATATTCATTAAAATCGTTGTTTTTGAAGGTTATGTTCAAACATTACCAAACAATATGAACGGCACACAGCCTGACGGGACAAATTCTTAATTCTACAGTTTGACGCTTAATTGTAGTTTTGAAATATCAATTTCCAGATTTGAGTACTTTCAATGCGACATTACTTTCTGAACAATCTTCTTTTTAGCAACATCACGAATTTGGTTTTAATACTATTTTAAACGTATTTTATTTTTCTCTATGAATTTCTAGAAAAAAGGTTTATCCTTATTTACACTATTTACACGCGAAATATTGTTCTCATATTTCTTGTTGTTATCACAATGTTTCGAACGTTGTTCTTTCGGCCATATCCGTACGTATTGTATGTGGACACGGTTAACCTATAGGAGATTCCCAACTGGATGCCTTATTCAATCGACGGGGTGGTTTGTTCAGGTTCTACTACCATATTTAAGGTTAGAGTCTTTTTCTTAGTCTTACACGCCCAGTTTCCACTTAGTCCAAGTACACATAGCCCAGCCCAGTGATTGAAATTCCAATTATTATATTACCAAATTCCCGAACTAAAGCTTTAATCTACTAGGCTATTATCATGGAACAATTCTCTATAGAGATCTTGGAGCCTGTGGGAATTTGTAACAACAAAAATTTAAGATGAGGACAATAATTTGCATGTAATAAAATGAAAAGAATGTTAAATCAAATCAGTATTCATTCACCCATTTTATGCAGTTATGGCATTTTACGCCGGCGCTGTAGTCACCACACTCCTCCATCTCACAATCGTGGTTCATCGTGACTTTGAAGGCAGAACAGTGCCATTGCACCAGGGATTTTGAGGTTATCCCGTCCCTCTTCTTAGAATTGGGCTTGTTTTTTCGTTACTTTCTTTGTCTAAAGTGGCAGAACTTGCAAGGCAGCAGGTGTTTTGAATTCAGAGAGGAAAAAACTGGTTGCCTAGAAAAACAGCAATAAATAAATAAAATAAAATATGGCTGCCCTGCTATTTTACCTATAATTTGGGGGACAAGAGAATGATTCATACCTTTCCCAAGTGTATTAGCACGTGAGTGAATGTTATGAAATCGACGAGAATTCGAACTTAGCTCTCAGATTCCTTAATCCGAGCCACTATTATGTTCCTATAGAAAAAAAATCAATTTTACAAGGAACATTAAAGAATTAATCATTGAAGTCCGAAAATAATTACTAGCACCTTTAAAAACCTCAAATTTAATCTATCTATTTTATGGTTTTGATTCTCTCTTGGAAACCAAATGAATGAAGAAAAAAAGATATTCATAGATTGAATAGCCTTGGTCAACAAAAAAAAAAGATTAAATGGTGTCGAGACACCAATCATCTTTTTAGCTAATTTGAGGGCGCTGATTATGAAAATGACCTTATTTTTCTTGTTGAGTTACCGTTTTTGATGTGCAGAAGTGCCTCATTTTTGGAAAAAACATTTTGTCATTTGTTTTATGTTTATATGAAATCGACCGATGTCAATAATTACCAAATATAAACTTAGAAACCTTTCAGTTCGTATTTAAACCAACACATATTGAGAAATACTCTTTTTGCCATAACTATCAAACTCTACGTCCTTAAAAGTAACACGATGGAATATAGTCAGGGGAACAAGTATTTTAATCAAATAATTTAATAAAGTAACAGCAGAAATAAAAACTTCGTGAATATAAGAACTATGGTAAAAAATTCTCTTGATTATCTGTCATGTTTAATATTATTTAATCACTTTTGATGCTCGTGCAGTATCATTTACACTGCAATAGGCACATTCAATTGGGATGTCTTTTTTTTAGTGTTCTTTTCCAACTGTGAGAACAAAATGCTTTCAATATGCTTGGTTTCCTTCCGCAGTGAAGGGATAAATTGATGGGATAAATTTATGAATATCAAACAGAGGATTTCAGGGTTTCATTTTTTCATGTCACCGTAATTATCAGGTATAATAAAGTGTATTACTAATAAAGGTTATCAATTTGATAATTTGAATTTTGGCAATAAATTTGAAATAAATCGGTACTTCTTTATAAAACTTTTGACTAAAAAACACCTTTTTCTTATAAAAAAAATAGTTTATTTCAGGTAGCTGGCATAAATTGCTCGGCCTATCTGAATATAGATGGGTTTCTACGACTTTTATTAAACAAATTTTGTGATCAGCCAAGATCGTAAATTGATCTTTTTTTTTTCCAAAAAGGAGCAAATTTCAGTGCAACAAAAAGAAACTATGAAAAACTAAAGTCCTTTTCGGAATCAGCAACATCAAATTAGCTAAAAGTGTCTTTTGTTTCTTGGCACCAAAACTCGTGTTGACTAGTGTAATGAAATATGAAAAATAATTTTTCTAGAAGAAGTAAGGATTCAGAGGTTTTTTTTTTAGATATTACCAATTATATCTGTCTAGTTTTCAGCGATGAGGTATTATGTACACTATTTACATTGCTTGAACTATCATCCTCATCATTGTTGTACGCCTACCCATCTAACGAAATAAAGAGTTCAGTTCGACATTCCAACCAATGTAGGCCGGGGCGTACAACGGCTGAAACGTTGTGATAAATATGGCAACAAAGATGATAGTCCGAGCAATGTAAATAGTGTACCGATTATATGTTTTGAGGACAATTATTTATTAAATGAATAGTATGAAACACCAATGTCTGAACACGTAATATGTAGACACAAATGTCCTTGTATGTTCAGGGGAATATACGTGAGAATTAACGAATTTTTAATAGCTTTTATCGTATACATATGAAATATGATAAGTGAGTTCATGTGTAACAAACACACTAAAAAAACCATTGCAAACGTGCGTTTTAAGTAAAAGAAACTGAGACGAAAGGAAGAAGCATTAATTGTCTGAAAACAGAACGTTGGGTGTCAGCAAAAAGAATAACCTAAGATGTTAACTACGAATTGGAAACGTGAGGATCAAGCAAGTGCAAAAATGTAAATATCTATGTAGCGTTTTAACAGAAGACGATAAATGTGACGCTGAAATCCGAACGGGGATTGGAATGGCGAAGGGTGCCTTGTAAAAACAAAGGAAAACTTAAAAAACCGGAATGTTTCGTTAGAAACGAAGAAAATAGCGCTGAACATAATTGTAATATCGGTCCTACTAGATTGATTGATTTATTTGTGTTTTTGCGACGTATGGACCCTTGGCTCGGGGTAGCAAATATGGATTTATAACTTTTCGAAGGGTATTTGCGCGAAAGTAAATATAATGGCCCTAATTTGAATTGGAACTCAATTCTACGATTTCCAACTCCGAGTCATTACCCAATACACCTCTCGCACATCCAAGCTTACAGCAGCTC
The DNA here is from genome assembly GCA_903632075.3 of Acanthosepion pharaonis. Classification (NCBI taxonomy): domain Eukaryota; kingdom Metazoa; phylum Mollusca; class Cephalopoda; order Sepiida; family Sepiidae; genus Acanthosepion; species Acanthosepion pharaonis. The sequence continues at coordinate 812,493 of CAHIKZ030003733.1, forward strand.
TCAGTCCCAAGCAGTGACATATTTACGTAATGACTTGGCTCGACTAAGCCTGTCTTCGGTGATCGAACGAGAACCGGTGTTTCAACGTGATATGACCATAAGATATCTACAGAAGTATACTGATGATACCACAGACTGAACATGTGAACAACAATGAAGTTTAACAATATTGAAAGAAAATTACACTTATGATTAGAATCAGAATGAGACAACTGAAATTTCTAGGACATATGATGAAGTAAAACGGTCTAAACACACAGAGAACACATTGAAGGCCAGATAGACAAAGAAAACAGCGAGCAACCTACTTAATCAGCTTGTGTGAATGCTTGACCGAACAGGAACTAGGAAAGATAATTTTTTAAAAATCAAAGTTAAGAAAAGAAAAGATGATGTGAAGATCCATGATCGCACAATTTCTGAAGAAATACGGTATACAGAAGAAGAATGCTTTAATATATAATCAAAAATAAATGATGAGGCTTTGATTTTTAATGAACACGTTTCCATTTTATTTAACACCAAGAATTCATGACAGTCAGCCAGTTTACGTGTGAAACAGCTCTTTGTCCCTGGTCGGTACGGTGTCCTAAAATTTTCAAATGTCTACGAAACAGTCTAACTCTCCTTTGCATGTGTTGTTTATTTTTCTATATGTCCAAAGGTTTTTTCCTCACTGTGCTCATATTAGGCAAGCCTTGTCCAAGTGTTCTCCTCTAATAGTAATTGTAATATTATGCGTTTGGTTATGGTAATAGTAATATTAGACGTTTGTTAATGGTAATATAGCGGTTTCCCCACAAGGAAACATTTGGCATTCACTGATCGAGCAGTCTTTCAGTTGGAATTTATCAAATGTTGCTTTTAAAACACTTTTTAGGAAATACTGGTTTCTCAAGTCCAATAGCTGTTATCGCTTTATTTTTTCGAAAATAAGTACTACCGGGAAACTTACAATCACAAACTTCTGAGATACGTAATGAGGAAAGAAGGTCTGGAGAATTCAATACACACAGAACATATGAAACGCAAAAGAATCGGATGGAACGGCGAGTATACTACTTAATGAATTTGAGTTACATTATTTACATTATTCGGACTATTGTCCTCATCTTTGTCGCCATATTCATTATAACGTTTGGCCGTTGTACGCTCCGGCCTTCTTCAGGTGGTTGGAATGTCGAACTGAACCCTTTATTTCCTCACTGGGGTAGACTGTTCTAGTTCCACGTGCCATGTTTGATGGATGTCAGTTATCAGTTATCTCCTGTTAATTTCCCTCTGAATGTTCTCCACTGCCTTAACCGGGTATTGAACTCACACTCTTTGGGTCCTGTCACTGGATCTAACCTACTAGAATGACAAACTAGACAAACGTCTAATATTACTTTTACCATAACTAGAACAGTCTACGCCCGTGAGGAAATAAAGGGTTCTGTTCGACATTCCAACCACCTGAAGAAGGCCGGAGCGTACAACGGCCGAAATGTTGTAATGAATATGGCGACAAAGATGAGGACAATAGTCCGAATAATGTAAATAATGTACATAATACCTCATCTCAGCAATATAGACAGACTCTGAATTTGAATTAATTGATGATAATAAAAGAAAAAAGAGTGGAGGCTAAGAGTCAAAAATTAAATGCTAGTAACTGTTATGGTAATTTACCCACACACGTATGGATTCTCCCAGCTATAAATAGGAGCAGGTACTGCCTTTTAAAGAGAGAAGTTTCCAGCAGTCTGACAGTCGGACAAAATATTCTTGCTGTAATACTATCGTTTGTATATGTTGTTATTACTGTTTCTGTTAATATATTTGTTTAACTTAATTCCTCTCTTTGTGTCTTTATTTCTGGCCCTAACAAGGCCACAACAGAAATAAAAGAGAACTAGTGAAGAGTTATGATAGTTCGGAAAAGTTATATAAAAGAACATTGAATATGATGCTGTACCAATCTTTTATATTTGAAGGTTGGCGTAATAGAATCATCCTCACATTCAATTTCCTCAGATTTGTCCTTGATAAACTGACATAAATCTTGTATAATATATAATAATTTACTAAAGATGCAGCACAAGGCCAAAAGTATAGAGCACCCAATGAGGATCGAACTCACGAATCAATTGAGCTAATGGGACAAGCGTGTTAACGATTGCACGACGTTGAAGTGCTCCTGACCTAAGCATATATCTACGCGAAGAAAACTGACTGATTGTAATATTTTTAAAAATCATTTCCAGAAAAAAGGAACACAGAGATAAGAAGAAAAAAAATGGTTTGTTTTAATGAAGCATTTTCATGTCGGTAACAACAGATAGAATGGAATCTAGATAAAAAAAGAGGCAAGAATGAAATCTTTTACGAAGCGGACATCATTAACCGAATTTTTATTCATTCGGCAAAGACATCTGCGCCCCACCACATAGCTATTCAATAGCATCATTGCGAATAAATTGTCCGCATTTAAATAGCACAAGCAAAAGAGCTGAGCGAATTCATACAAATCGACGGGGAAATATGCATAAAAATGCATACATAAATATAGAGGTTAAATTTTTATATACATATCTAAGGGTAAAGTGCGAACTGCAAGCGCATGTGAAATATGTGTGTTTTGGATAGTTTGAATAAATTTTAATAAATACGTGACTTTGATTTACTGCATATAAGCACCTGTCTATTTTTACACATAACCGTTGTATCACTCTCTCTATATATATATATATATTGTCAGTATTTAAACCACTTACGCAGTATATATGTTGTTACTACATACACACTACATCTATAAATAGTATACGTTAATATGTGATAGCATACATGTACACTCATTTCTAATATATAAAACACAACTTTCCTGTTCGATATTCGAGAATTAATCTATCTGTATATAAAATTCCATGACTTCTACTAGTCCATCTGTACGTCCTTCACACCCTCTAAAATGGTCATACATTGAACGATCGAAACCAAAATTTGGAGATACATGCAAACAGGTAATGGTGTACAAAGTATAGTTGGTTTTAGTAGAGAGCGTAGCTTAGTACAATAAATTTTCATTAAATTTTTTGGAAAAATTGTTTCATTATATAAAATACAAAATACTCACACAATTCTAAAAGCAATTTAATGATTAAAATAATTATTCAATAAAAATGCAATAACGTTTTTTGCATATCTTTCCTTCAACTTTTTATAGACAAGAATCCAGTTTCCAGTTTGCTCATAGTTTACGAGAAATATAACCAAACTACAAGGCCAACTTTCAGAAAGTTGGAATTTGGCTTTAGAAATAAATATTGACGCATGTCCAGTTGTATGTTGCATGCTCAAGAGTAAGAAATCTTAAGTATTTATTCCTCGCTGTTAAAAAAAATCCATAATTTTTTTTTTACCATGAAGTCCTATAAAATTAAATTAAAGAAATTATTAAATCGAGAAGTAGGGATTTCCTCAAAGAATTTTTGTAAACATCACTTCATTCGAATTTCATCGACTGGTTTGCAAAATTGAACGAAACGTAGTGTTTGAAAATTTCGACAAAAATGTTAGCGATAACTTCAACAATAATAAATACAGTAGGGATTTTGTGTTGCAAAAAATTCTACTTATATAATGTTGGCTGTCTCTGTGTGTGAAAATATCAAGTAAAATGACATGAAATGGAAACAGTCTTATTATTTATATCTACCTGCATATTTCTTATTAACTAGCCAGTTTAGCGAGTTTTATTTTTATATTCACCCTATACACGACCCAAAAGCTACTCAAGTCAATGGGTTACTGTGAGTTGTATGAGCATAAGAATAGGCAAGGGATGAAGTTAATGTGACTAAGCAGGAAAAATAACGCTTAAGCCATGAATTGTAGAGGTCAAATTGTAGTGATCGGAAGAGAATTCTACTGGGAGACTGTTCCTCTAAGTTCTTGGGAAGAAGCTGTCCGAATGGAACTTACTTCTTGCTATAGATATATGTGCGAAATGGAGATAATTCGTCATCGCGTACGTGATTTTACTGGTTCAATATATAGAGGTCAGGTTTGATGGGACTATGGACTATAGCTTGTTAGAAACCACGCCATGGAAATAGCGATGGAGAAACGAGAGGCTCGCAATATTTCGTCGGTATAATGGAAATAACTAATTAGCATATCAACCTTGTATTATCCATTTCATCATTATTATTTTTATTATTAAATCTTTTTAACCCTTTTTTTTTGTTTTATAATCACATGCCAGGCCATGAACAATGTCCTAGCGCAAACGAAGGATGTTGTTTTTCCAATTTGATTTAAAAAAAAAAGACAGCTATAAACAAAAGAAAAAATCTTAAATGGGCAAAGAATTTCGCAGGAAATGGGATGAGATTGTTATAACTAATTTTTAAAATTTCCTGAAGAGATGATCCGTCAGGGATTTTGCTGATTTGTTCTTGAATTGCTTTCTTCATCAGACCCAAAACTCCAACCACAACAGGAACATTTTTATTTTTAAGTGTCATATTTCTTTTCTATTTACATCTCTAGGTATTTGCTTAGTATATCAAAAGCCTTCCCAAAGATATTTTTGTCACTTGGTACACTCATGTTAATCAGCATGCAACCTTTTTTTTTATTTTCTGTCGTTAATAAAAATTCCTGGGAAATTTGTTTATATTGTTCGATCTGTACAGATAGAAAAATCACAGAGTATGGTGAACTATTCTCCCTTAACTACAGATTCAGGATTATATTCTTACCAGCATGCAACTGTTTCTTTTTTCACGTTATGATGACAGATTTTCTAATGTAGATATTGATCTACCCGATCATGACGGTTTTTTTACTGACTGTGTGTGAGAATAGAGCATCCAAAAATGAGATGATATATATTCTCAGTGTATTGGTCAAAAAGTTACATATTTATTATTTTAAAATACCTGGTGTTTTTCACTTCTTGTTTTAGTTTGCTTGCTGATTTTGTGACATTTGTCTCTACTTCACCGCTCGTTTGAAGATTTAACCCGAATTCTCTTCCATATTTATGGGATTATTTTGACACAGAATGAAGCTTTTTAAAAAGTTCACACTTCCTTGTCAGTTGTAATAACATGAATGAAAATGGGGATAATTGAAAGTAGAATGTGATGTTTGAGAGCGTTTCAATGTGTGTGCGTGTTTTTGTGTGTATGTCTCGGTGGGGGGAATCAAATCTGTACTTAACATTTCACGACAAGCACGCCGTCATATTCCTGATCAGATAGAAATTGTGGCTGTGCTGCCTTTTTTTTTAATGGAAGAGCATATACTGCTAGTGAACCGGAAGTCATCCGGGATTGGACAATAAATTGACAAGAAGAGTTGTATGGTGTGTATTTCGGAAGATGGAAAATTGTAGTTAATGGAAGGTACACAAGTTGATACACGATTGATTTCTCCACACTTTTCTGATATTCTATTTGATTTTAATACTGCATCCAGTTGCCTAATTCACCCTCAGATACTTGTAACTATCATTTTGGTCTAGTTTCTTAATCCCTGTATCGACATTATATTGTCGCTACTAATGAGGTGATTTTGTACTTTTATCTAGCAGAAATCCCATGCATATATCATCGCACACACATTATTGTTAGCAGTAGTAAGAATATGAAATTATGGAGGGACATTATCGCCAACGTTCTGAAGGGACATATCATATAAAAGTAATAGTATTGTGGTCTTTATAGATAGGCGATCGCATTGATGAGATTGATTCTTCTGTATCGGATTTCTTCAAGGCATGAAGAATCAAGTCAGTCCACAGCATCCTATCCTTTGGATCTTATAGCAATGCTTGCCATTTTACCATCTTTTGTTCCCATTTTACCATCTTTTGTTCCGCCAATCATTTGAAAAACTCCTTATATACTCGTTGTCCCACCATTTTGCCTCCGATATAACTTGTGACTACCATATTTTCTCAAGGCTTACAGCTACATCACATTGATATAACGGTCCCCGTACGATCGCCGAAGTTAAGCAACTTAGAACTTGGTGAATTCTTAGAGGGGTGACCGTTTGGAAATACCAGAGGTTCTAAACTTGGATATGCATGTGGTATAAGGGATAATAGTTTTAAAATGTTAATCGGAATGTTAGATTAGAATGTAATGTTAGATTCACTTCGACGCAAATACCCTTGGGAAAATTATGAATCTACCTCTTATCCCCTCAGCTACGAGTTAATCAATAAGACTTGTATCAGTAAACCATTATTATCTACTAAAAATGTTACAATCTAAAATATTTTCTGGCTTTAAATAACCTGCAATAGGTTGCTAAGCAGTACAAAATAAATGTTTCAATGAAATTGTTTTTCTATATAATATTAGCCTTCCTAATTCTAAGAATAAGTGACACAGAAGTATGCATGCTTTTTTTTAATGTAATAACTCCGCACTTTAGAGATATCGCTTTGGAATGCTGTGGAACCTTATATTTTCGCGAAGATTACGAAAAAAAAAAATCAGGATAACTGAAACTTAATAACAAAAAAAGATATTTCCGACAGAATTGTACATTTTAACTTAACCAAGTTAGAGACTTAAAACCATATATACTTTCAATCATTGTCGACTGAAGAGAGTTTTTATGTAAGAGCCTTTGATGTAAGATAACAAATCTTTAAATAAATAAATAAAAATTAACTTAGGCACACGTCAATAAATAAAAAATAAAAATAAAATGTACTAAACCGCATAGAAATGTTTTTATAGAGGTGGTTGCAAAGAGAAAACAATATCTTGATCATATCTGTTCTCGAATGTTCAAAATGGACATCAGTGTATCCTTGATAGACTAACACCTTAACAAGGCTGAAGGAAGGACGAGAAGAACACAAAATGATGAAGTTCAAAAATGAAACAAAAAGAGAAACGTTTTATATGAAAAGCATAATTATGTTCGTATAAGGAATACTAATCATATATATATATATATATATATATATATATATATATATATATATATATATATATATATATATATATATATAATAAATGTAATAAAACTTAAACACTAATATTCCATGGTCATAATTGATTCCATTGGAATCGTAAATACGATCCAATTAATCAGACCTACATTGAATCGTATTTACGATTACAATGGAATAAATTATGACCATGGAATATTAGTGTTTAAGCCTTTTTATTATATTCTTACTCTGTCCCGGACATTGAGTTCTACCTGGATTCTGTCCTCTTGGAATTTTTATTCAAAAAATATATATGTATGTGTATGCATCTATGTATATATATTTATATATTTTCATATGTATGTGTATATTTACCACCGATATTATCTATCTATCTATCTATATATATATATATATATATATATATATATATATATATATATATATGCAGTATGAAAATCAGGATGTCAGTCGATTCTGCTACATTTGTTTTAATTTTTTCGGTATCTTCAGCCGATGTCGGTCAAGTGATTTCCTAACGATTTATTTAACATTAAATGAACGCTAGATTATTTAAAAATAATTATACACGCGCACGACGTGAGGTGTGAGAGAAGGGGAAGAGGAGGAGAGAAGCAAGTTTATTGGAATTATGTCGGTGTGGGGTTAATTGAAATATACAAACTTCCGTTTCACCCCAGTTCATATAAACTGAAAAGGAACATTTTTAATATGTATGCAACGTGTCATAATTTCCGATCTCTCATTCAAAAGTTTTTTTGGGAGGGTCTATAAATGTTATTATAGCTAACTTTTCTTGTTAACAATACTTGTTAATAATACTTTTAATATTACCGTTAATTCTATTGCTTCCTTGAATGATTCAACTTTTTTAAAAAGTCAATGTCCTAAAGCATTCCGATTCAAATCTTTCTTTAAGATTTCTCGGCTGTTCATGCCGATAAACACGTGGCGTCCATTTCAAATCGGTTATCCTCTAAAAATAACGTTTGACATACCAACTTTCATTATTCCAGGAGACAACTGAAACAGCTCTTTGAACAAAGCCTACTAAACTCTGCTTGTCACAGCTGGCGAGTTTGCAGATGCTGTCAAGAATTGAAGATTATTTTGAAGCTAGAAATTCAATAAAGTTAAACTAGGCAAATACACCACATAATCTTATAAAATCCTCATGATTGTTGATGGGTTACCTGGCATGAGCTAAGCCTCTGTTTTTTGCTATCACAAGAGGTTCAATGACGCTAGAGAAGAGATGTGAGATGTTGGAAGTTGAGGGACATCAGAGCTGGTTGAGAATGTTCGCAGTTTTCTTGCTGAACATCGTCGTGTACCTATAAAACAATAAACTAGACAGTTTGGAGTTAAAGGGTCAAATGTAAACAGAATTATTCATGAAGATCAGAACGCGAATAGTTTTGTTTTTGAAAGCTTATTTCCAGACAAACAGAAGGAAAAGGCACGTTCGTATCAGCAAGGTGTTGCGTTAGCTCATTACATCCAATTCAAGATTACTTGGGTCGCTAGTGAACTGTGATGTATCCCGGATCTACTGTTATGATCCAGAGACCAAAGACACTGTACCCTGCTGAAACATCTTATCTCCCCCAGACCCAAGAAGCCAAATCAAATGAAATCCACCGGGAAGCTCATGATAATACCTTTGTCGACAGTACGGATATCATTTACATCTACTGGATTGCTTCTGGTCGGACAATCAACAAAGAGTTCATAGTGGAGGTTCTCAGGGAGTTCAGGATGAGATTACGTCGCAAAAGGCCAAAGCCTCTTTCAACCGGGTAGGCGAAAACTGCTCTAAAACAATGCACCCGTTCAGAATTACGTGTTCCTCACCCTCTCTAGAGTTAAAGTCTTGCTCACCGGAACTTTATTTCTCAAGCTGAAAGGAAACCTAGGGGGAAGTCGTTTTGAAGATATTGAAAAAATGTAAAAGGCTGTAACGAGGGTCACTTTCATTTTGGATGGCTTCTATATTGCCTTCCCGTGTCGGCTGGAACGCTATAACAATTGCATTGACGTGAGATGATCCTACTTTGAAGAAAATTAGAGTTTTTAAATTCTATGAAATTAATAAACCTGTCTCCTGAAAAATTCTCAATACTTCCGGAATGACCATCGTACATATACTTTCCTTAAAGAGATCAATAACGTGAAACCGTCGCTAGTTAATAACGGCTTTCCGAACTACCTCATAGATCACCATATTAGAATATTTCTACGGTAGCCAGTAGTAACACTAAATATACAGATAAAAACAATAACATTAACATTTTATATAAAAATCAAATACACGTTAACTATAAGCAAGATGTAATTTCTCTTATAAATATTATAAAGAAATACAGAACTCTAGTCGAACAGGTGATGGCAATTAAATTATCTACAATAAAAAAATTTAAACAACTAACATTATAGTAAAATGCATCAAGTCCCCTGCAAGATCTAAATTACACAGAACAAATATTATTTATGAACTCACATGTCCCTTAAGGAACGGCGTTCCTGATAAAAAAGAAATCAATGAATAATCTTGTTAGACATATCATGCCTACCAAGAAGACTCACATTACAACTCTATGACCACAGTTCAATTAGGATTCATTTAAACACACAAGAAGACATCCCAAAATCATTCCTCAATATACTTGAGGAAATACAGCTATAATAGACTCATCCACATATGAATAAAAACTAAAAATAATAAAAAAAAGGCAAAAACATCAACTATAGACATAACCGAAAATGTGCTGACCGTGTTTTGAAAAAAAAAATTCCATCACTCTAGGAAGAAGTAGAAAAGTCTACACATTCAGTTGAAAAATAAAACGTCCTTGATAATGGCTAATAGAGTAGTCGAAATCGCTTGGATGTATAGAACATTTGAACAATTTTTACTCACAGTATGTTCAGAAAAGAAAATAATTATACGGACATAAGAAATAGATAAAAGCTTAATCGCAGTACTTTTTCAGTCATCTTTGATTAAAGTTGTCAAAAGAGGGATTGTTTCCCAAATACAAAATTATATATATATATATATATATATATATATATATATATATATATATATATATATATATATATATATATATATGATAGATCCTCCAGTCGTATTCAAAGTATGAAGGTCAAGCAGCTCAATTCCTAGGAACCGACAACCAGACACCATCACATATGATTTGATTATAGTGGCGAAGGCTTTGTGCAGGGCCAACCATCCTTATTGAAGAGTGGAATAAAGAGAATTGGTGCACTACGTGCCAAAAGGTCCCCAAAAGACCCTCCGTAAGTTTTGAATTCAGTTAGCCATCTCCTAGACCAGTTGCCCTCCAAGGCTATAGTACCTAGCCTGATCTGCTATTTACCCATAGCTGGAGGGAGAAGAATAGAGATATTACTTTTCCCAAGGATATTACCACATAAGTGAATGTAATTGATTCGAATGTAAATCGAACTCGTCTCTCCGCCGATTCTTCAATCCGAGTCGTTATACAATTCTCCACCTTATATATATATATATATATATATATATATATATATATATATATATATATATATATATATATATATATATATATATATATATATATATATATATATAGCAAAAAATATAATAAAAATATTTTCCTGTTTGGTGAGTGTATATATATATATATATATATATATATATATATATATATATATATATATATATATGTGTGTGTGTGTGTGTGTGTGTGTGTTATACCAAACCGGAAAAATTTAGATATATAGAAGAAGTCAAATAGTGTGTGAAGAGGATTAATAAAACAGAAATTCTTATTAGTTTACCAAGAGAGACACGAGTCTTTGGCATCATTTATGTTCATTTGTAAATACTTCGTTCATGTGTCCTCGCCACTGTAAATCTAAACACCTATTTACTGCTGTTCCCAGTGAACTGTTACTTATGAGCGCCTTGGGATATAGTTAAGGTTTCCTGTGAAAGGGTGATAACTGCATTATCTAACATTACAGTTGAAATAATTTTCGCAAAATTTTATATAATTAAAAAGTAGAATTAAAAGACGCATTAAAAAGAAAAGTGATAGGAAAAATATGTTCTTGCAATAGATAAAAACATAATTTACTTTTGATTAATTTATTTCCAATGTTTGAATCTCCTGAATGGAAATATAGGTAGAAAATAGATGGCAAATTTCCATTCGAAAACTTTTATAAACATACACTCGAATTTGAAATTAGAAGTAAAACTCATTTATTTAGTGACTCTGCTGTTTTTTTTTTTTTAATCGAGTTTACCCCAAGGAAGTCAGTTATGCCACAAGGGGAAGCTACGAAGAACTAGAAAAGAGAAACATTACATATGAGCGAGAAGAATAGAAGAGTAACCAGGAAGATAGCAAATTGCGATTGACATAGCATTTAAATTTTTTGAAAATTAAAATTGAATTTTCCATGGTTACTGAATTATTTACGAACATATGGAGATATTTTTGTACTCATGTCTTCTTCATGTATCGGCAGTGTCCATTCAGGACGTGGGAGATCATGGCTCTCCAAAACCTCGTATTCAATGCAAAATGATCAATTATTTTTTTCTCTCTGCGTAGATACTCATAACACCTATCCTGACATTCATTCACGCAAGCTAACTAGGGAGATTGTCTGCGGCATTCCGCTGTCCCCTTTTCACTTGTAGGTGAGTTAGAACTTTAAGTAAATAATTATAAACACTCTAACATTTATATATAGAAAAAATACTCTTGAAAATGAGAAACAGAAAGACATGGAATATCTGTTTTTTTATGTTATTTTATTTAGTGTTGGGGACACGATAGAGAGTACGACTAAATAAAATTGTGAGTTTAGGTCAATGGTCTATCAAATACGGATCGGAATCCAAGAGGAGGATACAATGAAGAATGTGCAAAGTATATACAGTGTTTCTTGTGTGTTTTTTTAGGGATGATTGTCCAGAAAATTTCGTTTGAAAAGAGATGTCTGGTGTATTCTTACGTGTATTCTTTATGTGGCCTGAAAAGTGTATAAGAGACTAAATGTTCGTTGACGCACGTGTGAACGACTTGTCTGTGTGAACGGCTTGTCCGTTAGTGTGAATTCCACGTATTTTCCTGTGTGTAGAAGAGATAAATGGGGCCGATTGCCACTGCTTTGACACGGCACCCTGAAAATCCAAAGCCGAAATTTGACTTAAAGTATTTATTTATATGAAACTTTAATTTTAACTGAAGAAATTATATGTAAATCTTAGGTATTTAAAATCGAATACAATAACTTAAAAAAAAAACAAAGACTTATTGGATTTTAAAAAGATATAAACAATTTCTTTATTTTCATGTTGTTCCGGATCACATAAAATGTATTTATTTCATAGTAAAAAAAAGTTTTGGATTACAGAAAAATATAAATATTAAATTTTTTTAACGGTTTTCCATAAGAAAGGCAATAAAACCAATATGATTGCAAGGTTTTACAGAGTGTAAAAGAATATGATAAAAATAAAATATCATTGAGGAAAGAAAACGATACAAGAAAAAAGAAGAAACGACTGACTTTACATTTTTGAAGCTAGTTGTCTAGAAAGCAAGAGGTCGGAAGAGCGTCCCACAAGCGAAGAGTCTGAGAGAAGTAAGTGTTAGCATTGAACTTAGGCTTACATCTAGCCACTTCAGTTGTGAACTGATGAGATCTTGTCGCTAATCTAGTACTGCACTTAAATTCGTAAAGTGTTGGTACCAAAGAGGAAAACTCATCAGAAGAATTACCATGAAAATATTTCTCGAAGGGGCACAGAGAATCTACGTTATGGCAGTGGGGAAGTGACTGAAGATGAGATGACATGTCGAGATTAATAACATTGCAGATACGTCCTTGTATTTTATAAATTTAGAAATAAGTATAAATTGTTTTTGTTAATTATATATTATGCAATCAGCAAATATGAATGTCTTAGTACAAACGAATTATGTAATTTAGATTTTGTGATAAAAATAAAATTTGAAAATTCGACAAATATAAGTGAAGAATTTTACCGAAATTTATGCTATAATTTTTTAATATCAAATCAAATAAACTAAAAATCTTTATTTTTGTTTACAAATGAAAGAATATTTTTTAAAAATCGCCTTTATTAGATCAGCGTTTACGATTCGACTAGATGTGGGGACGAAAAATGTCCCTTTGCTTGCCTTTTGCTAGTTGTATGACGAGTCTAACATTAGCATTAGAGCGAAGTGATATAACAGTTCAAATTTGATAAGTATCCTTTCTTTTTTATACGTAAATGATTTATAAAATATGACCGAAATAAGTACCATGTGTTGACAAAACGAACGCGGGAAAATTCTGACGTTTATTTATATTTATTGAGGTGGCGGGTGGAGGTGCAAAACTTTTACCACTCACCCGTTTATATATATATATATATATATATATATATATATATATATATATATATATGTGTGTGTGTGTGTGTGTGTGTGTGTGTGAAAATATTTGTTTTGAGAAATTGAATGAAAAATGCTGACAAAATACAATGTATGAAAGAATTAATTCCTGGAATGACAGTAGCGTGTCGCAGGGGAAATGAATCAGAAAACTATCTGTATTTGAGTAAGTGCGTGCATGTTCCAACTTCAGCTTTCTTGAGATAATTTGACGAGTTATCCGTTGACGAGCAGTACAGGTATTTGCACGTGTTTATGCTATACTGGAAAACGAAATTTTGTAAAAAATATGTAGTAGCGGATTAAACTAATATTATTTTGTGAAGATTAGTAAATTTGTTTGGGAAAAATATCCTTATTAAAAATGGTTTTAAATATCCAGTGAAGAAATTTAGTAGTAAATGCGGCTTAACGAGAGCTGAAAATTGTGCTCAATGTCCTGAATAAAATTTGAATGTTGTTGCGGTCTCAGATCATAGATGAAGATTGTAATTTACAGCAGAAACCTAAATATAAATAGGGAAAATGTGTGACAAATTAAAACAGATTTTAAGTTCCATGATTGTAGTTAGGATATGAGCTATTAATTTTTGTGGGAATAAATGTGTATTAGATAGTGTTGTAGGAACTTATTTTCGTACTTGCGTGTGGAAAAGAGCTGTATTCTTTTGTTTAAAAGATTACATCTTTACTGGAAATGTGATTATTGGTATTTTTCTCTCGGCAGCGTTTACTTTGTATTGAGGAGATATGACTTTCTTATTTTGCTTATTGCGTTTTGCTTTTTTACTTATTGCGTTTTGCATCGTTTTTTTTTTCGAATTCCATATGTAAGAATGTTATGGTATTTGCATAATTCAGTTTCCCAGGACTTATGTTAGTTCTCTCTCTCTCTCTCTCTCTCTCTCTCTCTCTCTCTCTTACTCACTCAATTCTCACTCATTCTCTCTCTGTCTCATGATATATATATATATATATATATATGTGTGTGTGTGTGTGTGTGTGTGTGTGTGTGTGTGTATGTTTGTGTGTGTGTGTGTTTTATGCTCGCTTCTGATTATCATTTTATAATATATAAATATTGCTTCACGCGAGGTGGTGCTGAAATTTTTTCTGATTCTACACACTGACCAAAATGTAACCAAAAATCACAGCTTTGCGAGAAAGAGCTCATCGTTTGACCGATAACTTTTCAGCACCATTTCCTATATTTGCATAATCAATAGAGTCTTCGCTTCTGGCCAATATAGTTATCACCTTGTTTGTTCTTTTACTTCCAGGATTGATTTTCAGTAATTCTGCTGTTATTTTCTTATATCTTTCCGATTGATTTCAAGTGGAAAATTCCTAATATGTGTTTTTCCTACCCAGAATTTCCTGGATAGCAATTTAATATTTGCGCCAAAATCATGGAGAGTGAACAGCCAAGAATTCAATGAGGCAAATTTAATCCTGTCCGATTCATTGCTTTATTTCACGCAATTCTATTCATACAATAAATTATTCCTAATGCTTGTTTTTTTTTAAATATATTTTTCATCAGATAATATTTTTCCTTATATTTATTTGCGAGA
>CAHIKZ030003733.1:830000-847500 GCA_903632075.3 Acanthosepion pharaonis
GCATTTACTTAGATATTTGTATCTATGAAAAGAATATTATAAACATAAAATGTCTTATATATATATATATATATATATATATATATATATATATATATATATATATATATATATATATATATTTTATATATATATATGTAAGCAAATATATGGATATAGATCCGACAGTATGAAGAAAAATATATACGGAAAAAACAAAACAAAAATCCTTATATACAATTATGCTGTTTTAATGTTACTATGTCAACGTCGGACGTTTCGGTCTAATAAACCATCTTCAGGACATATTCGCTGATCTTATAAAACTTTCAGTTATTTGTTTGGATACGTCTTGTTCTTATGTACACCGTCTTTGTCATGTTGTATTGATAATGTTATATTTATGAATATGTCCTGAAGATGGTTTATTAGACCGAAACGTCCGACGTTGACATATTAACATTAAAACAGCATAATTGTATATAAGGATTTTTGTTTTGTTCTTTTCCGTATATATTTTCTTTTATATATATATATATATATATATATATATATATATATATATATATATATATATATATATATATATATAATGTAGTGTGTCTCTTGGCTATAACACGGTTCTGTCCTCGCTATTGAGTTACTGAAGAAGTTATTTAACATTGTGTAAAAGAGCTCCATTTCCCATCCCCAGTAACAACAATATTCAAAAGAATGCATCTGGAACTCACAAGAACATATTAACGCTGAACAATCAGATCGTTGTAGGCGACAGGTTACATATGAACCATTTGCCTGACTTTTACAAGCCACTTTTGTTAGATTATAATTTGGTTGATTATTCATATTTTTAAAATTTTTTGTTGTCGAGTTCTGTGGCTGCAACAGCAGCATTTATTGAAACTGTGTCTTCTAGTAACTCAATAAATTTAATTCTTTTTTCAGTTTTTGCTCGGCAGGAAATAATAACATATTACGAAAATATATCGCTGACTATTGCTGTATGGTAGTGTTGTTGTCCAACATGCATAATAACGCCTTCTCGAAAAAACACTGTTGAAACACTGACATTTCTCTAAATGACTGTAAATGTTCTGGAATTTTATCAAGTGTGCATCTATAATTTTATCATTAAATCCTTTAAATCTGGATTAGACGTTTTATGTACACATTTGGTTATATTTTTGACTATATTTAGACGAATTTTAAACTTTATCTATATTTGCATGTGTTTAGCATAAAGTTACAGTCTAATGTCCATTTGGCTGACTCCCACAACAGTATACTTCGGCTGATTGACGCAAGAAAACATGATTTTTACACTGATGCATCAACTTAGTTAAATTTACCAGTGTAATTTTAGAACAAGGAGTGCCAGTCTACAGAAATATCTAAAAGGAAGCACTGGAGCAGAGAAGGTTAAAAATCACTGCTCTTTAGTATATGAACACCGCCTTAAAGATAATCATATCATGGATGTCTTGCGATATTTATAGGAAAACAGCGAACATATTGACATCTTAGAGAAAGTGGGTAATTGAGCTGAAGTAAGTTAAATCTGATCACGGTCGTTTCCGTATCTGCAGCAAAAACATAATATAATATCATGTGCAATTTATTAATATGGTGACATTCAGAAGTTTTCGTCAATATATAAAGGTGTGTACATTAAAGAACAAGAATTTCTGTAAAGATTATTCCGGAATTATTATTATTGTTATCAACTATTTCCTCAAACGTCTTATTAAAATTATTATAGACCTAGGAGACCTAATATTTGCGTAGTAATTTTTCAGAATGTCTCAGTAGTAACTTTTAAATGTATTATTGTACAGAAGCGATTATATAGTATAAGTAGAAAATCATTGTACAAAAAATGAATAAATGTACTAAGCAATTTTTTTATCTCCATTATTATAACCCTTAACACGTTTATCCGTGAATAATTAAGTCTTTAAATAAAGTTAAATAAATCAGGAAGCGGTGAATGGTTTCCTAGAAGTGGAAGTCAATCTGAACAAAAATGAACCCTTTCAGCACTGACTACTGCTTCACTGATGGTAGAGAAAAAATGCCCATCTACCGGTTGAAAAGTAGTACAGAAAAAGGACGTAATGCCCAGCCACCGGTCGAATGCGGGTTAAACACTTGTAACTATTTTTATATTAGGTACCTCCACGAGGTCAATAAAAAAGAGCATAGCATGATGAAAAAGACGTCAAACTTGACGAAAACAAAATTTTATCGTCTAAATGTTTATGTTATTATTAAGAGGAAAGATCAAAGTATTTGGGGGGTATTTTTTTACAGTCTTTAATCGTTCCTAGCACGTCCGAAATTTTCGTTAAATATCTTGTTTTTTTTTTTTTGAATCAGCAAAATTGACTATTTTTTTCCCATTTTATAAAAAAACTGGAAATCTCACTTTGGAATTCTATTAAATATCAATTATCATTTTTTCAAAACTTATTTTAAGAAAATCAGAAATTATGTTTATTTAAAATATTTTGAACAAAGCTTAACTTAGCTTCTGCGCCGAAAAGATGTAATTTGAAAATAAAATAAAGCAGGTCATAAACTTTCGCGTCACTTGACAGGTGATGAATGACATATTGACGGATTCCATGAGGATAATTTGTTCTACGGAAGGAGAAAAGTGAAATAATTTATATTTAAGTGAACAAATTATTTACCTCGTTACTTTTAACGAAAACTTTCAGCGCTCTAATTTTTGTTTGCGCTTAGCTTTCACCTTTACGTTTACGATGATTTATGGAAAATATATTATAAAGAAATTAAAGTAAGACTGTTAACAGTGAGATTAAATTTCATATTTCATAAGAAAGGTATCTAATTAATTTATAGATACCTTATGAAAATTTATCAGAAGTGTACATAAAATACTATAATTTTATGTACATTTATTATATTTTACTGTTTTATTTGTATTTACATTCATTTTATTATTTTGATATTTCATTTATGGAAAAATGTCGTAACTGAGATTAATATAAAAATATCATATAAATTTCATAAGATGATACTGATATTTGTAAGTACCCTTCTCAGTTAAAATTGAAAAATCAAATTAACTTCTCCACACATGTTTCGCAAAAGTAAAGGCCTTAACAGCGGAGAACAATCCTTTAACTCAAATAACGCAACTGTATTCTCGTTGGTTTCCGTACTTTATAATTACAGCCCGATTATAAACACAAAATTACATTTCTTAATTACTGCGGATCTTCTGATTAGTCAAAATGATACAATTTACAACGCGCTAAAAAAAGATCTATCTAAGGAGGAGACTTAAGAAACCCGATGCGGCTTTTAACTAATTTTATATTTTAACAACTTAAATGTAAAAGTCTATTATAATTAAGAAATAACAAATAATTGTATCAAACATTCATTTTTCATCAAAAAAATGTTTTGCTTTCAGAAAATATTGTCCAAATTCATAAAAACAACTAAAAGCAAATAAAAGCATTTGAAATTAAATAATATCTTTGTTTTATTGAGTTTTGTATGTTACAATTCAGAGCTGATTTTCAGGAAGGGATGGGGGTCCATTTAAAAACAACAAAAAAAAAACATGATTTGCATTCCTCAAAGCCTTTGTGATCACTAAAACCGATGCGATCGAATTTCTAGCGTTTTCATAAAATTAGTTATGGGGAGCTAATAAATATAAAAAATATTTCTACCATGACTTTAATAAAAAAAAAACAACATATTTATAATAATGTCGATCATCAATAGTTCTTGAAAGTTTCATTAACATCTGACAATGATTTATATTTTTGCAAGATTTTTCAAATTAATGTGTCATACCAAAAAAACATGCTAAAAATTGTCTATGTTATTTTACTAGTTCCGGTGATACAAAGAGAAACAAGGTTTTTTTAATCAAAATTTAGAATGTTCTAAAAAGAAGAAAAAATTTTAAAAAAATAATTAAAAAAAAACTTTGATCTTTTCTCTTAATAATAACATAAGCATTTAGACGATAAAATTTTGTTTTCCGCAAGGTTGGCGTCTTTTTCATCAAGCTATGCTCTTTTTTTAGCGATTTCGTGGAGGTAACTATATCTACCGTGAAACATTACATACCAATCATTTGCGAATTTTGACTCAGAAGCTTAGACTGAAGGGTTAAAATTGGTCAGGAAATCAGGGCTCAAATGTTTAAAAACAAAGCAGTCGAAAGTTGAAGGAAAATATAATGACTATATTAAATATGCGGATTCCAAATTATGGCAATGTATTTTCCAAGGTGGTATAAAAGAAAAACAAAACAGTTATATTTGATTTCATAATACCATAAGATCTGAAGGAAAAGCCGAAATTTTACAAAGTTTTTATTCATATACTGAAGAAAAACGAATGGAGACCAAACCGTGTTTTATATATTAAATGAAATTTAAAACAATATATTTCTTTGAAGAAGTCTTTGTCAAAAAAAGAAATATTAATGGTGAAAATATAAAACATATGTGGCATTTACTTGAAACTGGTGATTTACAAGATGTCAATCCGAATATCGATGAAGAATGTTAGAGGCTTAAATATAAAACTTTACTTAAAATATCAAGTTGAGTAAAAACATGTGGGATTGAGGGTGGTGTAATAGATAGAACCAAGTTCAAATTACAGTCGGTCCCGTTATATTCACTGGGGGAGGTATGAATGCGGATGTCTATTAAATGATAGGACTTGTATCTGGGGAAAATAATTTTCCTTCTCAAAAAATAAATGTTAATGCAACTTTCTGTGGTAACAAAGAGAATTATTGTTACAATTCAAAAAAATGCTTAGGAATTACATAACTCATAAATGGTTGATGAGCCGTAAAAAATCAATCAACAGGGATAATAAAGCAACGTGTAGCTTATAAAAACTTTATACATTAAATTAATTATGTAAATTATATTAAACTCTGCAATGAATCGGCTTTCCTATTAGTCAATCGGAATATGTTTTAACTAGTAATCAAGAAATAAATCTCAATTCCGTATTTTAGTAGATTTTGCTGTTAGTAATATTTTCTGCATTATTTTACACATCTGTTTTTGTCTTGTTTTGTTTACGCTGGAGCATTATAAAAGATCCCTCTTAACAACCTCACTGATCACAAACATCAAAGAAATGTAAAGTAATAGACAACAAAATAAAATCCATCTATCAAAACGTAAACATAGCAGGAATAAAATCGTTGCAAAATTTATAGAACCATAATAATTTCTAATATACTTTAAATGCCAGGGGAAATATGGTCGGATCTGATTAGGCCAAATATAGAGTGTTGAGAAAAGAATATAAAGACATTTTTATGTTCAGCCTCTCATTACTTTAGTCTACTATAATTCACATAAATTTCCTTGATATTCTGCATCGTATTTTTAGGTAATTAATTTCCCTAATTATTCCTTTCTAAGTTCAGCATATTATATCACGGATCCCATGTTTAAAAATGTTAGTGTCAAACAAAATAAATATGCTTATCCAAAAATACTTTTCTATTTTTGGCATTTTAAGCTTGAGATAAAGAAAAAAAATTTACAAGTATATTTTGTTATTACTTACTTGAAATACTAGGAAACCTTGCGAAAGTATCCGTAATGTCTTTAGGGAATACATAGCCCGACATCAAACTGAGAATGATTTTAATGAATACAAAAAAAAAATAGAAAGTTTGGAAAGGCAAGAATATGTTTCCTCATATTTATCCTATACAGCGAGACGATCTTGAGAATTTTTAGAAGATTTAGTATTGAATTACATAATTCTAATAACTTACCATATACAGATGAAAGAAAACTGAAACAATGAAAGCAAATAATTTTAACAATTAACTGAAAAATATCTTCTTGTCAGCCGTCAAAATGAATTATGAACAGAAATGTAACCATGTGGTTCTACCTTCTTTTATGCGTCGTGTCCCTTCAGTCCTCCATAACTTCCTGTCTCTTGTAGCACTAAAATAAGTCTTATCCTTTTTGTTATGTCTCCTAAAAACTGTTCTACAATCCATTTACTCAAGCTCATTAAGTACGTTACACGCTGCTTTCCTCTGTCACTCTTTCCCTCGATCTGCCCTGTGAGTATCAGATTTTCCCTGATTAGTGTACTAAATCGATGGAAAATATGACAAAAACGACGCAGAGGAATAGCGAAATATGTCTTCCATAAAGAAAGTAAAATATTAATAGATAATAAAATTATATTTGGCATACGCAACAATTTCTTTTTATAGATGAAGACGAGATTGAAGTGACAGAGATAAAGTTAATCCTACAAATACTAATACCATGAAAAGGACATACAATTAGGAAATAATTCTTAACATATATGCATCCAGGAAAAGGTAATTACAATCTCTGGTATACATCATGAGGAAAGAGGATATAGTGAATTTAACGCTCAAAGGACCAACTACAGATGCGATAAACAGAGAGGAAACAGTAACCAGTTTGGTTCATCAAAGATGGATTCAATACAATGACTCTATTTTATATCTGTGTAAAACGTGAACCTAAGAAGGCAGAAAGTGTTGCTCTCCTCTGGGTTAATTGGACAGTATATTTCTTGGACAAATATGGCTTGAAATAATATTTCTGTGTTAAATGTACAGCATATTTCTTAAATTAAAAAAAGGATTCGTCATTGCTAATTATATCTCTTGAACACAGTAGTGAAACAGGATTATTTCGTCCGGATTGTACGATATTCACAGAGAGACAGGGCTTAAATATGATTTTTTCGTAGTTATATTACTGTCATGGGTCCTTATCTATAACTACAGAATGAACTCTTTCTAACACTATATATACTACGCCTCTCAAGAGAGATGGTCGAATCAAGCCGAGCCTCTCAGCTTGACGGTCGAACTCTCTGCCTCTGAGCAGAGAGGAACCCGGACGAGGCTCCGCCGAAGGGCAGAGTCTCGTTCGGGGAGGTTGACCAACCTGATCCCGTTTATACGGTTCTACGGGCATTTTTTGGCCGAGCCTACGGGCTCAGGAAACCCACATTAAACTCGGCCTTGTGCCACATGCAACCCTCGTGGGGGTGGGTGGCTAGATACCGAATCAAGCCGAGCTTCTCAGCTTGACGATCGAACTCTCTGCCTCTGAGCAGAGAGGAACCCGAACGATGCTCCGCCGAAGGGCAGAGTCTCGTTCGGGGAGGTTGACCAAACCGATCCCGTTTATACGGGTTCTACGGGCACTTTTTGGCCGAGCCTACGGGCTCCGGAAACCCACGTTAAACTCGGACTTGTGTCACATGCAACCCTCTTGGCTAGATACCGAATCAAGCCGAGCTTCTCGGCTTGACGGTCGAACTTTCTGCCTCTGAGCAGAGAGGAACCTGGACGAAGCTCTGCCGAAGGGTAGAGTCTCGTCCGGGGAGGTTGACCAATCCGATTCTGTTTTTACAGTTTGTAGGGGCATTTTTTTGGCCGAGTCTACGGGCTCGGAAAACCCACGTAAAACTCGGCCGTGTACCATATCTTTCGCTCGTGGGGGGAGGGCATGTAAATATCGAATAGAGTCGAGCCGTTTCGGATTGACGGTCGAACTCTCTGCCTCTGAGCAGAAAAGAACCCGGACCATAACAGTGACATTATATTTCTTGGAAATATAATGCTTAAATGGAATACGTCTGTACCAATTACATACAACCATTTATATGATTGAACACAAAATAATGCAAAACATGTTTCAGGTCTAAATAATCAGCAAAATGTTGAAAGACAGTCAAATAGATATCAATATATTTTTTACAGTATGTGGGTAGACTGAAAAGGTCCATAGAATTAATATGAGGGATTGATGCTAGAGCTGTGAAATCTTGCATGCATTCATTTCACTTCTTTCTATTTAAAACCGCATCATTTCCTTCCAGGTTAACTGACATCTGTCTGTTCAAAGAAGATTTCAAAAGTAACTAGTAGCAACTTTCCATGAAAACGTGTAATATTTGGCCTCAAGTATCTGCAGTAAGAAGTGTTTAGAAAAGCCACGGTTGCTATATTAAATTGTTACGGCTTTATCAACAAGACAAAAGTGAGCATCTTAGTTTAGGAGTGGAAAGGGTGAGACTTGAGGATAACCCAGTGTCTGGACGACCTGCAAGTACCTCCGCCGAAGAAAATTGATCCTGTTCACTACATCGTAAGAGATGACAGGCGATTGACTATAAATCAAACAGCCAATGCTATTATCATATCTCATATGAGAGTTGAGAATATTCTTCCCAATGAAATTGCCATGACGAAGGTTTCTGCTCGGTGCATGCCACGTCTTCTGGCACCTGATCAAACGCGAACCACGTTGATCACATCAAAGGAAACCCTGACATTGTTTAAGACATATCCAGATGGTTTCCCTGAACGTTTCCTAATTCAATACAAAGAGACAATTCATGCAGTAAAATCAACCTTCCTCACTTGCTCAAAAGAAAGCCAGATTCATTTCATCTGCAGGTGAATTATTGGCTTCAGTTTGTGATGATGTGAAAGACTTTGCCACAATTGATAATCTTCAAAAGTGCCACGCCATCGATGGGGAGTACTATCCAAATATGCTGAGGCAGTTACAAAAATCCAAACGTACAGGAAAACTGACTAAATGCATCTTGTTCCACAAGAACAATTCTCCAGCACACAATTACTTGGTTTCTATGACTGCTTTGCGTCACTGTGGAATTGAACTGGTTGATCACCCTACATGACTATCATCTATTCCCCAACATGAAAGAAAAACACACTTGGTTGGAAACTAGTATCGTAGTACTCATGGCATCATATATGCTGTTGATCATTTTTAAACCAACAGGATGAAAACTACTTCGCCAATGGGAGCCATACACTGCTATACCGATGGAAGAATTGTGTTGACCGCAAAGAGGGCAATTTTCAAAAATAAACCTCAGTTGTTTAATATCCATAAGAATTATCTTGGTCACCCTATGAACTTTTCAACCGAACCCAGTATATATCTTGAACACATTGATGTTAAAATGGATGTTTCCTTTGTATTTTAAGATGCAGTTGTCGATGATCTGCAAATATTGAAATTCCGAAAATGCAAATATACTATACTTATGAGTTAAAACTGGACTTCAAATTTCTTGAAACTTCGTGCAAAATTTTAAAAAAAATGTAAGGAAATGAGACAATATCTGTTTGCAATTGTTGTGGCCTGTTTTGGGGCCAGAGAGAAAGACATGGAAGACGAAGGTAGGTTGAACAAGTATATTGAAGCTATATACAAAGCAGAAGTGTTAGTAATAAGTAGATAGCAGTGCACGTCCGAACTGTAGGTTAGCACTGCGTCTACTGCTCTGTCCAACCGACTCTCGCAGTTAGTATTTATTAGAGGAGGAAGAGTTCATTCTACTGTAGGAAGGTTTACCACAACAGCAATGCCCCCAAAAAAGTTGAGCTCGAGCTGTTGAAATAAAATCCTTGAAATGGGCGAGAATTAGTTATCGATTATTATGCTAAAAAAGACGACAGAGGGAAAATCGAGCAACAAAAATCAAAAACATTCAGCAGAGCGAGAATCAACGAAATATGCCATATGTACCAAGTGTTACATATATATCTACTCATTATTCTTTTTATCATAAAAATGATGTTTGGTTAATAAAGAAATTACCTGTTCATTGTTATATATATATATATATATATATATATATATATATATATAGAGAGAGAGAGAGAGAGAGAGAGAGAACATTTTACATATATGTACAATTCAAAATAAGCACTCTTTGCTTTCACAATAGCCTTTAATTTCTTCTCAACTGAACTGAATTTATTCTTTAACAATTTTTCACTCAAGTAGTACCACGACGTCATAAGAATTTTTTTAGGCCTAACATACTAGAGAATGAGATACATGAATAATCTCTCTCCAATACGGGTCATATCACAACGTCCATAAGATTAAAGTCAGGCCATGATGAAGATCAAATTAACTTGTCAAAAAATCTATAGTAATAACTCATATTCCAGTTCTGTGTCAAATTGGCTGTGTGCGGGTGCTCTGAAGACAGAGCGACGTTCAAATGTGTCTAGAAAACCAGGGCAATAAATTTATCTCTTACACTTGCTTGTAAACTCCGTTTTTCTCTTTCACTCCTCCTTCAATGAAACCTAAAGACGATTTCGAACGAAACGAGGCAGTAACAGCAAGTTGGTTTATATCGCTTGAAGTGTGTTCTGATACTTTTGGAAATGTTTCCCGATGAAGTGGCTTAAACCCTCTCGTTTTTGCTGTTGGCCTCCGTATTGAGTAAACTTTCGTGTGACCAAACGAAAAATAAGTCTGCGTCACGCTGCAGCTCCTTGAACATTTTCTTTCTTCTGATGAGCCGGTTCACTGCAGCTGTCCTCGTTGAATTTTGTATGGTTTTAGCACTAAATCTTAATTGCAAATCTTCCAGAGCGACCTGTACTATATAGGAAGATCTTTTTGGCATATTCCTCATGTTTCATCGTGAATTTCTCTTAACACTCTTCATGACGGTTTCAATGACTCCATTCATGCAAAACTGAGCGCAAATTCAGACAAAAGCCATTGCGAAAGGGATCAATCCAGATGTAGTTTAAAAGACCAGTTATATCCTGCTCTCTATCTTTCACTGGCGTCTGGTTTTAGTTAAAGAAAACATTAAATTCCCAAACATTTGAAAAGGAAACATAAAACGATTCCATTATTTTTTCCCAGAAATGCAAAGAAATTCACATATAATAAAAAATGGAGTCTTACATCCTGAAAGGACATACCTAATTGATTGATTTCTTGTTTTACGGATTATCAACCTTTGCAGGCTATTTAAAACTGAAACATATTTTGTAAGAATATTATTTTCATGCGTGTGAATATTACTGTAATATTTGTTTGTTACAGTTTTTTGGATATATCTATGTACTAATGAGCTAGCCAAAATGAGCTGACTCATTTTATAGTCCACCAAGAGAAGTGTTAACCAATCAGAAAGCTCAAAATATTCAATCCGACGTGTATAAAGGCAGCCATATTGTTTTTTCTCCCAAAATATCTCCACTGCCAACCTGATATCGAAGACTTAAAGAATTAACAACTGCTACTTTCTCCGAATCTACACTGCCAACCTCTGATATTGAAGAGATTACGGACTTCACTGGATTCCATATTCCGAGACTACGACAAACATGGTCAACATTGTTTTTAGGAATTATAATTATTTTCCTTGATATTAAACCTATATCTGTGGGGATAACTTGAATTCATAAGTTTTCGCAGTCTATTTGCGCATAAATGAATGTAAAGACTTGACTGGAATTCGAACTAGGCTCTAAGATTTCTCATGCATAGCCGCCATTCATTATACTGCCCGCATTCCCCTGAAATAAAAAAAAAATGGTCGAAAGCAGAGAGAGAAATTCATTGAAATCTGGCGAATGTTTCATGTTGGAAAAAATAATCAAATACTGTAGAGTTTTCAGTGAAATACAGATAGAAAAAAAGTATTATTTAACAAAATTATTTTCTCAAATCAAAAGAAATGAAAAAAATCTGTAAAATGAATGTTTATTTTTCATATCTTTAAAAATGTAATGGTTCCTTTCCTTGTGTGCATTTTTATTTGTCCCGAAGCAAGGTTTTTCAAACATGTCATTCATCAGATTAGTGAGAACATTAAAATGTGATGACATATGTATACAAATCGACAGTGCACAGGAGAATGAATATTCACCCTCGAGGCTGCGTTATTTTGCATCTGCATGTGGAAGGGCTATAAAATTAAACTTCATCTAAACATGACTCACTGTAACAGGGAAAAAAAAGCTTAAAACAAAAAGCCTCAATTCAGAAATCAAGAATATATTTTGCATTTTTCATTTTCCGATTGCCTGTTGAACATACATAACAAGATTATAACATTACTAACAGTACCCGAGAAAATTTCACTGTTTTCCTATTTGAAGGTCCTGGTGAATGATTGAATAAACCCCTTTCATGTTACATGACTATAAGTTAACCGTATAAATTTCACTTTTACTTACATAATTTTTTTTTCCAGTCTGTACAAGGACCAAGTGCTACTTGAGGTAGAGGGGTACAGAATAAGAGACACAGTTTATGGGTTATGATAACGGTTGACTCTAGAAGTAAACAGATTAAGATTGGCGTGTTCGATGAAACATCCACTTAGGAGTTGCTTCCAGAAAGCAGCTGTTCGGGGAAAAGAAGCTGCTCGAGTGAAACGGATATCTCACCAATGAAATATGAAAGGAATGAAGGTGGTTAGCTACAATGTGCCTGGCACGGCGCGTCTTAGACGTGATTAGGACCGGTGGAAATAAGAAATATAGCCCGTCTAAATATATTCCATGCAAATATCAATAGAGCAGCGAATAGCTTGCGACTTTTCGTCTGTGAGAAAGGAATTGTAGGGGGGAAAATAATTCGTCACCCACAAGGATACGATTTTGGACTCTGTCAACACTGGAAAGTGAATACTGAACAGCTCATATCCATATATGGCATGAATGCCCCATTGTCGGGCGGATCTGGCTCTTGTTAATTGGAGAACACCAGTAGGAGTCAGATACTTACTGGAGCGATACAGAAAACAGTTGACAATTTTAACAAAATATTAGAATAACACTCAAACGTATGAATGCAGGTCATTATTTAGTAAAGAGTAGAAATGAAAAAAAAAAAAATAACCGTGTCTTCTATTTCACTGAAGCAGACTTTAAACGCATGGGAGTTTCATCTTTTACTCTATCATACCTTTCTTCTTTTTCTTGCTCGCTTTCATCAACATCATATTATTATGTATACCTTCTTTAAGCGCAGCTTATATATGGCACAAGGTCGCAAGTTTGGAGCACTCAGGGAGAACTAATCATTCGTAACTATGTCTAGCGAGAAGATTGCCAAAAAGTACACTACAACGAAGCGCACATGTAGGTTTTCTTTTAATATATAAATCAAAACAGGGTTTGACATTATTTACATTATTCGGACTATTGTCCTCATCTTTGTCGCCATATTTATTACAACGTTTCGGCCGTTGTACGCTCCGGCCTTCTTCAGGTAGTTGGAATGTCAAACTGAACCCATTATTTCGCTCACTGGAGTAGACTGTTCTAGTTATCTCTTGTTAATTCCCCTCTCCAAGTTCTCTACCGGCTTATTGAACTTAGGAGATAAACAGGAGATAACTGATAACTGACATGAATTAGACATGGCACGTGGAACTAGAACATTCTACCCCTGTGTGTGAAATAAAGGGTTCAGTTCGACATTCCAACTACCTGAAGAAGGCCGGAGCGTACAACGGCCGAAAAGTTGTAATAAATATGGCAACAAAGATAAGGACAATAGTCCGAATAATGTAAATAGTGTACATAATACCTCATCTCAGAAATATAGACAGCGTCTTGCATATTCTTCTCTTCCGTCCTTCCTCGTAGTAAACACAGAACTGTCCATTATCTACCTTAGGAGATAGCAGGTCGTACGTGGGTATTAACTTGAGGAGAAATAAGCAAATGTATTATCTGTTTATTCTGATTTACTCAACCTACAGAACGAGGCAATCATAAGAGAACATGCTCTACTAAGATTTATCCTTAGAAACAGGATTAATAATATACGATAAACAGATATCAGTGTGTACAATTCAAAATCGTACATTTTTTTAAAAATAGACTCAAAGCAGAAATACTGATGACGCGTTCTGGTTGGCTATTAAATATGAAAAATAAGAAATGACGTCTTTTCGACAACGTGAGAATTTAATGAAAAGACAGTCCTCCCAAGTCATTGTTAGCCTATCAGGTGACGAACTATTCTAATTTAAGCGACACTTAAATCATTCTTTTTCAGTGAGGAGGGAAATTTTCTACTTGACGTCAGTCCTCGCGAATCATTATTCCAATTCAACTAATTTAACTTCACATTAAATACCTATTTTTAACATAATACTCAGTCCGTAATATATATTATTTCAATCAAAATTACAATTTGAATACGCAACCAAACTGATATTTGATTGAAGAAAGATAACACTTTCAAACTCTCAGTAAATTTTATGAAATTTACACAAATTATTTGAAAACATAAACTGTTTTAAATTCACCATAATACTTAAATACTGAAATATACTTTCTTATATTTGCGCACAAATTTTAAAAATATACAGCCTCTTGATACAAATTATTATTGACATTCAAATCTCCAAACACAAAAATATTTGAACAATTTAAAATAATACACTCAACAAATATTGTATTTGTTATTGTATATAAATATAATCTATTCATTGTTAATACATATTTTGTCTTGAAATTTGTTATTTACTTATCTTTGTCTATTTCGTTACATTTGTGTTAATAAAATGCAGTAGGGTGTTAGCTAACCACTGCAAGTGTGTTGATAGAAGATTCAGAAAGGAAACGCCACCGACTTTCAGAAAATGTAAGAAATGAAAGCGAGAAGAAAAGACCAACTATAAACTGTAAGAACAAAGAATGTATGATCGTTTACATAAAGCAGGAGTTACGGATTGGAATTATAAGAATCGAACAAGTACAGAAATTTAACTACCTAGCTATTGTCACAACAGCGAACGGAAAATGCAACACCGATATCCCAAGGCCCAATGGGAAAGCAAAATATGCCAGCCATAGGCTAAACAATGTATTACAACGTAGGAAATATTCGTTCGAAATAGAGAAAATAGTGCTGAACTTCTAGGCAATACCTACCATCATGAATTCTGAACAATGCGCTCGCAAATGAATAAGCGATTTGAGGCAAAAAAGTGAAGTGGTTCTACAGAACGATGCTGAGAATACCAAGGAAGCAATAAGTAAGGAATGATTAAATTTGAATGAAAATAGAAACGAAAGAGAGACTTATACACATATGAAGCTAAGTCCAAAATTTTACGAACTTTCGCAAAAAAAAAAACATATCTTCAAGTTTGCCCCACTGCTTTCTGCTCATGCTTGTCTATGATCTTTTCAAATTCGGATCAATGCTATTTGTTCCTCCTTGAGACACACTGCTAACGGAGCGGTCAGGATTACAAGCAGGAAGATAACTGGTGCGATCAAGGTAACAACTTCGAGCATGTGGTAAAAATAATACTAACAATAGCACGAACGAGCAGAATTCAGTGTGACAAATCTTAAAATATGGGGAAAGGGCGAATAAGTTTTTATTTTCGTAAAAACAAATCTTTTTACAGAGACAGTTGATATTTCTGGGACATATAAAAATAGTAGTAGGCTTTCAGAATTTAATATTTTCAGGTAATACTAAACACAAGAGGAACAGAGGAAAAACGGTAATAACATATCTAATGAGTTCATATAAACAGGTGGTATTGTGTGGGTCTAGAATAACACTAAGTGGACAAAGATTAATAATTTTCGTCTACTTACAAAGGAAAAACATCTGTAGCGAGATATAATCGTTCGCGTCCCAGTGTAAGATGTCACATAATAGAGGATACTTTAGCTAAATATCGTTATTTTGTTTTCATCAATTTTTATATCGGTCGATCATGTTAGTCCCTTTTGGTTTTATTTATTTGCTGCTCAAAGAAAAAAAGATTTTCTGAAGTTATAAAAAATTGGTAATTATACATCTCATTTTACTATATTCAAAATAAAATTAAGTAATATTTTGATACATAATCCGTATGGTGTGCAATAAAAATTAGTAATTAAGGCACGCCCTTCTTTTAGAACCGGTCGGTCGATCTAGACTGTAGATTTCCTATGGATTACAAGATCGCAACGTCAATACGCTGTGCGGTGCTTAATGGCTGACCTGCTTTTAACCTGTAGTTGTGCTGGGGGAGATGGATCGATACCTTTAGCAAGCACATTTATGCAAAAGTGAACAAAATCGCCTTGGCTGGGATTTGAACTCGATTCACCGATGTCACTTTCTGCGCCAGTAACCGCGACTCTAAGTGCATTTTCTAAGAATAATTTTAATAGCCCCATACGGACAGAATATCGCTATTAAATGTTATTGTTTAACACAGTCATTCAACACTTGTTTGAGTATAAATGTGTCTGCTTTCTCTGTGTTTCCATAACACTGAATAGGAGTGCAATCGGGTCGAAAAGGAGGGATACAGATAGGCACATGTCAGCACATGGCATATGTATTAACAATTAAAACCTCCGAAATTACGCAAAGTTGAGCAAGAAATGGCCGATCGTTTAAAAAGTAGAGCGTTTTGTAGGAAAGGATGATGAAAGGTCTTAGACCGATCAAGAAAACCTAGTAAAAATATAGAGTTTTTTTCTTTTGTTGTTTTTGACTATATATGAAATGGACAGGAATTAGATCTTTGCACCACACATACACGCACACGCACATGCACAAATGCACGCACACATACACACACACACGCATATATATATATATATATATATATATATATATATATATATAATGGCCTGAAGTTTGTGCTCAAGCTTGGAGCAGACGCTGTAAAAGGACAAAAGTCAATAAAGACAAAAGCGAAACTTATCTTAGCCGCCGCGTTTCGTCCTCTTAGTTACATTATAAATGGAAGTGTAACGATTTTATTTTATGACAAGTATTTATAAACATTACTCCATATCCTTATACTTGCCTGACATTTACACTCACCTGATGAGCACCCCTATACGAAGTATTTTGAAAAACCAATGACATTTATAAATACTTATAACAAAATAAAGACCTTATATTTGCCTTGATGAATTCCCTCAGAGAGCGAAACGCTATTAGCTATATACTCACTGTCGCAAAATTCAAAACTTTCCCTTATATATATATATATATATATATATATATATATATATATATATATATTTTGAATTTTAATGGTGACAGTGAGTATATCGCTAATGTTTGAAAATATGAACCATATATAAATATATACAAACACACACACACACACACACACACACACACACACACACACACACACACACACACACACATATATATATATATATATATATATATATATATACATTTGAAATTTCCGTGATACATTATGAGTAAGAAAGAAATAGACAGCTTAATGCTCACAGGATATGTTGAAGAAAACAGTGCTTGAATGGCAGGATGTTGTGGAGACCCATGCTAACTGTTTCTATCCTTTAGATGAAATATCAGATTCCTTCTGTATGCATTATCATTGCAATTCGTTAATCCTCTATAGATCACAATAATCATTTTTTCCGACCATACAAACGAGATAGCACAGATCACAACATAATCCTGTTTCTATTATGTATGTAAAGATTCTTAACCAAATTTAAGATATTTACAACTAAAGTACCAAATGCTATATCCAAGGAAGTCTAATCTCCTCATTTCCTTTATATTTCAAGTGTAAGGAGAGAGCCCCAATTTATATATATATATATATATATATATATATATATATATATATATATATATGTGTGTGTGTGTGTGTGTGTGTGTGTGTGTGTGTG
>CAHIKZ030003733.1:850000-862500 GCA_903632075.3 Acanthosepion pharaonis
CCACTGATTGGACATTAACTAAAACCCCAGAGATAAGACTGATGGAAATTACACTTGGATACTTAACAACTCTTGGTGACAACAGCCACATAAATCACATTTCTAATGACCCATCCCAGATATTTCCACAATCTTTCGCGAAAAACAACTAAAATGGGTATCAGATGTAAGAGAATGTAATAACATAAACACTACTTCAAACAAGAATGAAAATCCTATCCATTCTGGAAACTGAGATAACGATTGGTGAACTTAAAAAAAAAGAATTTCCCTTAAAAAAAAATGTTTCGTAGTCGACACCTGCTCACAACAGAGCATTGGGATCGACATCTCTCCCTGTCTCCCTTGTCCCCTTCCTGGCGGTGACGGAGATGGTTGTGAACGCCCAGCTTACCACTGGGGTATGATGAAGTGAGCGTGAGGTGGACACGACTGGACGACTCGGGATCTCCTGACAGCACGTCGCAGATCCTTTTCATGTTGACGGTTGAACTCAAAAGTTTCGGTCCCTCCTCGGGTGGTCATACGTCAGAAAGGCCGACTTGCAGTAACAGTTTCCCAGATCTCACGGTCGATGTTGGTTCATGCCAGGGATGTTTCCAACCGATCCTTTAGAAAAATGCGAACAACATTGACACTGTTACTTAAAATTAGAAAATACTGAGAGGTTTAATGAGGAAAGTGTGCTTGAGCTAAAGAAGCTGAAGGTAACATTGACAAACCAAATTAAATTAAGAATACTGGCACTGTTTAGAACTACAAGATATGAGATATTGCGGAGAACCAATTTCGTCCATAGTCTGAAAGGAAGAAAAAGAAGGCATACATAGAGCCGCAGTAATACCTCCCACATATACGTCCTTAAGCAACGACGTGTTGTCCTACGCCAGGAAAGCCGACTTGAAGCAACGATTTCACAGGTCCTATATTCGATGTTGTCTTGTGTCAGGGAAGATTTTCAACTTAAGTAAGTTCTTTAGAAAGAAATGGGAACAGAATGGACACGAGGAAAGCGTGCTTAAAGTAAATAAAAGGGGCAGAGCATAAGATTGACAAACCTAATTAATGAGTGCGTGTAAACTGAGAGCAGTGCATAGATTGGGAGGGATGACAAGAATATTGATATTTGTTTAGAACTACAAAACATAAGATATTGCGGAAAACCAATTTCGCCCACAGTCTGAAATGTATCGGCAAAAAAGAAAACTTATACAGTGAGCGGCAAATATACCTCCCACATAATGGTGAGATATTCGGGCCAATAATGTCTTCATCCTCTCTAATCTCTTACGATTATTTGGGACGTATCTTTGAGAGGTACATATGGGTGGCATTTCTGCTACACCATGTATAATGTAAATATTTGGTTTATCTATATTTATCTCTTTCAATCTATACTCCTACATAAAACAGATGTTTTTGTAATTAGACATGAATCTGAACGTTATAGATGTTTGAATGAATATCAGACACGAACATTCTCGGAAAGTTAGTGCAATCCTCTCTGAATGTCGCAATTGTCGTTAGGATTAAATCCTTTATTCTAGTTTCTTTCTACTCTCTATACGCATGAAAAACTTTACTTTTCGGAATGATTATTTTCTTCTTCAAATCATTAGTTCTCCTACATAATCTAGAAAATGCTGCTAACGATGTTGGCCACCATATCATTGCCTATAAAACTGAATTCATCGCATTCAACCAGCAAGGCTCATTAAAACTGTCTCAAGTGAATCAATAAAATATGTTGAATCTTTTACATACCTAAGAAGCGAAAGAAATTCTACTTAAAAGGACGTGAACATTCTTATAACTAAAGCTTGGGCCGCCTTAAATAAGATTTTTTAAGCAAATCGGCCCTAGCAAAGCTGAATTGCAACTTGAACGCAAGAGGTTACAGAGAGTAAGAGAAAGAGTAAAGAGGAGTGTTTAGGAGAAAGGATAAAGAGAAGAGCAGTTGTCAAGGTCAAGGAATCAGGAGATGTCAATTGACATTACATTTGAATATTTGAAGATTAAAGCTATCAGGGAAGCAAATGATATGAAGGGAGTTCCACTGATGTGAAGAGCTAAGAAACTGTTAAAGTAGAAGAAATGGCTACATTTAGCCGTTTCGATAATGAAAGGGTGGGACCGAGATGCCAAACTAGTAGCACGCTTAAATTCATGCAGTTTGGGTACCAGTGAAACTATCTCGTCAGAACAGTTGTCATGAAAATACTTGTAGAAAAGACAGAGGGAAGCCAGCACGTCTGTAAGAAAATGACTATAGACAAGATGCAAGATCAGGTCCAAACATTGCATATCCGTTTCTGTATTTTGTCGAGGACCTCATAATGAACGGTGGAAGCAGCAGATAATTGCAGTATACCATGCAAGGACGGATGGCTGATTTGTAAATTTGAAGGATGGACGCGGGCGAGAAAAACTTGCGGAGTGACACTGAGAACCAACTTTCCTTGCGGTAGATAAAGCTATAGATTCAATGAAGTTGTTCCAAGGTCAGTGGACAGTGTGAGAACAAGCGGACACAGAGAGGCGCTCTCGTGGAGTTGGGCATCAGCCATCCAGTTAGATGGCAGAGAGAGTTCTCTATGGTGGGTAAATGGGAGCAGTTTCATTTCAGAGGCATTTCCTGCTACAGTCAACCACAGACTGGGTGTCCTTCTCGAAGCCTACGGCCAGGTTAGTTTTGTCAACGATGACGAATTTACTATTGAGGCAGGAGTAAATAGTAGTGTCGTCATCGTACATACCAACTTGGGATTTGATGAGATCAGGAAGATTGTTTATGAAGATCAGAAACAACGTAGGACCCAGGATAAGGCCTTGGGTAACATCAGCTTTTGTGTGAAAGGAACTGGACGAGAACCCGTTTAGGACGACCTTCACATTATTAGTAACTTAATGCCATATGTAATACATGACTTTATTTCGATTTATAACTGACCAAGTAGAATATTTCTCCTGTGGCAAGCTGCCGTTTGTTTCTGCGGTAGACTGTTTTCAAAACAAGGCTATATGACCCAAGATGCCAACCTAGTAGCACGCTGAAATTCATGGTAGTTTGGGAACCAGTGAAAATAGCTAGTCAGAGCAGCTGCCATGAAAATACTTGTAGAAAAGACAGAGAGAAGCCACATTACGTCTGTGAGAGAGTGACTGTAGATTAAGACATCACATTGCATACCCATCTCCGGATTTTGTCGAGGACCTTGAGAGCACCAGACCATATATGGCAGCAGTATTCAATGCAAGGACGAATGGCTGATTTACAGATTTGAAGGTCGGACTCAAGCGAGAAAAACCTTTTGACGCGACACAGAGAAAGAAATTTTCTTGCGGTAGATGAAACTGTTGATTAAAATGTAGTTGTTCCAACTCAGGTCAGTGGAAAGCGTGAGACCAATCATGCGTAGTTGACCATCAAACATTCTGATGGGAGTCAAGGTGGGTTATCTATGGTGGGAAAATTAGAGCAGTTTCGTTTTGGAGGTATTAAAGTTTACAAACCATTTCCTGCACCAGTCACAGATTGGAGGTCCTTTTCTAGACCAACGGCCAGGTTAGTTTTGACAGCGATGTCGGATTTACTATTGAGGCAGGAGTAAATAGTAGTGTCGTCATCGTACATACCAACTTGGGATTTGATGAGATCAGGAAGATTGTTTATGAAGATCAGAAACAACGTAGGACCCAGGATAAGGCCTTGGGTAACACCAGCTTTTGTGTGAAAGGAACTGGACGAGAACCCGTTTAGGACGACCTTCATTTCACGGTTTGTCAGAAATTATTTTATTAAGATGGATATAAACTGGGAATCTAATCTCCCCAAAAAACCTCAAACGGAACTTTGTCAAGTCAGAGTAGAATCGATTTAAAGTATCGTGTCATTGCTTGGAGATTAACGAAATTCCTTTATTATATGCTTGATGGAACCTTCATTCGTATGTTCAGAGCTATAATTAACATCTCTTGGAGAAAACATCCACTTAAATCACAGCTCTAAAGAAACATCCCTGATATTTCTACAATGTTACGCGAACGCAGAATGCGCTTTGCCGGACACTACCGGTAAGCAAGACAAGAACGCGTTTGACCTGCTGCTCTTGAAACCTAGCATGGCGCAAATCGCGTTGGTCGCCAAGCAACGACCGATATTGAACAATTATGTATTAACACAGGATACCACACTAATGATTCGTCCTGTGTATGACGATGAACTACATCCGCCAGCAAGACCTCTGATAGGGAGGTTTGAGGAGCGTGAAACCATCTTTTAATTGCTGTTCTTTTCAGGTCCACCCTGACCCGGGCTGTTAGCATCTGTTAGGGTCTCGGTTATTGTTGTGTTATTTAACAAAACAAACTGGGGTCAAGCACTCTGAAAGTAGAAAAATAGTAAAAAATACCAACAATATATTTTTGGAAAGAAATATTTCCAGTAATATATTTAAAAAGGAGAATTACCAGCAATACATTTCACTCTCGACGCAACATTTCTTTCCAAAAATACGTCAATGAAACCTGATCTACAAATTGATTTCTTACGAAGTATACATATTCTATTCATTGATACAAACCTATCCTAAAATTCTTGTCAGAATTAAATTACCTATTGAGATGTCGATATGCCTTAAAACAAAGTAAACCAAAGACAAACTGTAAGGACTTTTCGACATTGACGTAGAACCGGGATAGGGGGCATGATACCCCCATGAATGTCCGTGCCAGCTCGACAGAATAAATAAATCTGTGCAGATCCATAGATTGTGAACATGTTTGTCGACACTTGTGTTAATACAATTCGTCGGGCTTTCCTGGTGAAGGCATCCACCCTCTGAATGCTTTCTTCTAAGCGCGATGTTGATGAACGACTAGATCACATTTCCCCATTTACATTTTTTCCAGCTTGATAGCGTTTTCCTCACACATGCAAGATTCAT
This sequence comes from Acanthosepion pharaonis, assembly GCA_903632075.3. NCBI lineage: Eukaryota > Metazoa > Mollusca > Cephalopoda > Sepiida > Sepiidae > Acanthosepion > Acanthosepion pharaonis. Next base: position 854,947 of record CAHIKZ030003733.1, read on the forward strand.
TGATTCACAGTGCGTGGTCTATACTGCACCAACACACGACAATGGATTTGTATTTATATTTACTTGAGCCCAACCCAATGAATCAGGTTGTGACACAAGGTCGGTTTTTAACGTGGGGACCCAAGTGTCTTCACTCGGACCGCTGGTCATAACCGGTCATAGCTTGTCTATGCTGATCAGAGCTGGTTTAAGCTAGTCATAGCTGATCTTAGCAAGTCCAAGCTGGTCAGATCCGGATCAAGCTATTCATAGCTGTGATACTATTACTAGTACAGGGACAGATCCCTATGGTAAGTAACGGAGTCTGTAAACCACTCGAGAGTGATCTACACACGACAATGGATTTCAGCCGATTTAACTCCTTCTGCACACAGAAATCGCAAGATCGATCGTTGTTACTGAATGGTGCAAACCCTGAGTAGATGGTCCATATAATTAACGAGTTCGCTCCCAGTCAAGTATATATATATATATATATATATATATATATATATATATATATATATATATATATATATATATATAAATAAATATATATATATATACATACACACATATATATATATATATATATATATATATATATATATATATATATATGTGTGTGTGTGTGTGTGTGCGTGTGTGTGTGTTAGTAATAGAGTTATCAGGTATACTACAATTAGGGATTAGAGTGTTCAAAATCAGAGAAAGACTGTGGAAATATAAAAGTGATCATTGAGGTCATCACCCAATTATATATATATATATATATATATGTATGTGTGTGTGTGTGTATGCCTGTGTCTGTGTGTCTGTGTCTCTCTCTCTCTCCCTCTCTCGCCCCCCTCTCTCTCTCTGTGTCTCTCTCTGTGTGTTGGGGTGTACGAAGGGATACAAAATGATTCCCACCTGAGCTAGGAACACTTCTCCAGAAAAAAGTAATTTGTCTTGTCATTTGGTGGGATTTAATGTAGTGAGACCGTTTCAGTATTACCACTAGTTGGGTCTATTGAACTTAAAGAAATACACGGGCGTGAGTATATCATTATATTTGGAAATCAGCAGCAATGCTGGAGATTTGAAACCATATTCATTTGCAGGGTTCTTTCAACTCAAATGAGCAACTTTTGGTCATTCCCTTTTACATATCCTTATAATTTTTACATCTTTATGTATATAAATATTGTTATCACCATTTTTGTCTAATATATATATATATATATATATATAAACGACATACGCACACAACATTTATTCTGATTTTATTTTTAATAGCATTTTCATAATTGCTATGATATTCCTTTTTAGTTATGACGTATAAAATATCCAAATATTCCTACACATGATACTTCTTCAAAATTGCTGACCCTCTGAACACAGACAGAATGCGTTTAACAGCTAGAGATTCGTTTATTGGAATGAGGAAATATAGGAAACATTTAAGGAGATCAGTTTATGTTAGCAGAAATAATGAACTTGAGTTAAGGACTGTAATGAGATAAGCTAATGATACTCAGAGGACAAATTGTAGGAAAGACAGGCAGAGAAAAACAGCGCGTAACTTTCATGATGAGATTCATCATATAGATGAGGGAACTATGTTTGGGAGCACTAACAAAAAGACAAATTTATTAAGAGCTACAAATAACAGGACGATGTGGAGAGCCATGATCGCCTACATCCTGCAGGAACACCGAACAGGAAGAAGAAGAAGAAGGTTTAAGAGAGTTAATGACAATTCGAGAGAGGCCAAATCTAGTTCGAGACATCGGACTGGCAAGCTAGCTCTTGTTGAGAACGAGGATAATGTTACAAGGTTTGCTCACATTAAAGCTGACGAACATATCACAATTGCAAAGACTTTGAAAGTCTTCAGGTGAAATATATTAGTGTCTACAATCTTGTTCTGTGTCTTGGATACTCAACGTGCAAATTGGGTTTCCTGAATGATAATGACATTTATAGAATCTTTCTGTTACATAGTCGTTCGGAAAATAATGGTTTTCACGTAAAGATACGGTTATCGCTATTTCCTAAACCATAGTTTGAAGTAGTGAGAAACTTCAACATGTTGATTATATCTATCTATTTTAGTTGTTTCTGATCTTGAATGTCCTCAAATGATGTGGATTCTGTTATTTGGCACACTTGTTTGTGTTTATGTAGCCTTATTCCACAAGTGTCGAAGAAGGATGGTACGTGGTAAGGCCTATAATGTTAAATAATATGAAACTCTATTATTGTAGACAATTTTAGATTTCGATATTTGCGAACGATTTTGGCGCCATGTCATGACCGTCATATGAGTCTCGATCTAATAAGTCTATCTAGGAACAAGTTTTGTTGTAATTTGCTGTGTAGTAGAAAACTACCTCTAGCGCTTCTTATTCTATGTTCAGTTGCTTTATCTTCTATACTATTTTTTTTATAAATGATCTATACACCGAGTTATTTGAAGTATTTGATATTTACCGGATACACATTTTAAATTTTGATAATGGATTCAGTCTATGTTACATCGTTGTATTCTTTCCGAGTCATTGTTTCGTTTTTTTAGAAATGTTTAACTTTTTCTTGAAACACTTGGTAGGTTATTTTTTTTTAAGATCATTCTCATCCCAACTATGAATATGTATGTCATCGGCATAGCCATCTTCCTCATCAGTACATTCTCCTTTGGAGGGAATGTAGGAAAGCTATTTTCAATTAATAGATTCCTTTGGTTTGGTTGGTTGGGTTTTAAGACATATCAACCACTGTAGGTCATTTAATGCCAAATTTAGTTTATATATATATATATATATATATATATATATATATATATATATATATATATAGGACTTATAAACGTCTATCTTACTTATTATAAAACGCAGATTGTGTGTGTGTGTGTCTGTAACGTTTGTATATTGGATCGGATTTCCTACATTTTTTAGCCGATTTCAACAAACTTCACAGGACTACATAAAATTACCTTGTGGTGGTTCTAAAGGCGCCGAAAAGGGTAAAAACACAATTGTTTTTTTAACAAAATCAATTTGAAAACACGATTAAGTAAGATACATCGTGAGAATGAAAGGGGGACAACTCACATCGGGTTAAATAACCCAGGTTGTGTGTGTGTGTGTGTGTGTGTGTGTGTGTTCCTTTATATATGGGATCGGATTTCTTACATTTTTCAGCCGATAAAACAAAACACCCCTCTTTTTTTTTTGGCAGGTAGTGTTTCTTATTGTCTTGCACACTTTTTTTCTTTTATTTATACATTCAGAATGCTTTAAAAATTCCATTTACAAGACAATTGTTTATAATAAAATTCTAATTCTATTCAATCGATAGACTCATAACGATTGTAAACAATGTTTTTGTTTGAGTTTGGGTTTGACCAATTCGTAAAAAAAAAAAAAAAAAAAATAATTAAGACATGCGTGTCCGTCAACCTTAAACAATAATCTTTGTCAATTTTATTTCTCAGTCTTTATGATGGTCGATACTTGATCTATCTCTTACTGTTACATCCCCGGGCTCTACTGCTAGTAGGATATATATAATAGGATATATAAGCTAGAGCTTATTTGCTTGCACACGGCAAAACAATTTAATTTTGTAATTAAATTAAAGACATTAGTTCCATTTCATCCTCAAGCGAATTTTGGATGAAATGGAACTAATGGCTTTAATTTAATTACAAAATTAAATTCGAAGCATTAAGCTTCCATTTTTGAAACATGGTTGGAACTGTGTAGCGAAAAAAACATATTTTAAATCAATTAATTTATAATATTAATGCTCTGTAAATTTACATTGAACACTATTTTGTAAAAATAAAAATATCTATAAGAACACAGGATTATATATCTTACTGTTCTTTTATATATATATATATATATATATATATATATATATATATATATATATATATATATATATTGGTAGAGGGAAGGATATAGAGAGGAAGGGAGAGAAGGTGTTCTTAAACATACACACACACATATATTTGATTGTGCGCCTCTGCATATATAAATACATTGATTTATAATATGTCTTTCAGAATCTATACACTTGTCACCTGCGCATTACTCTTTAAATCACCTGTTTGCCGTAACAGGCGTAAAGAGACTGATTAATATTGAATAATACTTCTAATTATAGATCAGTGCTTGGCAGATTCTATAAAGAAAAAATAGACGACAAAGAGAAGAGAACGCATATTATGGTTTTATAAGAATTTCGTTCCTCCAATTTTGCTTATTATCACAATATTATTTAAAAATTAAATTTGGTAAATAAATTGCAGTGCGGTGCAATGTATATAGGCTCGGAATGAGATCTCGGAGAGCCGAGTTCGCATTCCAGGCTAGTTCGTTATATTCATTTACGGGCAAATCCCTATAGGAATGGTATTAATCCATCTCTTCTTCCCCTCACTACCTTAATTACTGATTTAATAGCAGATCAGAATGGGTTTTATAGCCTTGGTAGTCTGTATGTATGTATAGCTGGCTACTCGTATTCGAGGATAACTATCTACTATGTTGGCTAGCCAACCGCTATTGCAGACGCTTGCTTAGGCGCATTTGTGTTTATTCCCAAATCACAGAGCCAAACTGTGGTTTATACCGCAACTATATGGAGCAAACCTTAGTTACAGTTTCTGGGAAATATGGTGTTACTAGCGTGATCAACAATTTGAACATGACCAGCACACTCAAGCCATAGGCCACGTTGACTAGTTACTTCGTGCTTGCTCAGCTATCGATGAAACCCAAGGGTTTCGTCTACCCAATTTCACTTACAAGGCTTGGGTTAACCCGTGATATGGTTTTCAGGCACTTTCCCACGTTGGGATCGACCATTCCAGTCCGATAATGCCGGGAAATCACCTTCCCGACAAATCGACTATAGTGAAATTCGAACCCGGGTCTCACTGTTAGAATGCGAACGTGCTCAACCAGTCTATCATAGAAAATCTACTGCGGGAAATTCTTCTGCTTTGTCAATAATAAATCGAAAGAAACATGTTCGTCCAAGCTATGTTACATTTGAACCAATAGTATATATTCTTTTTCCTACTGAAGAAAATTCGTTTTTAAAATTAAAAAGGTTTTCAAGTGCATGGTCACGTATTCCACTTTTAAATATGAAAACATGATCTGTAACATCAGTTTATTTTTGTTTTTAATGACATCTCTTCTCAAGATTTAGGCAACCATATCTCTCCAAAGATTATTTTTTTCTTTATTATCTGTAAATTCACATTTCTTGTGAATGATAAGCAACGGTAGTTCCCGTTACTTTCTAAATGGTTTGGATTTCAGAGTTTTCATTCACTTAGACTGGTTCCTAGCCAAGGCTAGAAAGTCTTGTATACATTGCTATTGGACATGTAACTGGAGAGAGAAGAGACGGAACCTTGGCTTTTCCAAATCTATTTATGAAAATGAGAACACAAGAAGCTATCATACCTATTCTGCATACCACGCCTATATCATTTACAGTAAATAAATAGCAGAATATTTTGAATATCCAAAAGAAATCACAAATTTTAGATTCATAATTCAGCAGATAAATCTCTTCCCATACAATGTCCTACGTGTATAGAAGCGAAGATGTAAAGAGATGTGCATTCATCTTTTAAACATTCCATACAACAAGCCAAAGGAAAGTTCTACAACATTAGTGTACAAAGGAACTATTTACAAAAATTGATCCAAGTCATATAATAAACTTCCTTAAAAGAATTGGTCTTTTTATCAAGGATATAGTCTGATGTGTAATTAATATATGTTGCCTTTTAACATTGTGCAAAACACTGTCTATACTAAATGGAAATCCTTGTCCTAGACAGTAATACCTTCCATTTAATGCTTCCATTTTTTAAACATGGTTAGAACTGTGTAGCGAAAAAACATATTTTAAATCAATTAATTTATTATATATATATATATATATATATATATATATATATATATATATATATATATATAAGTGAATATATAAGTCAATAATCAGAGGCGACTTCGTTTCATCCTAGACGCAATCGTCATGCCTGACGATTGCTTCTAGCATGTGTATGGCAGGCTACGTTCGCGACAATGAAATATAGTTTTCTGCTGCGTAAAACATATTTTATTCGGCTATTTGATTGTGCTACTGTATATTATATATCTTACGTGAAAATAAATAGAAAGGAATACTTTCTGAGATACGTCACAAGAGATACTATAGTCCAAAATTTATAAAAAGAATCCTCAGTATACATTGGTGGGATTACGTACCACATGTCTAAATTCATGTTATAAGCACGCGTGTGGTAGCACAAAAGGCGACAGGAAAAGGAAATACAAATTGTTTATATGAAATTCATTGTATTGCCGATAAAGAAGATATGAGCGGAATATCTTCCTATGGCAAAGGGAAGCGACTTGAAGGAAGGTTAGTATTGGTAAGGCCTGGAGTTGATGCGTATATCGGGTCTGTTGACTGAGAATACAGGTGTTGACGTGAGAGCTTGCCAGTGGTGGATTAGTTAAACCTTTTCCCTTCCCCTTGATTCTCATTCTTATGAACTCATCTTTTCCTTTCATGTTTTTTTCTTTGGCGGAAACGTTAGTCATTGGCTTCTTCTATATATTCTATATATATATTTTATATTTCTTAAGAGGATTTGTTTTGTGGCCAGTATGTGATTCTCGTAGCCTCCTCGCAGAGGACGACTTTCTTTTAGTTATGATTTCTTAGTGTTCACACCCGGTGGATATATAGAATGAAACAGAAATATATCTAATTTGAAGTTTAACATTCAGAAATATTTGCAGATAACGATTACGAAGCAAATCATGCGTCGTGCGGCAGATATGTCGTTGAATTGGTCAGACCATCCGCTTGACTGACAATCGATTTCCCCCAGAGTCCTTCAATGAATTGAAATCAAGTTAAAGGTCTCTTGTTGATCAGTACAAGCGATACTGAAACAACAGTAGCATACTTCGAATGTCTTTCATAATCAAGAAGAAATGATTGATGATCGAGCCAGTTAGTTAGGTATCTGTATTGACACTGTCTACATCAGAGAAGTCCATTAAAGCAGCAGGTAGAAGAGCGCCTTCAAAGATGTCACAGGCATGCTCAATCCTCCATTGTTACTTAAGGTCTTCTCGTGCGCCCTAATTGCAGTAAAGTTTTCTATTACCGTATTTGTCTTATCAGTCACACGAAAACTGATAATCTATGATGGGAACTGCTCGATGTCATTTGAGAAGATGGTGTCTAACGACTATGAGACGATATTCCAGTGGAAGAGAGAACTTATTGCGTATTTATACCTGTGGAATCTTCCATATTAACCTTCCACCCCTTTTGGAAAAATGTTTAATTCTATAAAACAAAGCCTTAGCCAATCAACATTTCGTTTCAGTAAAATTCAATCTTCTATTGGTTAAAACTGTAGCAAAGTCACAACAGAACCTTTTTCCCGCCTTAGGTCCCTGGAGCCGAATTCTAAACACCCAACTCTATATAAACAAACACATGACTCAATTCAAGTCAGTCAGTCATCAAATTTCAAGAGAT
>CAHIKZ030003733.1:867500-882500 GCA_903632075.3 Acanthosepion pharaonis
TATATATATATATATATATATATATATATATATATATATATATATATATACATACATAAATATATATATATATATATATATATATATATATATATATATATATATATATATATATATATACATATATATATATATATATATATATACATATATATATATATATATATATATATATATATATATATATATACATATATATATATATATGCATACATATATATATATATATATATATATATATTATATATATGCGTACTTTCTGTTGGTTGTTTTAGATATAGATTTTTAGGAACCTCGGTACTAGATTTTTTAAGGTGAGAAAAAAGTCCAATGTTTTTTTTTAAGTATTTGATGATATTCTGAACATCAATGATCAAGTGTTTAAATTGAATAGCTCATGTCTGACAGCCTATCCAGGCCAAGAATCAGTCACTCATGTTAATTAAATCCCAGCAATCTTGTTAAAATCATTACATACATATCAAAGGCGTGCGCTTGTAAGGCAATATGTTGGAAGTATTCGCCTAAAACACAGCAAATAAATAACTTTGCTCTTTTGATCTAATTCTAAAAAATACTTCGTCTTACATTTAATTAACAGCATGTTCAAAAAGATTTTATGCATGTATTGCTAAAGACTTAAATTTACCGTCGTGATTAAAAAAATATCGCACTTCCTCTCCATTATTTTTATAAGATATGCTTTAATGCAAATGGTATTTTACAACTAAGCAAATTGGCATTTAAGTGAAACTTAACGTCTTAGTAACTTTAATATGATAAAAATTATTTCATGCGAATAAATCATTTAGGTCATAAAGAAGGCCATACTTAATCAAACCCTAGAAGTTGCCGCTACAAAAATCACAAAAAAATTAGCTTTACAAATAAAAAAACCCAGCTATCTATAAAGCTTCCAACAGCAGCGACAGTTAAAATGTGTAGCTTATAAATATGGTTAATAATTATATAATATAGAATATATAATGGAAAATAATGATATAAAAAAACATGTTGACTAAACATACTACTTTATGCAAAAGGCGAGGAACAAATTTTCATCAGTATTAAAATGAGCGATAACAGAGAACGGAAGTTGTCTATCCCCCTCCCCCACAAAAAAGAAACGGTTTCAAGAAAAAGACTTCATAGATTTCAACCGACAATAACATTAAATCTTAGGTAAATGATTGTCAAATTTTTCCTATATGGAGACGGATTATCCTTGCCATTATTATAGCTATTATAGCTTTAAAACTTAAATATTTAGCAAATCTAATATAATTCATATAATGTGCATAAAATATATTCAACACCTTTTAGAAAACCTAACATATAATTCAATCTGTGACATCTTTTCGCCAGATATTTTTTCAGTTGTCAGTAGAATTCATTAAGATTATCACTTGAATCTAAATGAGATTTTATATATAAATCCTTTCTTTGTATATAGGAGTTTTTGGGAGGTTATAATGTTGTAGGTGGTGACTCGTATTAAGTGGTCGTGTTCTCGTTTTTTTTTTATTCGGTCATGGTAGCTTGGACATTCATGAATCTATCACGCCAACCACCCCAACTTTGCATCAAATTGGGAAGGTCATCATGGAGGCATTCTGTGTCATGACATAGCTGGTCAATATAGGTGATTGCAGGACAACCACCCCATCTTGCTCGATGGTTAAGTGTCCAGAACACTAGCTCACTCTCAAGTTCTTGTTTTACTCCTCATCATTGCCTTGCAATGTGCATTCTACGTTCGAGTGAAATCGTAGAAATATCAGGGATATGGGTCTATAGTTTTGTGATTCAATTGGAAGTTGTGTTCAAGAGATATTACGTATAGCTCTCAACATCCGAGTGTAGGTTTCCTGACGCTAAAACTTTTGGGCTTTATTTAATATCCAGGCAATAGCAGCATACATTAACACGGCCTCTACAGTGGCTCGAAAGAATCTCCGCTTGAGGTTGTCTGGTACATAAGATTTGCAGATTATCCATTTTATTCAAGGTGGTCCAGGCATGAGCTATGCGAATTTTCATAATATTTTCAATAGAATTTATCTCGCTTTCTAGTTATGTAAAATATTCGATAGATTTCATTGATTAACTTGAGACAGTTTGTTTTGTGGTCTACTGGTTGAAGCGTATGGATTAAACTTTAGATGGAACCGGTATAGAGTTCAACATCATTGCCAAAATGTTCTACATGATATAGAAGTACTGTGACATTGATGTCTGCAGTAATAGTTAGGTCATCTGCATAATCAATATCTGTCAACTTTTTGCAGGATATCGACTTGAGAGTCTTGGGGATTAAGTAAAACTTAGATGATGATGTTTATCGAGGGAAGTTCTCAACGTAGCCAAAGGCGTTCTGTACCATTACAGAGCTGGCCAATATAACTGGTTGTTGGGCGGCCACGCCGCCTTGCTCCATGGCTAGTCGTCCAGAGAAGTTTGCTCGACAGCAGTGATCAGTAAAGCACATCTTGCGTTCATGTAACATTGTAGAAATAAATAAATGACATTGAAACTTGCCATAAGAATGCGCATGTTGTGTGTGTGTGTGCATGTGATACACGTCTGTGTATGTACGAGAGATTAAAAGTCAACAGAGGACTAAAGAAGACAAAATTTGGAAGCAAGAGTGAAAGGACAGAGAGGAAGAATACACCTCCCTTTTTTATAGACATAAACAGTGCACACCTTAACGAACATTTTTGGCAAAGCTAAGTGCGGTAACCAATATGACCTCACCCAGATTAGGGGAAATTTATTTTGACAATATGTCTAAAGTTTGAATACGTTCTTTTTTGTCATTCGTAGGCTGAATGTTGGAGCTGAGTTGTGTGAGATTTTAGTCGTTATGTACAGTGTTATAATATTTTTCTCCTCGACTGAGATCTAATGAAAATCGGTTAGATTCATTTTTTTCTTTTGCGTTTATATATATAATTTTTCACTTTACGTATTTACAGTAAATATGTTCACCTTATCACTTATAATAAATATATGTTTCAATATATTTTAATGTATTATACATTAATATATGCATTTGTAATACGTCCTTTCGTTTTAAACTATAATGAAATTCTGTACTTCGAATGAAATAATTATAAACTTACCTGTAATATTCTGTAATTCATTTTCCGGAAATATCTCAAAATTTCATTGAGATTCTGCAAATATGACTATAAACTTTACATTTGTTTCTGACCAAGTTTAACAAAGGTATTATAAAAAAAGATGATTTTTCTCTTGACACCGTCATTACAGTTTACTATTTTGTCTATTGTTATTGCTCTAAAAAAAAGTTACTTTTATAATTTTAATAAAACCCAAATATGGAAAAAAGACTTAAACATTTCCTTTTCTTCCTAGAAGTAACAGCAAAAATGTCATACGCGACTTAGATTATTACATTTTTTCTTTGCAAGAATAATTTTATACTTACAAGATAATTTAAACATGTGAACAAACTACAATACAATCATTATTATTTAACATATATAGAAATAACAATGTTTTATTTATTAATGTATAACACTTTCTTAAAAAGGAAAAGAAATAAACAATATAATTACTGACACTCATCGTTATGTCTTTATTATTGAATAGTAAATAATGTATAAAAGTTACGAGGGGGTATACTGTAATAGCGGTGTCAAGTGAAAAACCGTCCTTTTGACACACCGTTAGTTTTTTGGCTGGACGTTTCTTTGTCCCCTTTTTTTATTACTCTAATATGTGAGAAAGAATTATTGGACGGGTTTTATCGAAATTCTCCAACATATACTCATAGTCTTGTGCTAGTGAGACGAAGTTTTTGTCAAGATATTTTGTTATAGGAAAAAAAACGAAGGAAGGAATAGAATCAAGTATTTTTAGAAAGTTATCAGTGGAAGTTGGTCGTAAAAATATATATCTAGAATCTGAACTCACTTTGATAAGTGCTGCCTATCAATACGGCATCCATTCACTCCTGTCTATATAAACAAACATAAACATTTGAGCTGTTGTACTCATTTTGGTTATATTATAAAACCAAGTTTCAATATATGCGCCGTCAGATGTTCTTTCTGATCTTTGATAATCGATAAGACTCCAGGAATTTTGAACATAAACACTCCGTCTCTCATTTTGTCAGTCTGATGCCAAATACACTTGAAAAACACACACACACACACACACACACACACACACACACACACACACACACACACACACACACACATATATATATATATATATATATATATATATATATATATATATATATTACAATGTATCATTCATACAAAAAAGTAGATTAGTAAATTTAATGATATAAATGGCGAAATCCCTTCGCAAACAATATTTTAAAGGTGCGTTAACCTACAAATCACTCGATGAATGTTATGATCCTTGGTTTTAAAATTATAATCTGTATAAGGTCTCTTTAATACGCAAGTACTTTCGACTGTACATTCAGTCATCTTCAAGCATGGAAATTATTTTGTTTTTGGTAAAATTCAGTAAGCATCCGAGATGAAAAAATTAATGCGAATCGAAATATGTATTTTTTAAAAAAAATGTTTTATTGTTAACGGATACAAACTTTTGGAGCATGCATGGAATATAAATTGAACTGCACCACATATTTGATTTAAAAGAACTGATCCGACGTGCAAATATTCGGGATATCAACTGAGACATTAATCTATATATTGAAAAATTTAGTTCATGCCACATTGACTGACAAATTCCTACAACAATAACAACAACAACAAAAATTCTCCAATTGCCATATTAGTAATAAAACGGACTCTCTTAAATTTTCAACAAATTCAACCTTAGCGTTGCAACTGTTTGCTTCAAAAGTGTGTGTGTGTGTGTGTGTGTGTGTGTGAAATTACACTACGTGAGCTTGTAGGGGAATTATAATTATAAATAATTATGAACTCCTTTAAATTTATATATACAAAAATACTTGTAATATGAGAAAAAGCAAAACGTGGGAACAACGGTGTTGTTATGTGTTGTAAGAGACACGAGATAAATTAATACTGGGTTAAATCATGAGTTTGCGATTAAATGTACGTCAAATATGAATCGGAATCCGACAGATTGATAAGATAAAGAAAGTGTAAATAAACTCTATACAAACATTTTCGTAAGTATTTTTTATAGATGTGTGTAATGAACGCCCAGATAATTTAGTTGGGAAATAAAAGGAGTGTCTGGAGTCTTCTTACCTTGAATTTTTTTTATTGCTTAGTAATAAAAGTTAATATAACGGCCGGAAAAAGGAAATGTGGCCGAAATTTTCGTTGATGCACGTGTTGACGGACTGTCCATGTTGACTGCTTATTCGGTAGTGAGAATGTCACCTATTTGTACAGAGGAGAAAAGTGGGATCGATTTTCATTGGTTTAGAAAGAGTGACTTAATAACAATTAAAATTATTATAATTATTTTATTATAATTATTTAGACACTATTATTAATTTTTATTTATTTATTTTTATGGACACGACACAATGACAATATAATTATTTTTTTTATTTATATATTCATTTATGGACACGACAAGCTGAAGGATTGAACACAATATTTTCATGTTAATTGTTATGATCAGCTTTCCCCTTTGCTACCTCGACTTTACGAATTTAAGCGTAATACTAGATTGGCAGTTAGGCCTCAATTTTCACACTTGAAATTGTTAGCTGTAGCCGTGATTTCGATGCTAACAGCTTTTTCTCTCGTACTTCACGTTTCTGGAACTTTCTTCCGTCTTCTTACATTCAGCTTTGATCTCCCAGAACTGAAATGCAATGTCAATCGTAATAATCTGTCTCTTTGAAACCTGTGTTATTATTGTCCTCTCTACATAATATTTTTTTCTTCACAAACACTTTCACACTCTGTTACATCTTGCGTCTTAGTGGCTTTATCACTCTGTTTGTTTTAAAATAATAGAATTTTAAAAAAAATGTGAAATTTTTGGTGAAACAGGAATCGTTGGTGGCTTGTTAGAAAAACTGATAGTGAGAAAAATAGAAAAATATAGCCCTGTATTTTACTCTTGTTTTTTGTTATATATACATTTTTGTTTTTGCTTATAATTTCGTCTCTTTTCACCGAGGGAGACTGCTTATTTCCTTCGTTTTTTTTTGTCTTTATTTATAAAGACAAGCTCGTTATTTTACGTTAATCATTCATTTACACTTCACGTCATGTGATATAATTATGACTCGGCTTCATAAAAAAATAACAAAAGCTGAGAATGATCGCAGCATGTCTATTAAAAATCTTTTTCGAAGATATCTTCAGATATGACGGAAGGCTATAAATGATTTCACGCCTCTTGAATGGGAATCCGTGCGAAACGAAAAGGAGCAGTCCCAACAGAAATTTGAACTGTTTTCAACACCCATAACAGCTACGCCTGTTCGAACCAGAAGAAGAGCTTTAAAAAAAATGTAATTACTCTTACGATATTCATGATCGCTAACAATTTGATTATTAATTATCTTCTTTAAATACAAAACAGTATAATTAATTCTCATGGCTAGATTTAACTATTACGGAACATGTAACACTTCATAAAGTTATCTTAAATTAGAATAGTCATAAATATTTAATCATGAATTATTTTTTAACATTTCACTCCAAGCAAAACAATAAAGCCATTAAAACACACGGGTTTACTGAGTGCGAAAGAATAAGAAAAAGAAAATAACATTATTAAGGAGCGAGAACAATAAAAGAATATGAATCCAGAAGTCAATAGATAACGATTGGCATTCCATTTAAAATGTTGAAGATCAAAGTTAGCTGGAAAACAAGAAGCCGGAAGAGACTTCCACAAGTGAGAAGTGTGAGAAAAGAAATTGTTGTTATAGAAATTACGGTTATACGAGGGTCATTCAATAAATAAGGTGAATTTTTCGGTATAAGGACATCTAATACAGATAGAAACTTACTTTTTTATCTTTTTTTTTCAACGTTGTCTCCCAGCACTGTCACACACTTTTCCCAGAAGCTTCTGTATTCTCTCAGCTCAAAAATCTTTGGACTGATGTCTCAGCCAGACGCTCTCAACACTTTTGACTTCATCGTCACTTTTAAACTTCGTGCCTCTCGTGAATGCTTTCAAAGGACCAAACAGGTTAAAGCCTGAAGGGGCAAGGTCTGGGCTGTAAGGGGGATGAGGGAGCAGTTCCCAGCCCTGCTCGTTGATGGTCTGCACCGTTTGGGATGCTGCGTGAGGCCTTGCGTTGTCATGATACAAGATGACTCCTTCTGACTGATGACCCCTGCGTTTGTTCTTTCTTGACCTGCCTTAGCAGTTCACAGTAGTTCTTCTGTCAGACTGAATGAGGTCATTGACTGATTCGATCACCTCAGGAGACCTCACTTCTGTAGGCCTCCCAGACCTGTCTTCATCCTCAACACTGCTCCGTCCTTCTTTAAATAATTTAGCCCACTTGTAGACATTTTTTGGCTGAAACATGTGGCACCATACACAGTTGACATTCTCTTATGAATTTCAACTGGTTTGCACCCTTCTTCATCCAAAAACTTGATAACTGGCCGCTGTTCAATCCTGGAGCATGCTTCTTGATCGGCCATCTTTGTTAATCGCCAAAACTCTTAAAGTTTTTTTTTAATCTGCAAAAGAAATTAAATCCATGTGAAAAAGAAGTAAACCAACCAAAAAAAAAAAAAATAATAAAAAGTAAGCTTCTATCTGTATTAGAAGTCCTTATACCGAAACATTCACCTTATTTATTGAATGACCCTCGTATTTAGCAAAGAGTCAATCTCCTAGCGCCATGCTGATGGAAAGCGGAAAGGAATCTTTTAGATGAATAGTAGAGAACAGTTTTGTTTTTGAGGCGTTAAAATTGCTAAGCGATTACTTACCCCAGTTAATTGCAGATTTTAGGTTACTTTTGAGATCTGCCAATTTGACCTTATTGAAGCGATCGGATTTACTATTAAGACAGGAGTAAATAGTTGTATCATTAGCAAGGTTAAGGAGATCAGATTTGAAAACTTCAAGGAGGTCATTGATGAAAATGAGGAACAAAAGGCAGAGCCCTGTGGAACACCAGCATTAATGCAAAAAATATTGTTTTTTACATTGTGTTTTACCCAGTACAAAGGTAAATAGTCACTAGTGGTAGAGGTTTTCAGAGTAAGAGGTAGAGTTTATACGGATATGTGGGGAAGCTAAGCATAGACTTGAATCGGCTAAGATTGCAGTGATCGAGAAGCAAATTCTTAGGAGTCGGTTTGTCAAAGCAGCCGTTTCTGGGAAGAAGCTACTCGAGTGGAACTTACATCTCATCAAGGGAATACGAAGTGGATGAGGATGGTTCGTTAAAATGTGACTCGCATAGCAGGTCTTAGCCGATAACGTTAGAACTGGTGGAACTAAGGAATTTAGAAGAGTTGCCGTTCATGACAACTTTCATTTCGCAAATTGATAAGAAAGATTGATTCAGTTCAAATATTCGTCAAGAAAAACCGTAACTTTTCAGCTTGTGAAGAAGAGCGGTATGCCAAACGATGTCAAATGTCTTCACGATATCCAAAGCAACAGCCTGAGCTTCATCATTTTTATCTAAAGCTTGATAGACCCTTTCTGCAATAATCGTTAATAAATCAGTAGATGACCTAATAACATAATGAGAGAGATTAGAGCTACAAATAACATGAATTTGAGGATAGCCAATGATCACATCCTGATGATACACGACACAATTAAGAAAGATAATTGACTTCAATCAATATAATGAACAACATAATGAACAAAGCGAGAATATATGGGTCAAATGATTCTAAAGAGATATTTAGATTTACAGCTTCGATAGATGAAATGGCGAATAATTAAAGATGCACATCCATCGACATGTAAATCTTAACAGTGACATCCTATATGATAAGGATTTCACCAGCGAGATTGAATGTATTTAATGCGAGGCCATCGAAATGCAAGACCTGAAGTATTTGATAAGTTTGATGCATAATGAATCCAGCAACGTTAAATCTCGGCTCTGCAGTAATCAATATAATTTTTAACACAGAGCATATATATATATATATATATATATATATATATATATATATATTTAAGACATTTTATGTTTATACATTCTTTTTATAGATAAAAATATTTAAGTAAATGCTCTATAAAACAGTGCATTTACTTAAAAATTTGTGTCTATAAAAAGAATGTATAAATATAAAAATGTCTTAAAAATAATTGTCGGACTTTGTCTATTACATAATATATATATATATGTATGTATGTATGTATATGAAGAAATATACTCTTAAGGTGTGCTATATTTATTTAAATTAATTTTATGAAAACTCATGAAATTCTTATTTGTACAGTCTTGATAATAACATAAACATTTAAACGATAAAAAATTATTTTCATCAAGTTAAAGGCCGTTATTATCCTGCTATGCTCATTTTCCAGCGGTCTCATGTTGGTAACTACTGGATGTTAGAATTAAGCATCATGTGCCTACAAATATCCGTAACCTCAACTATTTGACTTCAGATGTTCTTACTAACACATACGGAACTTCTATCGCGGAACACCTCATAAATAACCGCAATTCTACTGCTAATTTCAGTGTGGACTCTTTTTCCATCTTACGTAAGTCACACTTTAATTACCACTTACAAATTCTAGAGGTCATATACATTCAATCCATGAAAACTTCACTTTGTAAACGGAAGGATTTTGTACTCGGCCTCTAAGTGCTTTCTATTTAAAAAAAATATTTTTTTACTTCTTCTTTCTCATTCCATTTTCCTGGTGATTTATACTTATATGTTAACCTCAATGTAGCTGTTGAGGGAGGTTCAAATCCCGTTAGCTAACCCGTTTATCCTTTTTTCAATTTAATTGTACATCATGAGTAATATTTTTTTAAAAAATAGGCCTTTTTATGGCAGTTATAAAATTCTGTAACACCAATAAAATTTTCAAATATTTTAAGACTAGTTACAAGCCAGAGTTAATCAACAGATTAAATTGCTTATTACGAATTAACAGTAAAATTAGAAATGCTGTGGCTAATAAGTTTTTTTTTCCATTTATATTTGATCAACACAGACATTCCCCCTTTTCCTTTCCTTTAGAATAAAAAGGGTCAATTTACATTCAAGACAAATAATAGAAGAAATTTTCATCTCCAACTTTATATATATATATATATATATATATATATATATATATATATATATATGTTTCATTAAATAATATAGACAAGTGTTGTCTATTCATATGTAAATTCTTTTCATAACGTCTGATAAGATTAATAACATTATCATTAAACGAAGAAAGAAAATCACAATATTGATCCATATTTTTTAATCCAATCTAAGCTTTCAGCTTACATAGGCAATTATCAAAGATGTCAATTACTGTACAATATATTAAGGTTGTTCAATTTTTTCCTTGGCTATTTCAATCTGCCTTTTCACAAGGCTACATTTATAATTCCAAGTATTGATAGTATTGTGGGCTGCTGGATCATGTAATTTAAATTGTGTGTATTTCGGCAGCATTTTTTCATTCATACATGTTTCATTAAATAATATAGACAAATGTTGTCTATTTAAAATAAATAGACAACACTTGTCTATATTATTTAATGAAACATGTATGAATGAGAAAATGCTGCCTAAATACACACACAATATATATAGTGATAGAAAATGGTGAGGATTTGAATAATCATTTATACTAATTGATCGAGTCTAGAAGAATCCTCAACAGAATGCTGAAAGAACTGGACGACTGTTCCGTCTTATTTGGGACTCATCAGCAGTGCGGATTCCACTACTGAGAATCGAACCCGGGCCGCTTTCGATACAACGCAATTGTCATACCACTGTACAACTTCTGTTGTGGATTCATCTGAATTACATTTCTCTCTCTTCTCTCTCTCTCTCTCTCTATCTATCTATCTATCTATCTATCTATCTATATATATATATATATATATATATATATATATTCAGCCTTATGGATATGAGTTTGTAACCCTGGTTTTCACGCTTTTGCGATCATCAGACAAACTTTTTTTTTTAATTAAATCTTTTTTGTTTGTCTGTGTTTGATTATTTTTGGTGGTTGTGATATATATATATATATATATATATATATATATATATATATATATATATATATATAGAGAGAGAGAGAGAGAGAGAGAGAAGAGAATACAAGGCAATGGGAGAACAAGTATAGCCAAAAAAAATAAAAGAATTACTCATCTAAAGTGGTTGACGGAAACTTAAAAAAAAGAAAAAAAGCATCAAAAACCGGCTTATAGTTTATCATTCCTCACTATTCAGAGGTCAGTCGAGGTGAAAACATCTATGTTAAAACGTTTACGAAAAGGGAAAGTAAAAAGGGGTGTAGCAGTTTTTCATACCCCTTGGTCACCCAGGCTAATTGTTGCTAGATTTTGGCTACACTATCACTATTACTAAGACAGCTGATTGGACGAGTTACATTCCTTAGATCCAACAACTCGGACACTCACAACTAGGTCCCGTCATGCCATATTCATGGTGACAAAACGTATCGCTTCTATTCGTGTTTTCTTCACTGAAAACAACAATCTTAGTCTCCTTCATCCCTGAGTCAACCGAAAACATATCCTACATGTTCACTTAATATGCATTTTTAATTCTTTCCTCTATCTTACAACAATCCCTTTCAGTAACCCTCTTGCGAGGGTGGATCTTTGATCTTTTAACGGTTGCACTAACAGTAAGTAAAAAAATATAATTCTTACAGACTCGAATACAAACAACCGATTTTAACCAATTTCGGAATTAATTAAATACTTAGATCAAGTATAAAGTACGAATATTTACCTACAGGCTAAAAATAGCGACCAGTATTTGCCATATAGGTATTTATAATGGTAATGGGACTATTAACTGTTTACTTATAGGGAAACAGCATTCGTTGACCGGACAGCCCGTACTACTCTTGGTTGAAATTCATAAAATCTTTCTATATATATTTCTCAAATCCACTCTTTTCCAGTATAGACAGTGGGGTACCTTTCTAGCTTTTTGTTTGAAATCGTGTGGAATGTCAACATCTTGACAGTAGAACTGCTATTACGTAGCAGTTCACTCTTTCTATCTAACGAACATTACTAATCTTTATAATTCTAATATAGGCGTTCATTTTATTATCCTTAAAACATCTCCGTTTCTTACAGGCTCCATTCGTGCTATTCTCAGCATAATTCTATTGAACCTCATCTTTTTAACTGGTGTCTTATCTACATCTGTGAGGAATTTGTTAAGCATTCACTGCTATTTTGTAGGATTGATATTACATAACATAAATATTCTTTTCTTTGTTTCTTTCGATATTTTTGTGATTCCTAAATAGCAATTAATATGAAAATGCTTTTGTTCTATTATTCTTTTGATTTGCTGATAAAATAACTTTTGGTGGATCGAATTATTATTATTATAACTTATATATTGTTTTCTCCTTAACACTATCTCATGTGGGCTGCTATTATCATTTTGTCGTCTCCTTTTCTTTACTCATGCTGTTTTAGTTTGATGTCGGTTTTGTATTTCGAATTAGGCTGCAGGTGTGCGACGAAACCAACAGAATCAGCAGATTTCTAAACAAAAGCGGGGAAAAGTCGCTCGCTCGTTTATTAGAAAATGGTCGGTTTTCGCAGCCACACTGGAACGTTTTTTTCCGACAAAGGCGGCGACATAAATGACTTCTTTCGTGTCAGCAGGAATCAAGTTAATGACGCACGCCATTACTACAATAAAAATGGCGGGCAATTAAGAACGAAAAATAATGCGTGGGCATAAAATCACCTACGCACGTAATGTCTACAAAAAGGAACGCTTTCCCTTTTTCTAGGAAAATGAATTTTTTTTTTCTTTTGCATAGTCTCCGCTCTTTTAAAAAGGCAGATTTGACTTTGTTCATTGGCATTACTTATTGATGACTCATTATAAACGACTAATGATAATATACAATGTATATAATAAACGGGTTGCTATTTCCGTTTTCTGAAGTCTTAGAATGGGCTTTTTTCATTTACTTCTCATGATTTTCAAACTAGTATCACTATTCTGGTTGTTTTGTTCAGACTTTCTGACCGAAAAAACCTTTAGTCTTTCACAAGTCTCTAGATATCCTCTATGATGTAACACTTCTTGCTCCCGGTTATTTTCTTATCAACTAAGTAACTTCACGCGCGCGCACGCGCGCACACACACACAAATTTAGATATAAGTAATATATTTCTTTAAAAAGGCAAAACGAAAACTTTTCTTTACATTTCGTTGTCTGATAGATTTTTTCAACTATTTTTGTCAAACATGTACTCCAGTTACCGAATATATACTATGACTCGTGAAAAAAATAAAAAAGAACGCAATAAAACTAAGACATTTAATTACAAAAGCTCATAATTTCTTTTATGAATAAGACATATTATGGACACTATTGTCTTAAGGACATTATTTTTCAATGAATAATGAATTTGTTTGCATTGTTTTCATTTTAATTATAATAATTTATAAAGTTTTGAATTGTTTAAAATTCTCTATTAATTTGTAGTGCATAGTCATATAGTTATAAATAAAATTATTTTTAGTAAGCATAGCTTACTGTAATCAACGCCCCTAAGTAAAATTAAAATACTTTTGAATTTTGTGCCTGTTTGTATAAACATACCGATTGCAACTACGGATGTCCATTCCCGATATTAGCAGAAATTAAGAGCGGTAACTATAGTAAATTTAAAATTTATTGGTAATTTTCTAACATATTTTCGGCGAGCGTCTTCATGAGTAAGATTATTAACGCAACGTACCTAAAATTCTATAAAATATTTTGTATCACAGAATATTTTTCTAAATTTTTAAGATTACAGTGTAGTTAAAAAAAATTATATGAAAATGGCGTCAAGTAATTTCTACAGTTATGCACACTTCACTTAAAAAATGCCAAATATTAAGGAAATTAATCTGTCGATAAGTCCCGTTTAATAGTTGCGTTCTGTGGACATCATAATGAGGAACGAGGGTTTGGAAAAATTAATACTCACCGGCAAGTTTGAAGATAAGAGAAACAGAGGAAAGACAGGCATAATCTACCTGGTGAGGTTGAATGAATGAATGGCGGGGCAAATTCTGGGAGAGATGGCAAGAAATCAACGGTTATTAAGAGTTACAAAGATACTGTGGTGAACCGTAATCACCAAAATCCTGAAGTGACATGTCACATAGAAGTACTATTACATAGGAAAATATCGTTTGAAACAAAGAAAAGAGCGCTGAATTCATACTTGAAACAGACGAGATGAGCCCAAATGAGGAGAAGTGTGAGAGAAAATTAAAATAACCGAACATAGTCCATGATTTTGGTATTCAAAGAGAACACCGTACGAAAAATAGAAGCAGAATAGAATTGATAGATGGAAAGAAGAAGAATGAGAATCTGTCAGATCGTAGACATAGTGGTAAAATAAATCTAAATGAAAACAGGAAGAAAGGTAAAATATAAAGAACCTATCTCAGGAACAGAGTTAGATGTTGAATACCAAGTATAACTTATATAAATGACAAAGAAGAATAAAAAAAGTCGGTACTAATTAAATTGGAAGCTCGAAAAGTATCACTTTTTAGCAAGGTTACTTTACCCATGTCCCACTTACCGTAGTAAAATGTGTAAGAGTCAGTTGAAGTTTCTGAGACAGATTATGAGGGAAGGAGACTTGGAGTATAAAATATACACAAGATTTACTGAAGACAAAGAAAACAGAAAAAAACGAATAACTTAACTACTAACAAACAGGTATAATAATGGGTAAAAGTTATTTAGTGCAACAAAAATAGGAAGGTATGGAGAGCAATAATCGCCACCTTCTGAAGGGACGTATTACCGAAATGAACAAAATATTGTGATTATCGTGTGTACCTTGGTCTA
>CAHIKZ030003733.1:892500-1002500 GCA_903632075.3 Acanthosepion pharaonis
AGAGTATGATCCACAAGGTTTAAATTCATAATGGAGAACATGTAAAACTGGAAGACTGCACTAAACCTAAGCCCTGCAAACGGGTCATTAACATCGAGACTTATCAACATTAAAATTGTCACAACTATTCTTCTGCCTTGCATTAGCACCACTCTGCCTACTGAACAACAATAGCTACGGATACAAGTCACAGAATGGCAAACTGAATCCCCTATTCTATATTGATGATATTGAAACGTTTACAAAGGGTGACAACCAACAAAAAACCTACTCACCATTGTCAAACCCTTTACCGAAGACATTAGAATGGAGTCCGGAATCGACAAAAGAGCCAAAACTACATTCAAAGGAGGTAAACTAACGAAAACTACAGATTTAGATATTGATATTAACAACAAGACTAAGGAACAACACAAAGATGTTACATACAAATACTTAAGAATTAATGAAGGAAAATACAACATTCAATTATGAATAAAAAGATGAGAAAAATATTATAGGAGAGTGGGTTTGATACTAGAGAGTGAACTTAATGGTGCCATTAAAAAGAAGGTTACCAACACCTTAGATATACCCGTAGTAACATACTGCTTCAACAATATTAATTGAAAGTTGAATGTCATTAAAAGATTCGACGCCAAGACCAGAAAAATACTTACCCAAATGAGGATGCACCACCGGTAATGAGATGTTGATAGGCTGCACGTGCAAAGAGCTTTAGGAGGCTGAGGTCTAATCCAACTTGAACTGAATCTAAAAACTACAACAACCAGATTGGAAGCCTACTTCACAAAAACCAATGACCCTCTCCAACAAGGAGTAAAACACCAAATTCATTCCATTAAAAAAGAAACCGCGCTCTTCAAGAAACAGCTTAATATACTTGAAATCCTAGCAACAAAAAATAAAGCGAATACCATCTACGTCAATCCAGTAAAACAGAAAGCAAACCACCTAGCCAAATGAAATTCCCAAAACCTGGGAGGAAAGGACGTTGCATGGCAAATACCTAAAAAAGAACGAAAGAAGCAGATGTGAATCAACAGAAAATACATCAGTGGCTGAGAAGCACCGGGTTGAAAGCTGAAAAAGAAGGATTAATTATTGCAGCTCAAATATCCACTATATTATCTCAGAATATCCGGAACTGGCAAAAAATGAATATACCCGCTGACATAACAAGGTAGCGACATATGTGCACTGGAGGATACGCAAAAAGCACAAAATCTAAACTACTGAGAAATGGTATGAGCTTCAACTAAACAGAGTTACCCAAAATAAGGATGTAACTACATTCTAGGACTTGACAATTCAAACTGACAGGAAAATAAATGTCAACAGACCTGATATTATTATAAAAGACAAGGAATTCAGAAGGCGTATGCTTATTGACAGAGAAGTATGTGGGGAATGAAGACTGAGTCTATAACAAAAGTAATTGGAGTTCTGAGCCCCGCGAAAAAAAAGAATGGACAATTTTACTAAGAGTCTCCCAGGTGACATCAACATACAAGTTGCCCGTATCATCCAACTAGGATCATTGTATATACTAAGAAAATATTGACAAAAAATGACAATTCTCAGATTGGGTCTAAGGACTATAGTTTGTGACCGGCTTTAAGGATGCAAAGCAGGAAACAATATACACAAATGATGCAGATGATTATAATAATAATAATAATAATAATAATTGAATAACTTCAAATGAATTTAAATATAGTATGCAAAAGGATATATACCTGTTTTTACAGATTATGCAAAAGCGTTTGAGAAAGTACGTCACAAGTAAATGCTGGAACTGCTAGCTAACCTTGACATATTTGAAAGGATATTAGAATAATTTAGATAATATTCTGGCAGCAAACTACCAACATATATATATATAGAAAATAAATTCAGTAATTATACAAAATAGAGGTGGTATAAAACAAGGATGTGTTCTCTCTTCGGATTTATTCAACCAATCCTGTGAGTCAGTTCTGAGAGAATTAGAAGCCCTATTAACGTCTACAATCTTAACAGCATAAGATATGAAAATGACTCAATGTTGATCGCATACACAGAAACGAAACTGCAAGAACTCCTACAGAAGAACAGTGAAGTGAAAAAAAAAGAAAGAAGAAAGGACTAAACGTCAGTTGCAAGAAGACAAAATGCATCATTGTTAGCAAAATGAATGGACCAATATGCAAATTACAAAGTAGAGAAATTTAAATATCTGTGAAATATTTTTAATAGAGGACAGAAAGTCACTGAAAACCCTGCGAGCATGGGGATAGAGAAAGACACATTTAAAAAGCAAAGTATTAAGAAACAGGAACATTTCGTTAGAAACAAAAAGGAGAGTGCTTAAGTGGTATGTAATACCAGTCGTATATCGCAGTGAATGCTCGACATTCTCCTCACAGATGAAGAAGCGACTTGAAGCAACAGAAATGTAATTCTGTAGGATGATGCTGAGCATACAATGGACCGAACATGAAGACAGTTGACATTTCTAGGGTTAATAATGAAGAAACAGGGCTTGGAAAATTTGATATTCACGAGACGGAGTGAAGGCAAGAGAGATAGAAAGAAAAATTGCATAACATACTAAGCAAGCATGATTAAATGAATGGAAGAACAGGTTTATGAGGGATAGCAAGAAGAAAAAATTATTAAGAGCTGCAAAAGGCAGGAAATTGTAGATCGCTAACACCCTGAAGCGACATGGCACATTGAAGAATAAATACGGCTCATATACACTCAACTGGGGTTTATGCGAAATTTCTCAAATACACCCCGCTTATACAAAGATGTTTTGTTTTATAAACATACCACTTCTTCTTCTTCTTCTTCTTCTTCTTCTTCTTCTTCTTCTTCTTCTTCTTCTTTGTAGCTGTAAGCAACATTTGTACTTTAACATACTTCTTTGTACCTAGTTTGCCATATATACGCGTAAATTCATTAGATAATTTAATAGAACTTTTCAACAACGTGTATACAAATAATATTTATTTATAACTTTAACTGTAGATATATTTATTTATTCACAATCCGTAACATTCTCATTGTTTGGACGTGCTCTCAGGTCTTTTTTGAGTTTCGTCTTTGAACATAATTACTACTTGGCGGTCAAGATTAAAACGCAAATTCCTAGGAATCACAATGAATACGAATAAAACTTCATACTGGATCGGTCGTCACTCGGATCAACAAGGATCGCGCAACCCAGAGAAGAACCAGTCTGGGGGCGAAAAATCTGTCACTTGAACAAACGCTTCCAAAAACTAAGAGACACTAGGTCACAAAACCCGGACTATTTCCAACCTTGAACCAAGTGTCAAATAATAAAAAGAAACGAACGAAATGGTCTCGCGAAGAGTATCAACAAGTCATGACATCATTCTTCACTGCCCTCGAAAATCCATCGAAGAACACCACGAATCAAACATACGAAATATGGAGAAATATAGTAGGAATGGATATATGACCTAACGTCAACTCAATCATGCTCGCCAATTTTCGCAGGGACATTGTGCGAAACAAAAGACACTCAAATGCAGAAATAGATAAGATAAAATTAGATATAAGACAGAATACTATAACCCATCAATTAAACTGTAAAGAGATGAAAGTAGAAATAAGTAATATGACAGAGGTTGAGGTAAAAACAAAAACAAATGAAATACGAAATAACCATCCTGGAAATAAAATCTAAGAATCTACCTGTAACATAATCTGCTGTTATCCAGACGATGTCACTGCAGGTCACTCAAACTACATTAAATTGGATTTCCTTGAAAATCACATCGCTGAAATCACCGAGGCGATCAACCACGTCATTCAAGTACTCAGCAGAGTAACCTTCACACAATTGTCAGACAGAGACCAGCTTCCCAAAATTCATATGACGAAGTCCATGAATCAAATTGTACAAATATACAACGCTGCTCTGGAAATACTGTTAACAGATAAACCACCGAGAACTATCACAGAAGTTAACAACATCATATACGCAACAGCTTTAGCAGCTACTGGGAAGCTTGGGGTCAATACAATGGGAAAAAATAGCAGACATCGAGAGCCATCTTGGAAAGCAAAGCTTCTGTGAGAAAAAAAGGAAATAAGATATGAGCTCTCTATATTAGATGAACTCACTAGAAACCCAAATGTCTCCACACCCAAATGCAAGAAGATCAAGCGGAAATATAAAATTAAATCCCTAGATGAAATTACGTCAATCAAGGAAATACCTGAAACAGAAAGTTCAGTTAAAGGCACAGAGAAGAAGACGATACGAAAAACGGTGCGGTTTCTATCGCCAAAATAAAATATTCCAAACGGACCATAAGAAATTTTACAGGGAAATTGGAAATGCACCTATACATATCGAAATGCCACCATCTATTGACAATATGCAGACAGATGATGTTAGGCAAGCGCTAACGAAATCCCCAAAATGGAAATCCCTAGGAAATGACAAGGTGCCCATTTCTGGCTATCTCATCTCACATCAATCCATAAAACCCTTGCAAAATTTGTAAATAACTCCGATGACATCCTGGATTGGATCACTGAAGGCATTACATATCTCATGCCAAAAACGAGTGAAACGGATGACGCGAAAAATTATAGGCCAATAACATGCCTTTCCACCACGTATAAGTTGATCACGTCTGACTTGACGAACTGAATTTAGTCTTTCTTCGAAGCAAACAACATTCTTCCACTGGAACAGAAGGGATACAGAAGAAGTTCATATGGCTGCAAAGATCAACTACTGATAAACAAAATGATTCTGGAAAATTGCAGGAAACCATTTAGAAATCTTAGTGCAGTGTGTATTGATTATCATAAAGTTTTTGATAGTGTACTACACTCTTGGATCTTTAGATTTTGGAAATGTACAAATTTCCCCAGTGGTAGTAAATTTACTTAAGCACAACATGGGAATGTCGAACACCACACTATAAATAGATCACACCACAGGCACTACCATCTCCAATCGTCTGAATATCCGACGCGGAATCTTTCAAGGAGACTCCGTCTTACCCTCTCTGTTCTGTCTGTCCTTAAACCCCCCTTAATCATGAACTAAACAACTGTAGCTATGGTTACAAACTAGACAAAATAATATTCAATCACCTACTCTACATGGATGATCTCAAACTCTTTGCCGAAAAGGACAATGAGTTGAAGTACTGTAATATGTTTCAGTGACGACATAGGTATGGACTTCGGATTATAAAAATGTGCAAAAGTAACATTCAATAAAGGGAGAATTATAGAAACAACCTCAATCGATTTAGACTTTGTCACAAAGATTAGAGAACTCGAACAAGATGAAGCCTATAAATATCTAGGAATTAGCGAAGAGATAGTATATGAAGGAGAAGGAAAGAAAGGTGTACTACAGGCGTGTGCGTCTTGTACGAAATACCCAGCTGAACTCAAAAAGCAGAATATCAGCCATAAACACCTTGGATGTCCCTGTGGTGCAACAAAGCTTTAACATCCTTATAGCGGACATTAAGCGAATGGACGCCAAAACGAGAAAGCTTCTCACTTGCTATCGAATGCATCATGCCAAAGCTGATGTTGATCGTCTGTATGTACCCAGATCCGAAGGAGGTAGAGGATTAGTTCAACTAGAACTGTCCTACAAAACTACAACAATTGACCTTCAGAGATACCTTGAAACCACAGAAGACTGGATGATGATATGTGTCAAAGAACATTAAAGTAGTGAGAGCCTGTATTCCGTCATAAAAGAAGCCAACAAGTTCAAAATGTAGTTTCAAATGGATGTAGAAATAAAAATAAAGCACAATACACCGATTGAAATTTCAAAATACATAAAAAAGAACGCAAAAACAAATTCAACCGACCAGAAACAATAGCAAGATAATGGCCAATACCGTACCAAAGAAGCTGGTGTAGACAAACCTCGTACCCATCAGTGGCTATGTAGTGCGGGATTAAAAGCTGAAACGGAAGGTTTTATCCTTGCTGCACAAGATCAGTGCTTGTTAACTTGAAATTATTAAGCACACATACTAAAATACAGTGTTAGACCAAAAAGCAGGTTCTGTGATAATTACCCAGAAACAATCGATCATCTTGTATCAGGTTGCACGGTTTTGGCACCCACAGAATATGAAACCCGGCATGACAGAGTTGGCTAATATCTGCACTGGAAAATCTGTAACTCCTCCGGGAAGGAAAGAGAAAGAAACTGGTATGAACACCACCCACACCCGGCTACGGAGATAGAACCTATTTTAATGGCACTAAACAAGACACACAGACAGACCAATCAAAGCTAACCGCCCAGAGACTGTTACTAGAAATCGCACACAAAAAGTGTTTCCCTATTGATATAGCAGTACCTGTAGACTGCAATGTATCTTTCAAGGTCTTGAAAAAGCTATCAAAATACCAGGACCTTGAAATCGAAATCTAAAAAATGTGACACATGGAAATATCAACAATCCCCGTTGTAGGTGGAGCCCTGGGATTGGTTGGAAAAGTTTACAGTAGACTAATTGAAAGGATTCCTGGAATCACATGCATTAAAGAAATACAAGTAATTGCTCTCACGACTACAACTCATATCTTACGAAGGGCTTTGTCTATGTAATTTTTTTTTCTAGTGGAAAATGTCATCATGCCATTTCTAACCTTAGGTCCCTTAGCGGTATCCGGAAAGAAATGAGTACACATCAGAAATCAAAGGAAATAAAATAATAATAATAATAATAATAATAATAATAAAGTAACTTTCAAGAAAGGTAGAATTACAGAAACACTCTTAATAGAATTATATTTTGTCACAAAGATTAGGGAACTGGAGCATGGTGAAGTTTATAAGTACCTAGGAATTAGCGAAGGAGATGGCATACAACACCCCAAAATGAAGGAAAAAATAAGAAAAGAGTACTACAGGCGTCTACGTCTGGTACTAAATACTGAGCTAAACTCAAAAAACGGGATATCAGCCATAAACACATTGGCTGTCCCTGTGGTGCAATACAGCTTTAATATCCTTAACTGGACCATAGCTGAAATTAATCGAATGGACGCCAAAACGAGAAAGCTTCTCACTTGCTATCGCATGCATCATCCCAAAGCTGATGTCGATCGTCTGTATGTGCCCAGATCCGAAGGAGGCAGAGGATTAGTTCAACATGAACTGTACTACAAAACTACAACAATTGGCCTCCAAAGATATTTGGAAACTACAGAAGACTGAATGATGGTATGCGTCAAGGAACATGAAAGTAGTAAGCGTCTTTACTCCGTAATGAAAGAAGCCAACAAATTCAAAATGGAGTTTCAAATAGGCGTAGAGATGCAACTACAGCACAATACACCAGCTGATACTGCAAAATACCTAAAAAAAGACAGCAAAGACGAATGCAACCTACCAGATACAGAAGGGATGGCAAGATAAACCGCATCATGGCCAATACCCTGCCCGTACCAAACAAGCTGATGTAGACAAAACCCGTACCCATCAGTGGCTACGTAGTGCAGGGTTGAAAGCGGAAACTGAAGGTTTTATCCTTGCTGCGCAGGACTAATGCTTGCTAAATAGGAATTATCAAGCAGATATACTAAAATATTGTGTCAGCCCAAAATGCAGATTCTCTGATAAATATCCAGAAACGATTGATCATCTTGTATCAGGTTGCACGGTGTTGGCACCCACTGATTATAAAACCCGACATGACAGAGTGGGCCAATATCTGCACTGGAAAATCTGCAACTACTACGGGAAGGAAACTGAAAGAAACTGGTATGAACACCACCCAGACCCGGTTACGGACCTGTTAAAATTCTATGGGACAACACAATACACACTGACAGAACAATCAAAGCCAACCGCCCAGATATTGTTATTAAAGACCACAAACAAAAACGATGCCCCCTTATTGATATGGCAGTCCCTGCTGACCGCAATGTATCTTTGAAGATATTCAAAAAGTTGTCAAAGTACAAGGACCTTGAAATAGAAATCTCGAAAATGTGGCATATGGAAACATCAACAATCCCTTTTGT
This sequence comes from Acanthosepion pharaonis, assembly GCA_903632075.3. Lineage (NCBI taxonomy): Eukaryota > Metazoa > Mollusca > Cephalopoda > Sepiida > Sepiidae > Acanthosepion > Acanthosepion pharaonis. The sequence continues at coordinate 900,544 of CAHIKZ030003733.1, forward strand.
AGTTGGAGCCCTAGGACTGGTTGGAAAAGATTGCAGTAGAATAATTGAAGGGATTCCTGGAATTCCATGCCTCAAGGAGATACAAAAAATTGTTCTGACAAGTACAGCCCACACCTCACGAAAGGCTTTATCTATGTAATTTAATTCTTTTTTTTTTTTTCTGTCAGTGGAAAGTTTCATGACGCCATTTCTAACCTTAGGACCCTGGGCGGGACCCGGAAAGAAATGTGTAAACGCCAGAAATGTAAGAAAATAATAATAATAATAATAATAATAATAATATAGATCAGCCCCTCTTAAATAAATGGAGTCGAGACTAATAGTTTAAGAAGCGCTGGGGCTGCGAAATTAGATTCAAACATTTGAATTTCACTTCAAATGTTATTGCAAAAACGCGCAATGCTTAATGTGACGCGCCACAAATGGGCTGCGGTAATAAAGCGCGCGTGAAGCGGTAATAAAGCGCGCGTGAGGCGGTAATAAAGCGCGCGTGCGGCGGTAATAAAGCGCGCGTGCGGCTCCATTGCGACGAATGCAATGGCAATGTCTGTATTTTCATTGTAGTTAGTTGATTGTTTTCATCTTAATACGTTTATAAACAACTACATGTTAGTCTTTTATTCGATTGAGGTCTGTATTTATTTTAAAAATCACATAATAATGAATTTTTTTAAATTTATTTTCTGAAAAGTTATTTTATTTATATTTCAGAATAAAGATATCTTTACTCATGAATAAATGGTTGAACTTGAGTAACAAAAGTAATATCCCTGATGGCAATGCTACAAAGCCTGTTCAAGCAGGACCTAGTAATCAGTGAGAGGGACATAAAATGCGAAAAAGGAAATAGGATGAATCATTTCTCCAATTAGGCTTTTATTTTAATAATAGCAATGGTATGGAACAACGTCTTTGTATAATATACAATAACGTTTGAGCAGTGGATCTTGAATCCAAACATCCCTCATACGTCAATAGACCAAAATATATTTTGAAAAACTTTTAAGATCGTGAAATATAGAAAAACAAATTTTTGAGAAAATTTTGACTATAAAAGAACAATATTTATCAGCGTCGTGCGAAGTTTGATACCTAATTGAGAAAAATAAGAAAAATGCCATACACATTGGGGAAGAACTTTTATTACCTGCTGCAACGAAGATGGTAGAAATACGGAAGTAAATATTGAAAATGCTTTTGTACTTGTTATTACATATTCATATGTATATTTTTCAGCAAAAAAATTATTAGATATATTTGTTTATTTGTATGATTTATTTCATATTTAATACCTGGGGTTGCGAAAAATCTCGTGATGTAAAATGGGATCATGAAGGAAAAAAAGTTTAAAAAACTCTGATCTAGATCAACGACCCTTTCTAAGCAAGAAGAGCAATCTGATATATGCCAAAAAGGTAAGCAAAACTTGGTACATCTTAGATATGGCTGTTCCATCGGAAGACAGAATGAATAACAAATTTAATTGGAAACAGTGAATATACGAGGATACTGAAAGTGAGCCGTGGAATATAAAAGTTTATATCATGTCCATAATGGCAAGGTTTCTTGAAACACTGAAATCCGATATTACATGTGTTAGAAATTCGAGGCGGTGGGGTTGTGGCCGTTACGATCCCAGACTTTCAGAGATTTGTGTAAATAATGAGAATGGTGCTGAAGGAGACTCTACGTAACTCTGTTTTCATAATAATACTGCTTGTACAACTACTGCTACTACTACTACTAACAATAAAGTTAAAAGTATCTTTAGCGTCAATTGGTTAATCCTATGTACTAATTGACTAAAAGAACGCATTATTATGGACATATATACCTAAACAATATAAAAGTAAAACAATGGGTTTTATATCAGGTCATCCCATAAGTTCTGTCCGAATTTGGAATAAAGAAAACAAGTGACCAAATGTTACATTTAATTACAGATTCAATCAACAATGTATTTTCCCTGATTATCTATAACTTCCTTCCATCTATTAACAAGCTTACTAATTCCATTACTGTAAAATTCTTTTGGCTTTTATTTGAAGAACTCACCAATGTCAGTTTTAACCTCTTCCCGTGTTCCAAAAGAAAGCTACGAAACAAATGGTAGTCTGAAGGAGCAAGATCGGGAGAATAAGGTAGATGCGGAATTTTCTCCCAAGCAAGTTCTTCGATCTTTTGTGACGTAATTCTTGCTGTGTGGGTTCGCGCATTGTCCTGATGAAACATCACCTCTTTTCGATTTACCTGAGCAAGTCTTTTTTTCTTCAGAGCTTGGTTCAAACGCTCTAATTGCTGACAGTATATTTTAGCATTAATTGTTGCATTAGGTGGTAAGAAATCAAAGTGGATTATTCCTTGGCGATCCCACCAGATTGAAAGAAGAACATTTTGCCCATAAAGTTCCCTTCTCGGCTGTGGCTGGGGTTCTTCCCCTTTACCAAGCCACTGTCTACAACGCTTAACATTTCGATAAAAGATCCATTTTCGTCGCCAGTCACAAGTCTATCCAAAAAAGGCGAAACAAGTTGGCGAGAATGGAGAGAAGAGCAGATGTCAACTCGGGATTTCAGGTTATTTTCTGACAATTCATGAGGCACCCATTTTCCAAGTTTAGGAACTTTTCCAAGTTGTTGAAGATGAGGGTGAACAGTTGTATGGTTTGAACTGAGAACCACTGCCAATTCCTCAACTGATAAAGCAGGATTTTCTTCAAGGGCTGCTTCAAGAAGTTTTCATCAAACTCAACTGGACGTCCGGTTCGATCTTCATCTTCAAGGGTGAAATCTCCACCACTGAATTTTGCAAACCATCTGCTGCAAGTTCTTTCAGTCACACATTCCTCTCCATAAACTGAGTGAAAGTTTCTAGCCGCTTCGGCTGCTGAGTTTCCTTTCTTGAACTCATAAAGCATTATGTGCCTCAAATGATTCTTGGGTACTTCCATGTTAGCAGGGTTGTAATAAAAACAAAATTTAATTTTATTGTTCTCTGAAATAAAATTTGATCAGTTTAAATGCATCTAAACATAAAAATAATGTTCAGCTCCATTAGACATTGCGAAATACTCTTTAAATTTCGTTCATTTTAACAAAAAAATAAAATTCGGACAGAACTTATGGGATGACCTGATAAATCTCAGGTAATACTTTATTTTTAATCACTAATTAAGATTTTATTAAATACTATTTTCTATAAATAATTAGAGTATACTTTCTATTTTGAATGAATTTAAAATACTGATATAATACTTTTAGCCGTAGTATTCGTTATGTACAAAAGACTTCTTGACATATCAGTCCACCTCTATAGTAATGAATACCGGACACTCTCCTCGCAGACGAAAAGGAGACTTGAGATAGCAGTGGTGTAGTTCTACAGGCGGTTGTTGAGTATACCATGGGCGGAACATGTGAGCAACTAGGAAGTTTTACGATAAATACAAAACAAGTCCTTTTTACTTAAAATCAGAAAGAGACATTTGAAATTTCTTGAACCCATTTTGTGGAAAGAGCGTCTCGACAATTTGAAACTGAATGCAAGAGGAATAGAAACATATATAACGACATTTGTAAATGAATGACAGAACTGGGAATGGGCGTAAGAGGAACAAATATTGGTTAGACCTACAAATTTAGAAAGTTGTGGAGAGCGTTAATCGCCAACGTCCTAAAGGGACATCGTACATGGAAGAAGTTAATGTTGAAAAATCACCAATAATAAGGTTTCTTTTTTCGGAGATCAAACTAAGGATGTAGCATTGAAAATTTTGATAATATAATTTTATAATAATTATATTATAATAATAATATAATTTTATAATAATTTTGATCAATATTGAAAATATATCAGAATTTAATATGCTTCATCTCTGAAGAATCTTTCGCATAAATATATATTATATATATAAATATATATTATATATATAAATATATATTATATATATAAAATATATATTATATATACAAATATATTATAGGAAATGATCAAATACATTGTCAGTCAAAATATTTTAAAAGCATATCACACATCTGTGAGATATTTTATATACTGATAATCTTCTTTTTTGTATTTTAAATATAATTATTTTATTTTCTTTACATCTAATGTCTCTCAGTATTAATGCAATTTGTTTTTCCTAACTAGTAGAAATACTAATGAAGAATTAACGAAAACATTAGAAATATTTATATTCATGATATTTCATATATGTATAAAAATAAAAAAAATCTTTTAAGATGTGATATCCGTTTTATGAATTTTACTGGATTTTCCAAGTTTTTTAATTATTAGCTTGGTCACCGAAACCAAAAGAAACATTATTTTGCAATTAAAATAAATAAAACATTCTCAAACTATTTAAAAACATTTTTTTAATTGAATTCACTTTAAGAAAGGCAGTAAATCCACTGAGACACAAAGGGGTCACAGGGTGCGGAAGATTTACAAACAGAAACATTGTTAAGGAGCGAGAACAAAGGAAGCGTAATCAGGAGAACAGCAGGTAGGGATTGACATTGCATTTAAATCTTTGCAGTGGAAAGCATGAAGAACGAGAAAGGAAATGTTAGCGTCTAGTCAGCTCAGCTGTATGTTGATGAGAACTCATTGCCAGTCATAAACTCTAGGAACCATAGCAAAAAGCTCATCCGAACAATTACCATGAAAGTATTTATAGAAAAGGCACAGGGAGGCAACTAAACGGCAGTGTGAATCCGACTGAACGTGAGACGCAAGATCAAGACCAATGATATTGATTCCTCTTTGAATTTTATCAAAGAGCTCTAGATAATTAGCAGGAGTATCAGATTATATGTAGCAGCAATATTCTAAGAATGGATAAATAGTAGACTTATAGATATGTAAGATAGACTCTGGAGAAAAAAAAATCGTCCTGCACGACACATTGAACCAACCGTCCTAGCAGCTGACCTAGCTCTGAATTCAATATAGTCTTTCCACTTATCAACTGAGAAAGTTTAACCCAGATGGTGCAGAGAGTCACCGTCCTAGAGGTCAGCATCAGCTATGCTGATGTTACGCAAAAATGGGTCTCTCAGTTTAGCTCAACACTAAATTGGTTCAGTCATGTTTTAAAGTTAGACAGACAAACTGACCATGTCATCAACTGATTGTCTTTGAAAGCAGTGTTATTTATTGGATATTTTTTTTTATTTTTTATCGGAGAATGCTATGTATAAAAACAACATATAAATTCATAATGCCTTCGGTTTCTTATTAAACATCGGATTTAATTATTTTAATTTTATATATATATATATATATATATATATATATATATATATATATATATATATATATACAACCAAGCTGTTGTCTTCGCACTCATTGGCTCCCAATTTTTCGGAATGAAAATTTTCTCGCGCCTCACCAAATTTTATGTGTTAAAAAAGTACATCTAAAATAAAAAAAAACGAAACAAAAAACAGAAATGTTTAAAATGAAATAGCTGTGGATTCGAAGTCAGAACATTATCATTGATAGCTTTCCCCTCCAATTTGAGGAACCTAGTTACTTTATTCTTAATACTTCATATAATGCAAAAATGTCACAATGATAAAATCGGCCAATGTTTGTTTATAACTATTTTATTTTCACTCATGCATATAATGAAAAGTAATTCATGAAAATATTTTAAATTTTGAAAACATAATTATTTTTTGCATATGAATTTTTTAAACTGTTTCTAAATATTGCCATGCGTCCCTTATTATAACATTTATAATTTAATTTTGAAACATCCTCCATATTCGGATTGTTGATTTCTTAAGTCGTGAGGCCCGTTTTCCCTAGAAGCTACTCAACTTGTTCTGACTAATCCCTAAGGACTACTTAAGACAAACAATTCACAGTATGGAAGCACTCAACGGCGAAAGCTGACCATGTTTTGCTTAGTAACTCAATGAAGCAAGTCTTGCTTTACTCAATATCGGATAAATATTCTATAAACGTTTTTGGCTGAATTCACTTCTTAAAATCTGAGAATATAATCAAAATATATTTTCGAAATACTTTCCCGATCAGACCAATATAATTTCAACACCATGTCGTATGATAACTAAATCAAAACTTGCGAATGCGTCGAATTATTGAATATTTATTCCTATTCGATGCGTTAATTAGAAGATTAGACTGGGTTTTATAGCTTTGTGTATCAGCCAGACTATTAGAACAGGACTGATTTCAAAACAGTGGAGGAGATAACGACAGACAACTCACTATCATTCCAAAGAACTCATGTCAATGTACAGATACAGAAAACGAGTTTGCAAAGATACATGATAACTTATATAATGGAGGGAGATTGTATTTTTTTTAAATATTAAAGGAGATGATTTGCTCAATTTATTTATAATATTATGAACTTTATTGAAATGACACAAAATGCATATTGATGTACTAACTATTAGGACATAAATAAACTTGAATTGTTTCTAATTAATTTAATCACTGTCTAAGTTTTCAAACCTAAAATCGTTCTATCGCATTACTTTCAGATTTAAGTTTTAAGGAATATGCAAGCAAAACGGAGACTTATATGAAGTTTCTGGGGTAAATAATGAGGAAAGATGGCTTGGAAAATTTAATACTCACTGGATATATTAAATGCAAGAGGGACATAACGAGCTTGTGCAAGTAGTTGGCTGAACAGGAAATAAGAGAGATTGCAAAAACACAAACATTGCTATGATCCATAGAGGAAAGAAAGTGGCTGGGAGCCATGATCACCCAGGTCCTGAAAGGACAAGGCACAGAGAATATTTTGCTAACCGTTCCGCCATGGCAAGTGATTTCCGTCAAAGTATTTCCGATTGCATAGTGTTTCTTTACTCATATACTTGGTTCACCATTAAGGTCTTTGAAATATAATCTACTGGCATGTCAAATTTGATTTATTACTTCTGGTCGTCTTTCCTTTTTCCACGAGAGTGATCAAAGATTCTTCCCTTACCACCACTTAAATCCTGTTTTAGAAATATCATACAGAAACTATTACTTAAAGTCTAAAGGTGATCACCCGACTAAATGAGAGTTGTTTATTTATATTTGCAAAATTTAGATTAGTATGACACAAGGCTAATACGAGAAGAAATAAGGGATTTTATGAGGTGTTATGGAAGTCAGATTTAGAAAAATCGCCATGTGTCACCAATCACCATCAAACAAAAAGTTTCATGCCTACTATATATATCTATTAGCTCGGCAAAATGGATCATGATTTCCGTTACTAAGGAGAACAATAGGAAGAGCGAAGGTTAACTAAATCTTTTGTAAATACATATATGGATCAGCAGTAATCCTCCGAAAAGCAAAATTAGATGCTAAAATACCATTGTACCACCAATCCTTTTTTAACGTAATAAATCAACTATCATCCATATGAACCACCACTGCCTACTCGAGCATACTAAAGGAGAGATCTTCACACTGAGGATGGAGACATACACTAAAAAACAAAACAAAACAAAAAAACTTGAATTTTGGTTTGCCATATAGCAAATATGCAAGACTGTCGTGATCTCCAAGCCCTCCGATTCTGATAACTAGACTCTACGCGAAGGCGAAGAGAAAACAAATTGAAGAAATTTCAGAGTGTTTTTTTATGGAAGCTCTCCTCCTGTGGCGTCAGTCAGCGACAGTGACAAACATGGAGACAATAGATTTACTAAGGATTACTCCAAACACGGGAGAGAAAAATAAATTGAAAAAGAATATAGGGAAATTTCAAATACCGAACACCCGATCGGATGCCAAGTTATTTCCAATATTCATATGGAAAAGTATTACGCTCCTTCATTAAACACGTGAAACCCTGCTATGCATCCATTCCAAATCTCTGTTTCGCAAAGTCAAGATTATATGTTGATAGATGTTCTGCTTTTGTAAATTGGAGTTTAAAATTTTGGCTTCCATCTTGCGTTGTAAAAGAGTCACTTTTGGAGAGAAAAATATGAAACACAAACCAAAATGTTTAACAACAACTTAATTCAAAGATGAGTTGTTGATGATGGTGTTTATATATATGTATGCACATCCATATGCGTACATGTATGTATAGCCATGCAAAACTGGGTCTAATATATGAAAAATCCTGACTGGCTGTATATGTATGTACATATGTGCCTAAGTCTACACACACATGCACACACACACACAAATATATATATATATATATATATATATATATATATATATATAGACATATATATATATATTTTTACACATGTATATATATATATATATTTTTATATATATATATATATATATATATATATATATATATATATATATATATATATATATATATATATATATACACACAAAAAAAACTCTATGATTTAAATCGATTCGTGATAAACTAAGGTAATTGATTTGACTTTTGGTCACTAATTATCCTCAGATATGCTTGGGCAAAGTTTTGACAGTATTTCATTTTAACCTGTGGAAACCTAAGAAGCAATAGGCTATTTGAGGAGACGCGTCGTTTATAAAATTTAACATTTCGACTCATCATCACATTTTTCAGATAATATTATATGTCCTACAAACACACACTCACACATGTGTGTGGAAGAGAAAAAGAGAGATATAGCGATAGCGAGACATTGTGTATGTGTTTGTGTGTGTATGTGTGTGCGTTTGTGTGCGTTTTACGATTCGTTAACTTTGTCTAATCTAATTCCCTTCATATTTCATTGATGAGAAGGGAGTAAAACTCATTCCCGAAAACTGCGATTTTGAGTGTGTTTCTCCGATCACTATATTTTTAAGTATTTAATCTTTAATCGTTTTCCCTATATCCATGACTTGGGTGTCACTTAAATCAGGCACTGAATAAACACTTGGTATAAATACATATATGCATATATATATATATATATATATATATATATATATATATATATATATATATAATTTTTACAAAGAAGAAGAGAGAAACCGCAAACGTTTTTGCATCGAATGTGTATTTTTCTAAATATATATTATGATTTTTTTTCCATAATTTTGTAGTAAGTGTTTCGGGTCTCGCGCCCTTCTTCAGGCAAAGAGTGCATATTTACACATATTATTAAAATGAAATGATTTTGTTATATTTTCCGATGTTAAACATTCTCTTTTTTGTGTGGTAGTGACATAAAAGTCTTTCTTGAATTGGTAGTGAGAAAGTTTTTCTGTTTGAAGTGTAGTAAAACAATTGGTCGGAGAAAGGGGGAAGAAGATATCTCTGTATTCTCATCTTTTAATAACCCCTGTATCTTCTTAGATCTTTTGCATTTTTTGTATTGTGTGGATTTTTGTTAGTATGCGTATGTACATGGATATTCTCACTCCATACATACATTCTGTCTTATTATAAGGAATTAGTATACACATATATACATACATATACGCATATGCATATATATGTATACATATATACTTACATATAAACACATTTCCTATGTTGTGTAGGGTTAATGCTTGTGAGTAGTCTATTCGTTTTTTGTCATATATATATATATATATATATATATATATATATATATATATATATATATATATATATATATATATATATATATATATTCATGTTCCACAGATACCCGCGTGTGAGTGTGGGCGAATGCATGTGTGTGGTTCGACCTCTGTATTCGCACATTATGTGCGCATGTTGTGTGCTTTTGTGTGCGGGGGGGGGGGGGTTATGATCTATTTAGTGCTGGTTTGTCGAGGAAGTTTTTTTTCTTCTATTTGTGTGTAAGAATAGTTGTCTGTTTGATATATTGGCATAATTTTAAATTCGTCCTGGTTATATATGTAGATGTGTTATGATACAAAGAATTTTCTGTTGTCTGGTAATTTGATGTCGCTTTTGTGGAGGCATAACACAAAAACTGCCTTAAATCCATTAAAAACAGTAGTTCCATTTCATCCACAAGCGAAAATTCGCATGAGGATGAAATGGAACTAATTTAATTACAAAATTAAATTCGAAGCTTTTAGCTTCCATTTTTGAAACATGGTTAGAAGTGTGTAGCGAAAAAAACATATTTTAAATCAGTTAATTCATAATATTAATGCTCTATAATGTAATAGACCTAATGTATCCGCACATTGAACACTATTTTGTAAAAATAAAAATATCTATAAGAACACCGGATTATATATCTTACTGTTTTTTTATATATATATATATATATATATATATATATATATATATATATATATATATGTGTGTGTGTGTGTGTGTGTGTGTGTGTGTGTGTGATTTACGTTTGATTTGATCTGTTTGTTTAATGACATATCACCTCCTTATGTGTCATTTAATTGCATATTAACTCCTTTTGGGTCATTTAATGCCGAAATTTAAACTTCTTGGAGACTTTGAAGAAATAATATATGATATATGTTATTCTAAACTGAATACATGGCAGATGATTTTGTGCATATACATGTTTGTGTGGACATAATTACTAGAGGCAATGATATGTGTGTTTTATTCTGTAGTTTTGTGGAAGTTATATTTTGGAATACAATTTGATTTCTTTAAGTAATTGTAGAATATTATATGGATTAATATCATGAAAGAGTAATTTCATGTTGGATCTTGTTTGGCGCTATATCAACCACTATGTGCTATTTAATGCCAAATTCTAAATATTTAGAATCCAATTTTACGGCTTCACCTAAATCATCTAAATAGACAATAATAAGTATTGTTTTGTAATTTTTTTTTATAAATATGTATTGTTGGTATTTTTTTATATATAAAATGTATTTTTATACTTTTACAATGTTTTGTTTTTGTCTGGGGTTTCACTGTTTGCCCATAGCTGGAACACAATCATATGCTACAAAGCATTGTTAGAGTGTACTTTGGAACGACAGCAATTACGAGGGAGTTCTATGCTCCTCAAACCTCCCAATTTCTGTATATATATATATATATATATATATATATATATATATATATATATATATATATATATATATATACACACATATATGTGTGTGTGTATATATATATATATATATATATATATATATATATATATATATATATATATATACATATATCACACATATATATATGTGTATATATATATATATATATATATATATATTTTATTTTCATAACTATTCCATTTCATTGTGTTTTGTTTATACACACACACACACACACACACATATATATATATATATATATATATATATATATGGTTGGATAGATGATGTGAGTTTGTGACCCTGGGTTTCACGCTTTAGCGATCGTCAGACAAACTGATTACTGTTTTAAAAAATTTGGGTTTATGTAGATTGCGTGTATTGGTGTTATTGTGGAAGTGGTGGGGAGATTTCGTCGTTTTGTCATTCATCGTACTAACGCAAACATCGATGTATGCAGACACATATACATATACATACTTGGTCGTCCGTCGGGACTCATACATATATATAAACATATGTAGACAGTTTCGGCTATGACACATGTATGTATACGGGTGGTGTTATGTCTATACATACGCATTTGTATGTTGAAATGTTGAAATTTAAACATTGGAAGTGTGGCGGAAATGTCTCGTTATTGTCTCGTGAATGTATCCATGTCATATTATGAAATTTTTTTTTTTTTTTTTCCGTTGAAAAATATTTGAAAAATATTTTCTCGCATGTATGTATATATGTGTGGTGTGGTTTGTGTAAAATTATGATAGGTAAAATTATTATTAAATTATTTATATTTATTTTTAAATTTTTTAAAAAAAAAATGGGGGTTTATTTGTTATATTTAAAGCTGGTTATTTGTTTGTTTTTGGTGACTGTGTATATGTAACAGGTAAAAATTTTAATCCTTATTGTTTAATTTATATGGTGATGTTTAATTTAATAACGGGTTTATATGATATGATGTGATAGTAATGTTTCAAAGGATTGGAGACAATGCTATTTAGGTTTTAGCTAATAGTTATTGTAAACTGGAAGAAATTGCAGATTGGTAGAAATGATTAGTAACGGTGGTGGGAGAATGATAAAACCATGAATGTAGTTATAGTGGTGGTAGCTTGAACTAAAAAGTGGTTGTTGGTGTTTTATTTTTGTTTTATTTTGTTATATGTATATATATACATACACAATGAAATTAAAATATAAATTATTGTTATTTAATTAATTTGTATTACGTAAATTTAATTTTAGTTATATTATATGATTCTAATATTTATATATATATCACAATCACACACACACATATATATATGTAGGTATATATATATATATATATATATATATATATATATATATATAGTTATATAAATAGTTATATATATATATATATATATAGTTATATATATGTATATATATATATATATATATATATATATATATATATATATATATATATATATATGAGCGTCTATGTTTATTTTTATGCTGTAGTTTTGTGGAAGTTATATTTTGGGGTACCGTTTGATTTCTTTAAGTAGAAATTTCATAACAAATAACTAGGATAATGAGGATTTTTAAAATGTTTTCAATTTTTCTTCAAGCCATTATTTGGGACTACGATCTCTTACACACCTTTTATAAAGCGATGGTTATTACAGATTATTAACTTATTCGTTTGATGTGTGTAAACCAGTTGAGGTTGGGTTTTTTCTATTGACTTAAGAAGTTATTCAATTTTAAATTGTTAACAATTCGACTTAAAACAATATCAATAAATGTTAAAGTGTTTCTTTTTATATGCAAATTCATTTGTATGTTTTATTTTGTTTAGTTTGCTTATGAGATGTTCTAATTTTAAACCTGTTCTCAAAACAGCCATGTTTTTAGGCTGTCACTGTTTAATTATCTTATCAGCCCCTTTTTAAAATTTACTCTTTAAAAAGGTTGAATATTTTCGCTAAACAGATGACACCTCATGTATCCGCACATTACTAAAGGATACTATAAAATGAGAAGATACACGAAACATTATTTGGTGTTAATAATCTGCAACCAGCGTGACATATAGCGATTTTCTAAGCCCGGCTTAGATGTGGCACAAGGCCGAAAGTATGGGGCACTCAGTGAGGATCGAACTGACTACTCAGTTGTAATTGATCTAGCAAGACAAGTTTCCTAACCATTACACCACGTCGAGGTGAACCAGCGCGACATATATGATTTGAGACAAAGACTATAATTCAACTTAATATCAGAAACCAAACGTGGCAAAAACTATCGAAAATAATGCGAAGTGTGCCATCTTATAATTACAAAACAATGCAAACATTGATTAGAGTAATAGAGCAAATTATAGTAAATAATCTTTCCGTAAAGTGATATACTCTCAAGTAACATATCACAGCACATTTATATTAGGTTGGTGCAAAAATAATGACGTAATAATGTCGTTTTTTGACGTATTCTTAAGGTCAAAAAACGACATTATTACCTAGCCGATTACCAACCTAATAAATGCAGAAAAAGACAGATTCCTCATGCATTATATACAGCTACATCATATAGATTCGATTAAATAAATTTTCTTCCAAATATCAAAACTTAGAATCCCAAATTATACGCGAAAGAAAAATATTAAAACAAAAACTATTACATGATATATATATATAAAAGAATAAAATAATGAATAAAAATAAACTAAAAACAATAAAACATTGATATATAATTAAGCAATTTAAATATGATCATAAGTAACTATGAGGTGTAGATGTAAACAAAAGAACAAGAAAAAGTTGATTTCTTTCTTCTCCATCTTCCCTTTATATCCAACACAGGCAAAAGCATCAATGTAGTGTTGTTAGCAACCCAATCTAAGATGAATTCAAAACTCTGATGAAGCTCTACAATGATGGCTAGACATTGGATACACATACTATGTCTGTAAAACTAGAATGTGATAGATTTAAAAAAATCTATAGGTAGTCCCACTGCATAGGATTTATCCAAATTACTGTTAACACCATCGACCATTAGACCCAGTGTAGATGGATTAAGGGATGAATTTTATTATCTCACTTCGATCAGCCTGCTATATTTCTGCAGTAAAAATTCATTCTTTTAAAATAATGTTATGTCTATGAATTTTTGTAATAAAACTTACCAATTTCTGAAGTATTTGTTTTTGTTATCGATCATTTTTTTAAAATTTATATTAACTTTTATTTTATGTTATTCTTCCTGAGCACTTTCGAATGTTACTACATTCATTTTCAAGGATTTTTCTGTTTGTATTTACGCTACTGTTTTTAATTCCGGTGTTCTCATGTTTGATGGAACTAATTTCATGTCACTCAAGGGGACATCTTATAAACGGTCAGACTGAATTTTTTTATGTGTGTGTGTGTAATTTTTTTATATTATTCACTATTCAATGTAATAATAAAATATTCAATTTGATGAATATTTTATTGAATTTTCAGTATTCTTAATTCTTTTCCGTTTGGTGGGACAATTTTTACAATACCTTACTGCGACCATACGGTAGACTGTAAGAATACTAGAAAAAACTCAATAAAAAATTCATCAAGTTTTCCTTGTCTGTTATATTGTGTCATATTCAACGCAACACATATACGCATACACACACACACACACACACACACACACACACACACAATCTCACATACAAGCACAGATATAAACACACAGACACATGCACGGGTGAGAGAGATATTTAACTACACTTACGTTTTACCTTCTGGCGTGACGGAAAAGGCACTTTCCCGCCCACGTTGAACAAGAATAATTTTTTTGCAACTTTGCGTGTCTTTATGTCTATGTAATGATAAATCGGCGGTTAAACAAACTTCCGATTATTTTTTTCTCTTCTGTAATCTTCATGGCAATAATAACACTATCATTCATGTATTTGTTTTATATCTCTCTCTTTCGACACTATTTCTTCTCATTTATTTTCTTTCATCAATTATCGCAATTATGCTATCCCTTTATAACATTTAGTCAACTGTTATTCCTCTTTCAGACATCCATTCTCTCTTTTTGTAACACCTTCCTTTTTTTCAAATGCACCCCTTCTTCTTCTTCTTCTTCTTCTTCTTCTTCTTCTTCTTCTTCTTCGCTTCCGTTATTTAATAGATTATCCTGAAATAAAGCATTACCTTGAGACATTATCCATTTTAATAATTACCTACCTTTCAGAGACGAGAAAAGAGATGAGATTCTATACGTATTAATACCTACAATCAGCAACAGGTCAAATTTACATCAGAACGAATTCACCAACGGATTTATTCACAACGACTATGCCATTACAGAGCGGCAATTCTTTGCCTGTGATTTCTTTCTACCACTTCTCATTCGTCTATTGAAACATAATTACCATATTTCATGATCATGTATAACCTGCAATATATTTGACTTTTCCTTCATTTGCGTCTATCATCGAATCAGACACCTTTTAAAACGAATTCATATTGTAATTATTTTTGTCTATATTTTTTTAGATGTTTCCTATTCCCCTCGTATTATTTTAATTACATAAGCAAAAACAAAACAAAGCAAAAGCAATATTTCGCTGTAGAGCTATCATGCCCTCAAACTATTAAATATTTATTCACGTTTGCAGCTGATATTCCAGTAAAGGGTGATAAATAATGAGATAATGTCACTTTGATGCAAATATGAGGAACCAAAATGAGCAGAATTCATCGTGAAGGAAGTCAGATACATAAAACGAAAAACATCAAAAGAAAAATATTTAATTATAACATACTGGAGAAAGAAAATACAATGAATAATTAAAATTAAGTACGTAGAAAAAAAAAGGAAATAGTAAAATTCAATATAGTTTTGACATACACTGGCGCTGAGATAGATAGATAGATAGATAGATAGATAGATAGATAGATAAAGGAAGACACACACACACACACACACACACATATATATATATATATATATATATATATATATATATATATATATATATATATATATATATAGAGAGAGAGAGAGAGAGAGAGCGATAGATAGATATTAGAATGATTAAGGAATTGATTAAATTACTAAATGAATTGTTAAGAGTTAAATAGGCAGCTATATATTGAATGATTAATGGAATTGATAGGTAGAATCATTAAATGAATTTGTAATAGATAGATAGATAGATAGATAGATAGATAGATAGATAGATAGATTGATTGATTAAAAGAATTGATAATATAATCGTTATATGCATATACCAAATAGATAGATAGATAGATAGATAGATAGATAGATAGATAGATAGATAGATTGATTAAAGGAATTGATAATATAATCGTTATATGCATATACCAAATAGATAGATAGATAGATAGATAGATAGATAGATAGATAAGAATAAGATATATAAATATAGAGACATCGAACGCGCGAGAATGAGAAAGATAAATGTGCATACTGATTAATGGACAAATACACAAAGGACGATTAAGAAAAGTAACAGCATGCACGCCCGCGCAAGCACGTGTGTCCGTGCTGCAGAGACGGACAAATACATTAAATAATTTACTATGCAAGCCATTTGCAATAAAACTGTTCATAACCTACTGATTTTGCTCACACTTTCAGGATATATTTATGCAATAAAAGTAACACGTGAATGTTTATAAAGTGTTAACACAATGCAAGGCCCAACAGCCACTCAAGTTAGGGAGTTAATGAACGAGATCGTTTTCGGGACTGCTTGTTATTGGGTTATGTAGGGCAGATAATGGCTGGCCCAAAACTTGAAAAGTTTAAGATTATAGTGATCGAAGAATTTTCTACATAAGGTAAGACTTCTGGAGAAAAAAGTTGTCTGCGTAGAATTTCGTTGTTACCAATGGAATACGAAAGGAGAGAGCATGAATCGACCGTGTGTAAATGACATGGCGGCTTTTCGGCGTGAAGGACTTAACTAGTGAAATTAAAAAATGTAGCCAGTCGGAACAGCTATAAAAAGAGCAATTGGTTAACGATAGGCTCGCAACGTTTCATTTGCACTCTTAGAGCGTAGAAAATAATTAATGACTCACAAGGCCGCAAAAAAATGCTCCGCTCGCTCCTGGCTGGACGTAGAGGACTGAGTAGTTCCATCCCAGATATGACAGAAACACTTCATCTTTGGTTTGACCTTACTTTTGTAAAGCGATGATATATCAGAAAAATTAAATTAATTTCTAGAACGATATTAGGAACCAATGATTTTTACAATATCTTTAATAATGGAACGTATATATGAGTTAAACTTGAGCTCTAGCACGGGCTTTAGACCCAGATCAAGAAACACCGACTGTGATTGTAGATAAATGTAAGTAAACTGAGAGAGAAAACAAAGCATATTTTTATATAAATATCATATAACGTATCAAGTATATATACATTCATATACACATGCGGCTCTCTAGTTAAACCGAGGAAATCACAGTCAGCATGAGTTAAGCTCTGAAAGATTAAATAAAACAAAAGGACTTATGAATATTTGTTAAAGAAAAAAAAAACATTGCATATGCATATATAACAGACAATATAGTTGTGATATTGAAGAAATATTGAATGTCATAACTATTCTTCATTATAGCATTTCCCTCTGATACTGAGTAACGACATAACTGCTGAAGTAGAAAAAAAGATATTAAAATAAGTAGGTGAGAAATAAATGTGGATCTTAGTTTTATTGGTTGGAACATAAAAACTAGATAAAGCTAAATAAAATCAATGTGATTATAGTTAGCAAAAGAAAAAAAAAGTGGCATTAATTCGTTCAAATAATTGCCAAGTTGGGAGTAGTTCCTTTTGAAAACTGAAACACCTATTGAATCGAAGGCGTTGGATGCTAAATGTAGCACACAAGAATGGACACTAATGGAATACTCCCACAAAATTGCCGATTTACGAATATTTTACTGACAAAGAATAAAGGCTAACTTCATGTGACAATAGAACAAAACATTTCATCATCGGTTTTTTCCTTTTCTTTACTTTTTCGAATGAATTGATTTTATATATTTTATGGTTTATAACCGCCTTGGAAGAAGTTATCCACCCTTTCCTAAATTTCTTACTTGAAGTAGTTCATATCTAACAAATATACATTTGAGTGTAGACATACTGGACAGGAAAATATAAGAAACCTATTAATATTTACACTAGTAAGATTTGAACAAAACCCCTGGCGTCATATTATCGCCTATGTATCAGGAGAAATGTTCTTATGGAATGTTTAAACAGTTTAAAATGGTGGATTTAACATATTCAGGTAAGCGAATAAATAGCTTTTATTCTTGATTTGAACTCAGAGTCCTCTTGCAAAAAAGCAAACAACGCCAAGCCAGGTGGCTTATAGATTTAAAAATCTTTCCAATGTTCGGCCCACTACAACTTTGTGGACAGGCGCTACGTAATCACAAATAAAGAGCTGTACCAAATAACAGAAGCCATATTACTTGAGGACTACCAAGAGCTGCATCATCTAAAATGAATAGCACATGTTACTCAAAGAGAAAATAATGGAACAATCAAGAAGTTAACATTCCACACCACTTCAAATAAAAGGTTCAAAAGAAAACCACCATCGACACTGGAGAAGAGAAATAACAGCTACTGGATTTGAGAAACCTGTTTTCGTAAAACAGTGTTTTAAGAGAAATATGTTATAAGCGTGTATGTCTGTCTGTGTATCTGTTTAAGCGTGCAGGCATACATGTCTGTTTTTGTGCGTCTACGGACGCGTGCGTGTATATATATATATATATATATATATATATATATATATATATATATATATATATATATATATATATATATAGGTAACTATACTCGTCTCGAAAAACCTTCGAGTTTTTGATTTGCCAATAATCAAATCAATCTTGAAGGAAAAAAGGTTTTTAAAAAAAGAAAGAGCTAGAAACATGAAAGTCTGTCGAAAAAAAATCGCACAGATACAGGTTCAAAGCCCAAAGAAAAAACCCCGACACGAGTAAACAACTAACAAAAAAGAGCTTAATACAACCGTAGAGCAGACCTAGATAAACCTAGTGAGCCAGACAAACCTACCCATGTTTCACCTAAGCGGATCGTCAAGGAAAGGGAAAGCTGGCTTTTTTACATTTGGAACACATAGGTAAATAAGAATAATTCGATTGTACGGAAGTGACAGTTCGTCTCCTAGCCATAAAGTTCTGCACAGGCAAAAGCAAAGAATGGATCTCATCTGAACATTAGACCTGAAACAGAGACAAAGCAGCGACAAGCGTGCTAACTTTGCTTCTGTAGGAAAGAGATTGCAGAGAGGTAAATATATATATTCACGAACTCAGTAATTGAGGAAAAGTTAGAATTGATCAGCTCTGAATATGGCAGCAATCCACCATTTATCGTTTAGTGTGACTCTTTTAAAGATAAAGTATAAGGAGTCAGAGTTATAGATTATTCCAGTCTCTTAGACAATAGATAGAATATAAGAGATCCACTTGTAGTTTGGCGTGAACGTGAGTCCCAAGAGGCGTTTAATCAGGGTGTATAGCATTCTTTATCGGAACTGGAGAAAATACAGGAACCTATCGGTGATCATGAAACGACAAAAGATGGGCACATGCGGTACTGAATGCTAGAAGTTTATTTCCCTAATGAAACGTTAGAGATAAATCATAGATATAATCTGGAAGACTTGGGAAGGACTCAGAAGTTAATTAAAATTGTATAAACATTATCAATCTTTCATTACCCTGTTCTACTCTTTCAATAATCACATTACGTATAGCAGTGTTATTGTTTCCCATATGGACAATAAACTACATCCGACAGCAAGGCTTCTAATCTGGAGATTGGAGGTTTTAAGGAATCTGGAAACAACTCATAATTGCTGTTGTACCTAGGTCCACCCAAACCTGGGATGGTATTAACTGTTATAGTCCCAACTAGCAGTAGAACCCGGCGTTGCCCGGAGATGTAACATTAAGAGATAGATCAAGTATCGACCATCATAAAGACTGAAAAATAAAATTGACAGAGATTATTGTTTAAGGTTGACGGACACGCATGTCGTAATTAGATTTTTTTTTTTTTTACGAATTGGTCAAACCCAAACTCAAACAAAAACATTGTTTTCAATCGTTATGAGTCTACTGATTGAATAGAATTTTATTATAAACAATTGTTTGTAAATGGGATTTTTAAAGCATTCTGAATGTAAAAATAAAGAAAAACGTGTGCAAGACAATAAGAAACACTACCTGCCAAAAAAAGTGAAGTTTTCTTGAAATCGGTTGAAAAATGTAGGAAATCCGATCCCATATATAAACGAACACACACACACACACACACACACACACACACACACACACACACACACACACACACACACAAAACCTGGCTTTTATAATAAGTATAACTCGATGTGAGTTGTCCTCCTTTCATTTTCGTGATGCCACTTAATCGTGTTTTCAAATTGATTTCGTGCAAAAACAATTGTGTTTTTTCCAATTTTTGGCGCTGTTAGAACCACCGCAAGGTAATTTTACGTAGTCCTGTGAAGTTTTGTTGAAATCGGTTGAAAAATGTAGGAAATCCGATCCAATATATAAACGTACAGACACACACACACGCGCGCGCGCGCGCACACACACACACACACACACAATCTGCTTTGTATAATAAGTAAGATTATGGGCAAAAAGTGAGTACCCAACCTCCGCCCAACACAAACACTATGAAGGTATAAAAATAAATTTTAATAGTAAAATTACCAGAAATATATTTTTATGCAAAAAATACCGACCATTAATAACCAGCAACACATTTTCTCTAGTTAAAGGCATACAGTTGCATTCAAAATATATTTACTTGAAGACATAAAATTGTGTTCAAAATATTTAGATTCCAGTATTAAATGAGCCATAGAATTTGATATGCCGCTAAACAATTCAACTATTTTCACATATAACATTGGATGAAGAGTCTTTTTCAAACTTATATACCAGGTGATTGAAAAGTAAGTCCCTATTTTATTTATGAGCGGCCAGACAGGTGTCCTGGCGTAGCACGCTGTGATTTTTTTCTTTGGGGTTTGTTAAAAGAGTAAGTCTTCTTCTATACCAAACCAAAACTCTGGAAGAACATTGAAGGGCGAATACAAGAAGTTATCTTTTCCATACCACAAGAGTTCCTGGTGAAATCCTCTGACGCGATTTCTGGGCAGTTTGAGAATCTGGTATCGAAATTTGATGCCCATATCAATTTTTAAATAAAAATTCATACTAAACGCTTCCCTCACATATCCTTTTCTTGTAAAAATTATAGTTAATAAATAAATGATAATTATTTGAAAATGGAGAGTTACTTTTCAATCATCCTTTATATCATTAAATAACAGGTCACAAACTTTATGTTAAATTAATATTCGGTATTGTCTTAAACTTTATTTTCGACAGATGGATATTATTCACCAATCTAGAATATGAATGAGGACTGTGTTAAATAAATAGAGAGTTTACATTAGTGCCTTATTTGTTACACTCAAAAATGAATCACCTGTAAGAACATACACTAATTTATATTATTCGGACTATTGTCCGTATCTTTTTCGCCATATTTATTGCAACGTTTCGGCCGTTGTACGCTCCGGCCTTCTTCAGGTGGTTGGAACTATTGTCCTCATCTTTGTCGCCATATTTATTACTGATGTGGGGCCAAAGTTTGGACTACAGAAGTAAAACACGGAACACGGATTAGATGTAAGAAAGATATATTAACAACAGGTTACAGACATAGTGTAAGCAGAGCTTACTATAAGTTAGCGTCCAACACTGGTAGTCGTACGAGACTCTCACTGTCACTGTGTCACTCTGTGTCTCTCTCTGTCACTCTCTAGAGTGCTATGTCGCCTACTTAATATAGGCCTGGAAGAGTCTATTGTGTAGATAGTTTCCGGTCTCACAATAATTACAAAGTTTCAATGAAGGCCTGAGCTTACAACGGCCGAAACGTTGTAAAAAATATGGCGACAAAGATGAGGACAGTAGTCCGAATAATGTAAATAGTGTACATAATACCGCATCTCAGAAAAATACACAGATACAATAATTATCCTTTTTTTTTTTTTTTTTTTTGTAACACCACCATCAACCTTAAATGAAACTACAGTTCTGTCTACGACAAATCCCCAAACTGACTCGGTCCAACTTAGTTGCCGACTAAATTATTTTGGTTAACATTCATGGTGGAGAAACCAATACCTGCCTAACGATCAATTAGATAAAACTTATGTTTCTCTTTATCACTGATAATTGCTGTTGAATGTTTATTTTCTCCAACTTACACGTTTCTCTTTTATTTCATGGCAGTATTTGTTTTGCTTTCTTGTTTTTCATCGATGTTCTTATTATCATGAATCTTGTATCTCTGTTTACCTACATTCCTTTTCCCACAGACTCACCATCGTAAGACATTCGTTATTCTATTTAACTTTATATGGCAAATGTTCAGAAGAGTCCCACGGGTTCAAGCATTTGCAACAAGCGCACGCCATTATCCGTACAAAGAGACGAAACATCATGTTTTCCTATGTATTCCATTTGTAAGGAGGAAGTTCCAGTCAGTTTCTTTTAATGAATTTGTTGCTTTGTGGAACAAATCCTTGCGTGAATTGTTTTTGAACACTAAAATCTTAATCTCTTTAATGAAGATTAAATCTTTATCGTATTGACATAATCTTCACCCTGCCACCTTATTTTCATTCATATCATATCTTGTTTAGGTTCTTTGAAGTTATGTAATGAGTACAGATCATATCTTACTAGATCAATTACAACTGAACAGTGAGTTCTATCGGCCTTGTGCCACATTAAAGCTAAGCTTAGAAAATCAACATATCGTATATCATTCAATAAACAGAAACAGATAACTGTTCAATAGAGAAAAACCGCAAAAGTTTTTGGTTATAATATAGATTTGAACAATATCTATTACACTTTATTTTCCATGTTTTTGTTACACGTGTTTCGGGTCTTGCGACCTTTATCAGGTGAAGAGTGTTTTTTTCCGCATATTATTTAAAGTAATTAATTTTTCCTCATGTTTTCTGATGTTAAACTATTGTCATTTGTGTGTAGTAGTAATCCATTTGAATTAAACTAATATGTGGAAATAACAACGCTTCGCCTGATGAAGGTCGCCAGACTCGAAACATGTCTAGCATTAATATGGAAAATGAGGTATAATACATATTTTAAAAATTCACATTATATCAAAAACGTTTGCGGCTTCTCTCTACTCTTTAATACACACACGCACGCGCACACAGACACACACACACACACACACATATATATATATATATAGAGAGAGAGAGAGAGACAGAGACAGAGACAGAGAGAGAGACAGAAAGAGAGATAGACAGATAGATTGATAGATAAAATTAGGAGGTCAACCAATCAAGATATTTTGGTTTCAAACTTTTGTTATCCTCATGGGATATAGTTCAAATGATTTCTTAACGCTTTATTATTTATATACGCCCACAAACATGCTAATAGCTATTAGTGAAATTTATGATTTTTCAGTTTTCTGTAAATTAATTTAGATAAAACATTTCTCATTTGGTGTGCGCAATATGGCAATATTATTGTTAGGTTTTCATTATTCTGTGTAACATCTTTAAATTTTTTTTTATTTAAGATTCGACATTTTTTTCCGTTAACCACATTACTGGCGTCTCTCCTCTTTAAGAACAATAAGACCTGGGAAAGGCCTCAACCATGAAGAAAACTCATCAAGGAGTACTAAAGGCACCGCCTTTCATGTCATTGGATCGTCATGTGGAAACGGTCAGACGATTCCAGAGCGATCCTTCGCCAAAGAAGAAACGATAAGATTGTGAGACTTCCAAGACTTTAACAGCTAGAGATTTAAGGAATAATTTCTGAAAGTCATGTGAGAATCCCGGAAAAAAAACAAGGAAAACCATTTGCACTGCTGCAGGACTTCCACATGTAACATAAACCACCAGAAATCGCATTCTCGGAATCATGGCATCCTTGTGAGATCCATTGAAACTATCTCCTTTAATGTTCCGCCACAGGAATTTGAGGCTTCAAAGGACTGGACGCTGGACACATATAGAGATCTGTTCACTGACACGACCAGGGAGTATCTTGATGGACATGACGGTTGGAAAAGTGTTTGGGTCTGTTTCGGAGATGAGCATCACCAACGTTTATGACGTCAAAATTATGGTGGAGGCGTTATATTGTGGGCTGATATCACTGGAGACAGACATATTGGCACAGGAATCGTTCCTGGTCTTTAAACTGATCGAAGCCGCCTACTGCATTCTCCTAAAGAATGTCTTGGATTTATGGCTAGATGACTTATCGCTGTCACTTCTAAAGACAACACTCTCTCCTACTCTGCATAGATCACCAAAGCATTCCTAGGCTTCTGCGGCATACAAGGTAAAAGACTTATGGTGTGACCGTCTGCCTCTCCGGATCTCAACCATATCGAAAATCTTTGGTCCATCATTAAATTAACGTTTATGCCGATGGAGGCCAATTTACGTCGAAAGATTTTTCATAGGCCACCATCAAATCTGTAACAGATGCAGTTCAACCTGCTACGATAAAAATTGATAGATTCCATGACTAATGGAGGTTTTTATGTTATCCGTCAAAATGGTGCTCGTGTGACCAAATAATTCATTATGTAAATAAATCTTGTAATATTAATGTTGTGGTGTCCTCCCTCTAAATAGTCTATGTTGAACTCTACGCCTACTATAAGATTAGCAGAAGAAAAGGCCTTGTGGGGACAGTCGCACAGACTGTTTATTGCTGTCAAACTCTCCGCTTCGGCGGAGAGGAACTCGGACGAGGCTTTGCCGCAGGGCAATTTTTCGCCCGGGGAGGTAGACAGGCCCTGAACGCGTTTATACGCGTTCAAAGGGAATCATTTTAGCCGAGCCCTTCGGGCTCGGAGAAACCCACGTTAAACTCGGCCTAGTGCCACATACATTTCATGTGGGGAGGCTGTTAAATATTAACAGTCGCACAGATTGTTCAACTGTCAAACTCTCTGCCTAGGCAGAGAGGAACTCGGACGAGGCTTTGCAGCAGGGCAAAGTTTCGTCCGGGGAGATACATAGTCCCTGAACCCGTCTAGTGGGGTTTAAAAGGGAATATTTTTGACCTAGCCTACGGGCTCAGAGAAACCCACGTTAAACTCGGCCTTGTGCCACATACATTCCTTGTGGGGGGACTGTTAAATATTGTTATACCTGGCTGTAACTCTTTGCAGCTGCTGTCAAACTCTCTGCTTTTGGGCACAGCCTCCTCCGAGGGTGGGTAAATAGACCCGAACTCATTTATGCGGGCTCTACGTGAATATTTTTGGTCGAGTCTACGCGCTCTGAGGATCCACAGTAAAGTCGGCCTTGTGCCACATACATCCCTCGTGGGGGCGCTGTTAAATATTAACAGTCTAATTGATTGTTCTACCGAGGCTGTGACTTTTCGCAGCTGCTGTCAAGATCTCTGCCTTTGGGAAGAGAGGAATCCGGACGAGGCTATGTCGAAGGACAGAGTCTCGTCTCGGGAAACAGCTACCTGACCTAGTTTCAACGGAGTCTATGGGGAATTCTTGGTCGAGCTTACGTGCTCGGATTGCCCCCACATTAACCTCGGCCATGTGTCACATCTGACCTCGTGGGGAAGCTGGTAAATATTAACAGTCGAATAGATTGAACGCTGGGTCAACCGACACACACTCACTTGTCATGTAATACTCTTCTGTTGTACTTACTGTTTGATATACAATATATCTGCAACACTTGTTTTGTTATTTCTTTAATCATTTACTTGATCACAACAGTTAATATGGTTTTCTTTTAAACATATACTCAAATTATGGTTAATATATGTCATCATCGGGCTATTTTCGTTCTATTAGTGTGGTCCACCGCAAACCTGTAGAATCTGAAATAAAAAAAACAAACAATAAAGGACGTTACACAGAATAATGAAAACCTAACAATTGTGTTGCCATACTGTGCAAACCATCTGGGAAAAGTTTGATCAAGTCGCACCGAGAGAACTTAAATTTCACTACTAAGCTGTTAGCGTGATTCAGGGTGTGTAAATAACAACATGAAGTGTAATAGAAGCAGAGAAATAAGGCAAGTGTATTGAAATTTTATTGGAGGTGGGTAAATGAATTGTACATACTTTTACCTGGATCCGTACTAACTCGAAAACGAATTTTAGTTTGTATACCTCGCGACATAATTTCGGATCTTTCATATAGTAGGTTATTTTGGTCTGAAAATGTTATTATTATTAAATTTTCCTCCCTGGGACACTTTGTAGATATCACTACGATTGCTTTAAGTTCTGTCTTTTAATATTTTCCAGTGTAAAAACTGCAAGCTTTTGTCTGATATCGGCAGAAACAGTTGTGTTAAATTTCAAAAAGTGAATTGAAGCCATCCAACAATTAAGTATCAGACGTAACCTTCGAAGCTGAAAAACATGTACAATATGTTCCTTATTATTTAACAGAAAAATACTCGAAGGAAGAGTAGATATCTGCCATAATGTGTACTATTGCAAATGCTGTTTAGTCTCAAGTGATGGGAATTGGATATTTTACAAGAATATAAAGTTATGGCGACATAATCAAGGAAAATGTAGAAACTGCACGTATTACTGGAGGAGAGCAAAATAAAGCCGGTAAAAAATCACGTAAAGTTTGATAAGTATTTTGGTAGGATTGCATTAGTGTATAGCAGTACAGGTTTGTGTTAGTAGTATAGCATGAATCTCCAGTTAGATATTAGTGCAATTACATACTGCTTTGAAAATAAATACAATGGGAAGTTTAAAAAGTGTTTTGCAATCGCCATTGCACAGCGCCATCCACGAAAGATTACGTGTGTAACGACTGAAAGATTACGCCATACCTTCTAAAGTCACTATATCTTACTCTCTCGGGATAACCCTTAGTTGGAAGTTTAGAAATATTCCATCACCAATGAAAATATAGAAACTGCACGCCTTATATTTTTTTTTCTTTCAAACCCAAAAAACGGAATGAAATTTGTGAAGAATTGGAGGCGTTTTTGGTAATGAGAGAACCTACGACAATGAATGAATGAAACACGAATTGTATTTTTATCTCACTTTTGGGCATTACTTATGAGATGACGTGATAGATTTTCTGTCTCATCACGGGCATATTAAATGCTACTGCGAAAAATTGTTGAAAAAATAGTTTTCCTCAGAAGTTGTATGTCATAAATGAACCCTATAATATGCTTTTGTATTAGCTTGCATTCATTATAATCACGTTTTTATGCGTTAGTATGCATGAGAAAGTATTATATATGGTTGAAATATACTACGATAAGACTACGTTTTGTTGATTGTGTACATTTGCATACTTCGATATTTACAATGTGTATATAAACCACGCATTTACACAAAGATATCAACCTACGGTAACGAATCCATTTTTTTTTCATGTGCCATAGAAAAACTGCGAAAATCGAAAGTCAATTAATTGCCAAATATACCGTTTCTTTTTTTATTACTTTTCTTCGTGACCTTGTGGGAGGATGAAAACGCATTACGCTGCATTTAAGTTGCTCAGTTATCCTGTAAAAGGATGCTTTTTTGAATATTAAGATGATCAAAAATAAGCATTTTTTGTTCAAAGGTAATTTGGCTTGAGGAAGCACACATGCGGGCAAATGAAGAATTATTCCACACATGTGGCTATTGATTTAAGATTATTGAGAGTTAATTTCGCAATTGATCTCCGTATTTTCTTTCATCTTCATAATTCCTCATAAAAATTTCCGCACGATATTCCATAAATTTCCAAACTAATTTCTTTATGAAAGTCATGAAAATACATACATGAATTTTATTTGCATTAAAATCTCCGATAAATTTTCAGCATCTTACTATTTTTCAAAATATTAGCTTCAAGAGTCAGTTTTCAGAGAAATAATTTATTTTATTGCCCTGTTTATGAGCGTCTGAATCTTGAATAATTGAGCTTAAAAAAATTAATGAAAGTTTTCTGATTAGTCGAATTTCCTAATATGATACAAAAATGATTTTAAAATATCTTAATGTTCAATTGCTTCAAAGACGTGCGCAGTTAAAACGATTTCTTTTAAAGTTTCATATTATTTTATTACTTTATTTTCCGTTGCGCGTATGCGACTAGGGCTCAAATGACCAGCGGTCTATGCTAGCTGTCATAAATTTGGAAAGACACAATATAAAAATCAAATATCCAGATTTTTCGTCTGCAAAACTAGAGACTGATTACACAAATGAAGACCAGATCTTCTTTGGAAAGTTTTGCTTACACCAAATGCAGGAATTTTTCAACATATTAAGATATATCATCAGAACGGCGTTAGTTCGATGTCTTTATTTACGTGAAACGTCTTCGTCAACTTCTTGAACCAACTCGTAGGTGTAAAATTCAGAAGCGGGATTCACTATATATATATATATATATATATATATATATATATATATATTATGTTTATACATTCTTTTTATAGATACAAATATTTAAGTAAATCCTGTCGGAGGACGAATATTTTCTATGAAAATTTCTCGGACATTCAGGCCGGTAAAGGTTTTTTTAATACTGTTTATTATAAACAGAGCATTTACTTAAATATTTGTATCTATAAAAAGAATGTATGATTTATAAAATGTATAATATATATATATATATATATATATATATATATATATATATATATATATATATATATATATATATATATATTAAAGCGATTTTGGTTTTACACAGATGCAGGGACTTCACGTTCGAATCGAAATAAAACCAGTTCGACTGCTGATTTTAAAAGCATACACTTAGATCTTTATCTTTTGTAGGATTAGCTGATTACAAACTGCTTTCTTTGAATCTCCAATATATCCCTATGCCATACTTGTAAAAGTCAATATGCAAATGTGTTCGATAGCACAATCCATATAATGTAGCCCTCCATTAACGCCGAAGGAGTTTGATGCAAATATTGTTTGATCTTTTACAAAATGAAATGACACTGTCACAACAAATCATCCTGTTTATCACCTCTCCCACCTTTGACATTTTACCTAGCAAATTAATTAATTAACTATAATCTCTGGCCATATAATGAGTAATTTCTAGGGCTAGCAGATTCATTAGTTAATTGTCGTTTAAATCAAGCGTCTCGTCATCCATCTTGACTATGCAATAACTAACAAAATTAGTTTTTTTAACATTAGTAATTGTTTGCATATTCGTGAAGAAAAATCTCCAAGTAAAACTGCTACCGGTAGATTAAGGATTATTTCGTAAAACTTTCTTATAATCAGAATAAAACATATTGATCATTTTTCACAAATCGATAATTGATACAGATTTTAAGTAATGTGTGCACCATTTTATTTCCTGCTATAGTTTTAAAAGACTATTTTTGAAATATACTCCCTTCATGACTCTATCGCAATCGACCTGTTCATTTTACGATGTTCCCCAAATAAAAGAAGAGGCGTGTTTAGACAAAATGCAATTACAATTAATAATATAAGCTGCAAATAATTAGTGTGATTGTCCCAAATTATTTGTTTTTTATACATTGTTAATTATATTATGAAATAAAGTTTATCTGCATACAAATCTAAATAAATATTTACCAGAATTTGATTAGGGACAAGCATTCAGTTCTAAAAATTATAAAATTAGAAATTATCGCTTCATGTTTATATATTAAAAATACGATATTAAATATAAATTCTTCTAGGGTTTTAACATAAAATCTTTTAAATAGCGTTCTGACAAATTCTTTGAAAGTCTGACTTTCTAAGATAAAATTAAATGATACAAGAACTACCTAATATATTATGTACAGCTATAAAATGACATGTTTATTTTCTTTAATCTGTTAAGCCGCCGTTTCATTTTTGGGACTGTCGATATGAATGCTTTATTAAAGGAAACCTATAATTATTACCGAATTTATTTAGAAAACTAATTAAATGCGTATTTTTTAGAAACATCGTTACTATGAATTTTAAGTTTATTTTTTATACTTAATATCGAGTTTTATAACACTGTATTTTACGCTCTCCTTAAATGTATTTTTCTCATACTTTCTACGCTCAGTATCCGCTTGTTTTCGACGGACTTTACTGCTTGACTGCCTTGTTTGGGGTAAAATCATAAAAGAAATACTGTAAATTAATTTCAGGAATCGACCCCCAAACATCATGTTTTCGTTATATGGTCCTTGGTATCGGCGTTCAAAGTCCAGTATATCCTCGTGGAAACACTCGGTGTGCCCCTCTCCTTGAATTGAACGATGAGCGTCAAGTATATAGACTGTTAGGGGCATTCTGCAGCCAATTTAGCACTAGTTCTTCACAAGAGTCTCAACAAATTCCAAATAATTTTTGGCCATGTGATTCCACAAGAAGTTCCGTGCCAATGAGACAAAGCTGTTCCCCGTTGCTTTCTTCGTTCTAATCACCTTCTTGCGGAATTATTCGCACTATATGATCTACTTTATTAGTGATCCGATGAATAAACCGGCCATAGCTTTTGCCTCAGAGAGCTTAGGGAAGAAGACTTGAAAGTACTTGAAAGATGCAAACTCCTTATCGAGAGCTGTGACAAATTATTTCACAAGGACGTTTTTAAATGCAGTGGAGGAAACAATTCTTTCCGAGTGTTCAACAGTGGCCCCCATTTGACGTTATTCCTTCCGACAATGTACTCAGTCCGCAGTTGCCAGTTCAGTCTTTGCTAGTGTACCGTGGTGTGTGAGTTTTCCAGACGCAAAGAAATCACGGAAATTTAATACAGCCGCCTTGTGGAACCATCAGGAAAGCTACCATTTTGGAATTTCCGATAACTTCCCAACCGTATACGTCATATTCCAACGCAACTAACAATAGCTTGACACTACTGTATTCCACTTTGAGCTGCACAGAGTGAGCCAAGGGAGATAAGGATACATATTCCCTTTATGAAGCAGTACATCGTTGAGGCTTCTGGATGAGCTGTCGCTGAAGAGGCGCCACGCACTGGAGTTTCAGGCAATTCTAATTGTCGCGAACAGACGGGTCATATCGCGGCAGAAGCAAAGCCCATCTTGACGGGTGAAAGAGCTTGAAACACACTGGTAAAGCTTTCGCCGACCTGCGACTTGCACACTTTCATCTAACAAATTCCCTGATTGAATCATGAAATAAAAATGGTATTGGCCTTTGTGACCGGCATCTCTGATCAGGTCTTTGAGATCTTCTTGATTCGGATAGTATTGGTTTCTGCTTTACCCCAACTCTGTAATTTGGATCAATGACTTCACCCTCTTCAGAATAGCTGCTCTCTTCGGAAGACGGCTGCTCCCTCTCTTTGTCGGAATGAATGAAATAAGGTCGGGGCAGTGTGTCACTGGGGCAATGGTTGACGGAATATTCTTGTCACCTCGACATTTGGAAATCTTCCCTATGCAGTAAAACAATTTTTTGAGTGGTCATTTGGTTCCCTCCAAATTCGTAGTATAGTATTTTTATATCACTGGACCACAATTAATATAGCAAATACCACAAAAATACGGAATTTACAATACTGAACAGACTTAATATTCCGTGTTTTATGGCTCTTGTCAGTGATCCAGTATACAAAACATCAATGATAACTGTGAACATTGACGCATGATTGTTGAAAAATATTTAATACATATTTTCCAATAAGAAAATGTTTAAATTAAAAAAATATCAGAAATTTTACATCTAAGATTCCACTATCCAAACAAGCAAATCTTTTCATCTTCCCTTCTATTGTACTTTTAGAGTTCGCAGATGAAATGAGGTACCCCGACAGGCATGCCGAAATATGCCTTGTAGGTTTCACATTAACTTTTCTTTATCTTGTCTTGACAACTTCGCCACAGGCATAAAAAAATATGTCTACCGGATGCTTACAATCTCTTGATGTCATCTGTGACGAATGCATCTGTCAACACCGAATTGTCTGCACTTGGATAGCGAGAAGTAAACTGAACTGGTGAGTTTACTTTCCCTGTAATTATACTCCCATCTATGTTGCCAGAACATTCTAAAAATTCTTGAGTCTTTTAGAAATTTCTTGGAAGCCCTTATAACTTCTAGAAAGTTCTAGAAAATTCTCTTTCAGCAACTCAACGCTGAATCTGTTTAGATTGTAACAGAAAAGAGGTTAGTTCCAAAACATGGATGTACGGCTTACAGGATTAACGTTTGAAGGGAATAATGGTCATTTTCTTTGCTTTCTTGAAAGAAACAAGTCGGGAATAAGACTGCCTGACCAAAGACAAAACATGTCAAAAATTTTACACAGAAAAATATATTAATTAAATAATTATATTATAAATTTACCATCAATCCAATCAATTTAAACCAATCTAAAACCAAAAGAATTTCTGGAGGCAGGAGTAGGTAGAGTCCCAAGCAGGACCAAAAGATGGCCTGTCAAGAGGCAAATGAACATTTTGTAGGCTCTAATGCCGTCTGATACAATGAGGTAGACTGGTCACTTTAACTACACATCAAACAGTGTCCTGATTAAACGGAATCGCTGGACATAAGACACCGTATACTGAATACAATTGCTATAGCAAAGTGTTTATCGATCGAATCAACAATCACATCTCTAAGACCAAGGTGATCATTCAAGTTGGAAGTAATCGATGGCGGTTTCATCTGGAGAAGATTGTGATCCGCCAGATGTACTTGCCCTAGAAAAGATACGCATGAATGAATATTTTTCCGGCTTAAAACCCAGATATACGGATGGAACAGGCGAGGTGTTAATCATCATCATCTAAATTTTTCTGCAT
Source organism: Acanthosepion pharaonis (assembly GCA_903632075.3). NCBI lineage: Eukaryota > Metazoa > Mollusca > Cephalopoda > Sepiida > Sepiidae > Acanthosepion > Acanthosepion pharaonis. Next base: position 933,425 of record CAHIKZ030003733.1, read on the forward strand.
ATAATATTTTGTCAAAATATTATAGGAATATTTGGGAGAAAAAAAAATCCCATGGCATATTATTTAAGAAATAAAGCAAAAATGTTTCTTAATAAACGTAATTTAAAAGGCCCTAATGCAATTTGCTTTGCTCCTTTAAATTTTACCATATTCAATTACTAACATATCCTGTTATGATTCTGTTTTTTTCCTCTGTTAGGTTAATTAGCTCGTGCGTTACGCCCTCTCAATACATCAGATAAATAATGCGTCACTGGTATAAATCTATATCTTCTCCTTCCTATGGATTACATATTTGGGCAGTATTCAATCTTTCTTGGAAACCATTCATTTTTTTAAAAATATTCATGTTTTCAATATAATGCCAGAGATGAAATTAGCAGTTGAAATTTTTAATTTGAAGTGTTCGTTTAGAACAAGCTGTTATGTGTTGTTCCGTATAAAGCTTAGCTTAATTCAACAAAAACACAAGTTAAAGGGACACAGCGAGGACTGAACTCACAACTAATTATCTGTAAGTGAAAATTGCTAACCATTACGCAACGACGTAGCGCTCTATGTCAGCGTTTGTTGTCTATTCTTTTATATGTTGAAAATAATTTAGTGTCCGTTACGAATTTGAAAATATAATCCGGTGCCAATTTAAATGTATTGTTACCATTTAAATGCGTTTAATATAAACGAAAGGCAAAGTGTCATCAAGATTTTATGGAGTATTTTTTTTTAAAATTATATCACTCTATGCAAGTCAATAAATCTGCTAAAACGCAACGGACGCAAAAGAATATAAGAAAAAGAATATTAAGGAGAAAGAACAATAAAAGAACAGGACTTAAGAAGGCAGAAGATAAGGATTGGCACTGAATTTAAAGTCTTGAAGAGAATAAAGAATTAAAATCAGTGGAGCAAATATTGGTAAAATTCAATCAAAACACCTCAGCGGAATCCTAAAAGTATGGATACTAATAAAACTGGTATTTTCATTATAATTTTCAGTAAATACATGCAAAAGATAAAGTGAACAGTTGCGAAGTAAAGTAATAAAATAATAAATGATAAAAAGGAAAGTAATGTCATATTCTAAAAAAAAAAAAAACATAAAGAAACATCTTATATGAAGGACAGATTTCATGTTACGGTAGATCAGAGAAACATCTAGACAAGATTTTATTCTTTTTGTTTCAATAAATTTCGCGTTGTCAATATATGTTTTTTCTTTGTTATGTCTACATTACAAACATCACTACTTTGAATGCAGTCTTTAACTGCGGTTTTGAGATATTGTGTCACTCATATCTACGGTTTATCAACCCTTTGTAGGTTATTTAAAGCCAGAAATATTTTTAGTTTGTGAGAAGGATTTTCTTTTAGATAATAATGGTTTAGTGATGCAAATCTTACGTAGCTGGGGGAAAGAGCTAGATTCAGATCTTTCCCTAGTGTATTTGCGTGTAAGCGAATATAACAAACCCAACTGGAATTGTAACTCGACTTTCCGATTAACAATTTCGAGTCATTATCCATTACAGTACCCGCACAGCAAAGCTAACAGCACACGATAGTACCATCTAGGTACTGACAAGGCCCGACGTTGCTTAACTTCGTTGATCTTACGGACCCTATGCCTGATGTAACTTAAGTATTCATAATACTTTATCTCTGGGTTTCACATGCCTAGTATTGGCTGCTGGAGGATGGGTATTTTTATCTAGTCACCATCTCGAGTCTGCCAACTAAGAAGAGCATGATTCATAGTTTATTTTAAACGGAAAGTTCTCAGACGTGATTCGAACGCGGACCGTCGATTTCTCTTTCAGAGATGTTAGCCGTTACACTAATCGCACACTATGGATATCATGGATTGTTTATTTCTGGAGTTAAATGCGATTAACAACAACCACAGAAAACGAAACTAGATAAGGTGTTGTTTAAGAAACACTGTAATGAAAGCTTATATTCTAACAGCTTTTCTCATCTATCGCGAGAATTTCTTTTTCTCAAGTAACCATGAATAAAATAACTTTTTCAACTTTGTCAAAATATTTGTTCAAATCCTGATGGTTGAGTACAGATAAGAGCGACGATGTTCAACAAAACAAGAAAAATATTTCTAAATGTCAGAGATTTTAAGTATGATAATATTTATGCCCACGAATAAGTCTGTCTCAGGTACTTAAGTGATTGAAACAAAATTTATCGGCAATGTTTAATTTTGTGGATTTCGTTTATCATTGAATGAGCTTTATCCGCGGTTGAATTATACTGTTAGTTCACTTAGAACGGATCTTATCCATAAGTGGTTTGTAATAACCAATTCGTAGACTCCTTATCTAGTTTTTGTATCATGTTTCGCATCTTGTTCTTTGCATGTAAATTTACGAGGATCGATGAAGATTTTGTGTACGAGGTCTGATCAAAATGTATCAGGAGTGTTGCTATAGTTACGGAGCTAAAGTACGTAGATTGAAGCCACTTTGCACAACAGACCTTGTTCGCTGTTGCGCATACACATTATATTATAATGTTCACCCTCACTTCCGCTGTTCATAACACTGATTGGTAACAAAACGTGCAGACCACAGAGGTTCCATCAGTGACCATGATTTTTGTAACAGTTTGGAGCCAAGATCAACATTTCCCAAATTCGAAAACCACCATATTCTCTAGATTTTACCCCTTGTGTCTTTTTTCCTCTTCAAAAATCAAATACCACTTGAAAGGAACAAGATCTCAAGATGTCGAGGAAATAGATGTCCTCTATCCCCCCACCAAAAAAAAAAAAGAATTTCAGGAATGCTTACATCAATGGAAGCAATAGTAAATACAGTGTGTAGCTTAACTTCGACTGACATTAAATATAGAACTGATATGTTTTAGTTTTCTTTTTATAACACCAGTTCCGATACTTTCTGATCAGACCTAGTATATGCATGCTATTGTCTAGCAGTATATATTTTTGATTAGATGTGATTTAATGTTTAATTTCCTTAGTCAATAGTTTAACTTAAAAACTGCAACTCGGACCAAAATTGAAATAGCTTTATGATTGATTGGTTTGTTTAACAGCCTATCAACTAACTATGGGTCATTTATTGCCGAAATTTAAATTTCTTGTAGCTTTGAAGTAATAAAAATATGTTATTCTGTTTGTCTACAATTTAATACATGGTAGATTATACTCAGCTTTTGTGCATATAGATGTTTATGTGGGCATCATTACTAGAGGCGGCGATATGGGTATCTTATGCCGTAGTTTGGTTGAAATTATATTTTAGAAAACAGTTTGATTTCTTTAGTAAATTGTAGGATATTGTATGCATTAACATCATGAAAGCGTTCTTTCATGTTGGCTGTTTAGTGGTTGATATCGTTTAGGGTCATATCAATCTCTAAGGTTATTTATTTCGCCCAATTTATATATTCAACGAAATATATTTTGAACTCAACTATATGCTTTCAACTTCAGATAACAGTTATTGTTGTTAATTTTAATATAAATATGTATTTTTGGTATTTTGGATACTTTCATAGTGTATTGTTTAGTGGGTTCATTATTTGCCTATAGCTGGGTACCTAACAGGTGATACCATCCGGGGTCATGGTGTACCTGGGAAGAGCAGCATTTAAGATGTAGTTCCACGTATTGTGTTGCGTATTATAACTTCGTCCAAAAACTTGAGGTTGAAGTTATATTTTGGAATACAGTTTGATTTATTGAAGAAATTGTAGGATATTATATGGACAAACGTCATGAAAGAGGTTTTTGATATTGTTTGCTTGGTTACGTGATTTTAGTTTGACGGTATATCAATATGTGATATTTAATGCCGAAATCTAAATATTTTCTATGTAATTTTATGCTTTTAACTAGAGATATTTTGTATATGATTTTATACTTACAGTAAGATCAGAGATAATTTCCAAATGTAGGCATGAGAATAAATACCTATTATCAGGTTTATAGCAACAAAATAATAAAATAAAATAAAATAAAACACCAACAATCACTTTTTAGTTCAAGCTACCACCGCAATAATTACATATATTGTCTTTATCATTATCCCACCACCATTACTAATCACTTCTACTATTAGCTACTTATAATATCATTGCGACCAATCCCCCTTGACATTACAATCACATCTACTATTATCATATAAAACCGCTACATTTATTAACGTAAACTACCCCCTCCCCCAGCATATTTAATACCACTATAAAAATAACCAATAAGGATTACAAACTGCAATTTCTACCAGTTACATATACAGTCATCAAAAACAAGCAAATAAACAAATAAACTTTAAAAATTAAAAATAATTTTTACATATCATAATTTTACCTCACCACACGTATATACGTGCATGCGTGGAAATATTATTCAGCGTAAAAATAGAAAAATGCCCTGATTGCTGACATGTATACATTCACGAGAAATTATTCACAAATGCGTATGTATATAGACAACACCACCCATATACATACATATGTCAAATCTCATACTGTCCACATATGTCTATATCTGTATGAGTCCCGACGGACGAGCGAGTGTGTATGTGTGTCTGCGTACCTCAACGGGTGTACGGACAAGCATCTATGTTTGCGTTAGCATGAGTGACATCAGGACGACGATTACCCCCCGCACACTTTCATAATAACACCAATACACGCAATCTACATAAAACCAAAAATTTAAAAACTGAATTAGTTTTTTTGACGATCGCAAAAGCGTGAAACCCAGGGTCACAAACTCACATCAATCCAACAATATATATATATATATATATCATAAAATGTATTGTTGACACATTTACTATAAAAGATGTACTGTTGATTTTTGTTGGCGTGGTTAATATTTGCTCATTGATGGAGCCCAATCAGTTTCTACTAACCCGGATCAGGGTTGATTGGGGAACAACAGCATTTAAAAGTTGGTTATATGCTCCTCAACACATCAACTCTCTCTATCAGAGGCCTTGCTGCCGGATGTAGTTCATCGTCATACCGAGAAAGAGGAAATACTTTTAAAGTATACACATGTTTAGATCTTCGTATAATTAACGTAGTCTATTTCATAGTAAAACATGATTTCTTATTGTTTGAAATGTTCGAGGGTCAATCTATAACGAAACTTATATCTTAACCCTATCAATTAATTTATTTTTCTGGTATTTCTCAGAATATATTTTTAAAATACATATATGCATGTAATGAAATTATTGATGATCGAATTCTGTTTCAGTTTGGATGCATTTAATAAATTTTAATGATATTAAAAAGTATCAACCATCAATTTTAAGAATTGAAATCAAAAACCAAGGGAGTGACTTATTGCGCCTTCTTTCTCTCACGTTTACTACTGACATGAATTAGAAAGATTATATTGAATCACTTGCTAGGTCAGATGCCAGGAAAATTGATTCATTGTTTCATGAAAGACAACTGTTCTCGACAGAAACTATCATATACATTGATAAGTATGCTATGTGCCCATGCATTTAATATTGTTCTCGTGGTTCTGCTATGTATTTATAGATTCTAGGTAAAATACAAAGAAGTATCTGCAATCATATCAATTTTGAACTGGACCACAACTTCAGTCATATTCCCGCCACTGCAATGTAGATTGCCTTTACCTTTTCTATAAACAATTTAATGGTAATTGTTCTGTTGAACGTTACGACTGGTATCTTGATATTATGAATCGAAGCCCAGTACTACATTGATGGTAAGGTCTCATCATTTTATTGTTGAAATAGCCAAATGCAACCGTAAGTTCTATGTTAACAGTTTCTTCGCTCGCACTTCTCTCCTGTGGTGCTCACTTTCAGTTTCCTGCTTTCCAGTCAACTTTGATCTACAAAAATTTAAATGCAATGACAAACGTTATTTTCTGTCTTCTTAATTCCTGTTCTTTTATTGTCTGTTTTCCTCTTAAATGTTTTTTCTCATATTCTCTCACACGCAGTAACCACATTCTGTTATTCTGATTTTATTGCCTTTAATTGAATGTAATGATTAAACGAGAAAGAAGCAGGATTGTCTGTAAGAAAAAAAAAACATCTCAATAGGCAAGCGACGAATTGGAAATTTCAAAATCAAGTACCGGAATTGAAATAGTTGGTATTTATTTAAACAAATAGATTGTAATCATTTCACTCTAAGCAATGTGTTAATTCTACTTAGACGCAAGGCGTTGTTGAGTGTAAAAGAAAATGAAAAGAAGTTAGTGAGTAGAATGGTGAGTAAAATGTTTCAGGAAGACAGATGAAAGTGATTGATGTTGTATTTAAATCTTTGGTGATCGTAGGTAGAAGGTAAGCAAGAATCCGGAAGAGAGTTGCTCAGGCAAGAATTGCGAGATATTAAACTTTTAGAATAGTTCTTACTGTTACATCTAGATATTTAAACAGTAATACAATGAGAGGTAGTTGCCAGTCTAGTATTACGCTTACATTAATGCGATCGTGTTACCAAGGAGCAAAAAAAATGTTACGAATGCCGAACTAATATGTAATATCAATCAGGAGGTATGTCGGTGAATATTGAAAAATTTCGTCACAAATGAGGAGGAGACTCGAAGCAGAAGAGATGTTTTTCTACAGAAAAATGCTGAGAATATCATGGTATAACGTACGAACAATTAACATGCTTAAGGAAAATTACAACAAAAGGGCATTGTTAAAATATTCGTGACACATAAGGAAGAAATAGGACTTGGAGAATTCGACACATACCGGAAATAGTGAAGGCAAAGGAATAGAAAGAAACAACCAAGAATTTACCAAGGGTGTTTATTTGAATGAATGAATGTGTCAACAGAGATTGGAAAGACAAATATTGCCAAAAGTTACAAAGGATAGGTTGTTATGCAAAGCAATGATCGTAAACTTCATGAAAGGACACGGCACATAGAATAATAATAATAATAATAATAATAATAATAATAATAATAAGAAGAAGAAGAAGAAGAAGAAGAAGAAAAAACTTTGAGGAAGGGCGTAAATCTACGTTTAGCTACATCTCGCAGATCTTGTCACTACTATTTAACAATGGCTGACAGAAATGTTTTTCTTGCTTTTGGTAACATAAAGTTCGGCACTACATCTCTGAAGATGAAACTACCAAATTACTTTCTGTATCTTAGAGATTTCTTAGAAAATTCGAAAGACCAGTATATTACCATGCTTATTTTATAGATCAGGCTTTTCCAAACATTTTAAATGGTGATCCTCAATTCTTAAAAGGATCTCCCCACACGACACAGGTGTTTACATGAAATATAGCCTATCCTATGTTTGTGAAACTTCGCATACTTCCGCATAATATTTTCCGATTTTAAAAATTGCTAACGAAATTGTACTTCAGTGAAAACGCTATTCCTAAGATAATCATTTCTTCTTTTGAGAGTATTACATAATTATATATTCTTTGAGGAGAAAATTGCTAAACATTTTTCATTCGGGATATGAACACTCAGGAATAAAAAGAACCCATTGTCATATGTTTTAAGATGAATAAAATATATAGATTATTTTCTTTAAACAAAATAATTAAAGTTTTTTTTTCGGTTAAGAATAAATGAGAAATAACAGCTGCTGTTAAGTTTTAAAAATCAAATTAAAAATTTAAATTGTTAATACAAAATATTCGAAAACATCGAATTGAAAAAATTAAAAATATACAAAATATATACAAAATATGATCCACAAGGTAATATATAAAATTTTTTTTAAAATTCTCAATTGTTTACGGGACCCCTCTAAATATTTACTTGAGTCAAATTTTTGGAAGGTAATGTTATAAATCATCCCATTATGTAGCAATCTTATACCGTAGTTTATTAGTCTTTCGCTAAATAGGGAATTCTTTATGGCTTCTTTTGTGTCCAATACAAACGTGTACAATATAGTGAAATATGAAATCAGAGAAAAACTGGTTAAGTTTGCTATATTCAATAAGGTCTGGCAATATATTATTTTCAAATAATATCAGCATAAACAATTTTTTTCTCATGTTTATTCTATCTTCTTTGTGGTGTCTCTTCAGGACGTAGGTGTTCATATCCCTCCACATCTTCCTGCCCCTTGTAGCTCTTAATGAGTTTTGTCTTTTTGTTATTTCTCCTTAATCCTGTTTTGCTATCCATTTACTCAAGCCCATCATGTATGTTACGCATTGCTTTCGTTTGTCCCTCTTTCTACCAATCTATTTCAAAATTTCCAAGCTCTCCTTCCTCGTTACGTGCCTCAGAAGTTTCCACTGTCTCTTCTTGGTGCTAAGTATAAGTTTCCTTTTAGTTTCCATTCTCACCCAAATATCGTTGTTGCTCACATGTTCAACTAATGCTATTCTCAGCATCCTTCTGTAGAATAACATTTCTGTTGCTTGAAGTTTCGCCAACGTCTATGAGAAGATTATCCAGTATTCGCTACCATATAGGATGGCAGATATCACGTAACAGTTCAGTACGCTTTTCTTTTTTTTTCCAACGAAATTATTCTGTCTCTTAATACTCTACTTAGTTTTTGGAATGCATCTTTGGCCGTCAATATCTAAAAGCCGGTCAATAAAACCCACTAGATACGACAACAGTACTTCAGTTTTAGTTTAATCCGACACTTATATAACAGCAAGAGTCAGTCCCTGAAGCGGTAGAAGGGACCGTCAATTTTTTCAGCATTTTCAGACGGACTGGGGGACCAGTATTCATACACATACAAATTTTTTAATTTATTATATTTCCAATTAATGAATAAACATACTTTTCATATAATTTAATGTAAACATATACATAAGAACTGAATATGGACAGAAAACAGAAAAAATGATTTTATAAAATAAAACCCATTTATCCATTTTAAAGGTTGAAGAAATTATTCGTATAATACAAAAAAGAAACCATAATCTACATTTAATACATTGTAGTAAAGCCATTATTCATTTCTACAGCAACTAACCTCGTCTTCTAGTCCTTAATTAATGATTTGCAAATTTTAGTTGGTATTTTATTCCATTCTTCTTCGCATATGTTCTTCAGATCCGGGATGTTTGTTGAAGCTCAGGATTGGATTTGAATTTTCAGATAAGGCTACAGATACTCGATTGGGTTTAAATCTGGGGATTGGCTTGGCCATTTCCTGATATTTACATTATTTTCAGCAAGCCACTTCTTCGTAGATTTTACAGTGGGCTTAGGCTCATTATCTCGTTGGAAGATCCAATCAGGAGGAAGTTCAAGATTTTCAAACGAAATCATTAAAGTTGCTTCCAAAATATTTTGATATGCTGCAGTATTCATTCTACCATCTATTACTGATATATTGCCATTAACTATTGCAGAAAAAACATATCGAAAAAATGAGGTAACCGCCATCAAATTTCATTGTTGGAATTTTGTTCTTTTGATTGAAGGCATCGCCATCATTCCTCCATACTTGATTTCTAGAATTACGCCCAAACAATTCAATTTTGGTTTTGTCTGTCCATAACACTCTTTCCTAATACGAATTTTCTTTATCGTTATGCTCACAAACGAATTTCAACCTGACATCTCTGTGTCTTTTCAATAGCAGTGGAGTTTTCTGAGGGGAGCGTGATCTTAGATTGTTTCTATGAATTTCATTGCTTATTGTCCGTTTAATGACACAGATTCCTGATAAAAGCAAATCGAGTAACCATTAGATTTTGTTTAATTTGATGCATTAATTTCCTCGAAGATCTTGAAGAAATCATACGTAGAGCAACTGCTCTTTTTTGGTTTTCAAAAGTTTTCAGTATTTTATACTTTGCAATGAATGAACTAATGGTAGTAAATGAAATATTCAGGTTGTCTCAGATTTTTCTATAACTTTTACCTTCTTTCCAGAGATTAAAATACAGTTCATTTTGCGAATTTGTCAATTCCTTACCTCTTGTCATGATGATAACATTCTTGTCCGAATATCAATAACAGAATGTTCTGTTTGTAATTGTTAGGCTAAAAATTAATGATAACATTATTGGATAATTCTAGAATATTCCCCTTGAATTATCTAGAGTATTAAACAAGGTAAAAATCTGAAATTTGCATTATACGGATACAATTTTTTCCTCCAATAAATGGATAAATGGGATTTATTTCTATTAAATCGAAATTGTGTCTGTTTTCTATGTATATTTAGTTATTATGCATGTCTACAGTTAATTATATGAAAACTATGTTTATTCATCAGTTGTAAATATAATAAATTAAGAATTTTATGTGTACGAAAATTTGTTTCCACCTACTGTATGTACCAGTTTCACTTGAGGTTTGTGGTGAAATTAAGTTCCAATGTGCGTTCCTGACGAGGGATCCTTCGAGAGAACACCCGTCACTGCGATAGAAATTCAGACAGTGCTCGGTGAGGATTCGAAGGATTTCTTAAAATAAACTTGATAAACTTTTCGCTAGGTACATTGAAGACAGCCACGATATTATGCGCTTAGGAATTGTCCAAAGTATGTATATATATTTAGCAAAATGTAGGTTAGGAGAGAAAAAACAATGCATTAAATCACTGGTGTATCTTTCTGTAACAAGAAAATTAAAATAATTTTAAGAATGAAAAGGAAAATATGTTTCTCATGTCCAGTAGCTGTTATTGCTCTTTCCTGATAGGGTTTTCCTTTTTAACCTTCTGTTTGAATTTGTTTGGAACGACAAATTCTTGTTTGGAACGGCAAAGTCTTGATTATGTCATTATTTTCTCTTCAAGTTATACGTGATATCCATTTTACGTGTAGCTAAGTCTTCATGTGATGTGGTTTTTGTTATTTTATGCAGTTCTTTGCTTATGATTCTGTAACGTCGGACAATGAGTTCCACGTAATACCCATATGATTGATACCCTTAATGCCATTTATTTTAGATATTTCTGAAAGGTGTTTTGATGCCTTGCGTGACATCCATAATTCTACTATTCTAATTCCCTACTATGCACATATTCTCAGAAACAGTGCCTCTTACCCCCTTTGTAGCCATGTAAATTTAAAGGATCTTTGTTTTTACACAGGGTGAAGATTATTGTAAAAAACATATAGTTATTAGTAGAAGGGGCGTGTAGAAAATCCTGATAAAAAATTACTTAACCATCTTTCTTGCAAAACCCGCTCCTGTTACTCCAACAACCTCATGTTATAATGCTACACTGAACATGGCTCTAATGGTTTCTGCTATTAATTGACTGGTGATTTTAACATTTAAGTTTTATCATGGTCAATGAAGACGGACTAGTATAAATAACCTGTTCACGACTATGGATTTTCTTGTCACTGATATGACCAACACCAGTTGCCAATGTATTCTCAGGTATGACGCATACTGTTCAACGGCAGATTTAGTAGAGGAGCCGATGCCGTTTTTATGGTAGAATGATGAGACAGACAAGTCAACTTAACAGTCACATCTAGGTACATGAGAACATCCTCAATCGAAGGTCGTCTGAGAAGGTATATTGTCTTTCGCATATTTGTACGCCAGTTTCACTTTTTAGCGTACAGGTCTCTCAATAATAATAATAATAATAATAACACAAGGAATTGTCCAAATAGAGAAAGACAAAACACGCAATAAGACAGAATTTGGGTTTATGAATAAACAAAAAATATATCTTTTAGATCATAGACATGGCTGTGTCACCAGACTGCAGTGGGAGATAAACTAAACTAAATTAGAAAATGAAAGCTACATGGCACTATAACTAAAGAATTTACTGAACACGAAAGTCTACGTCCTTCCAATAACTGGCGCATTGGAGTCGCCCATACAGAATAAAAGAGATTAGAAGAACTGGATATTCAAGAATGTTCTTGATTGCACAGATTAGCACCGGAATCCGTGAGAGTCTATTGTGGATAGGACAATAGATTTTAGGATACATGATTTTACTCTCTTCCCAGCATCAATCATCGCACATCTGCGAATTTATAATTATTTGAACGTGCCTGTATGGTAAAATAGCTAACCAATCCCTGTTGCAGACACCCGCTCACGAACATGTGTTTCTGCAACATCCACAAAGAAAAGCAAAATATACTGATCAAACATTAAACGGAATTAGTAAGAGAATTGACCAGTACGCTCAATATTTAGGCCATGTTGTTTCGTTCGGATTGCGAACAGTTCAGTACATCTAATTTTATTCACAATAATTGGGTTAGCTGTTTCCGACATCTTCTACACATATTATCAAGAAGTCACCGTAATTTGAATCTGATATGTTCCGGAAGGGGATATATTTGAACGCAGTAGCTAAGTGGTTTTGGCTACTATAACCAAGTAGAATAGGGTGCAGTAACCGACTGGTACGCGTCGTAGCCGCAGGTAAGAAGTGTAGATCAATGGCGTCGTCCAATGGGCGTCGTTATAGACTTAGCTTTCAGACTAAGGCTCTTCAGAATCTCCTACACATCCGTCGGTATTTATGACGGACACCAGCGAATCATATTCCAGTGAGGGGGAACACAGGTGTACGCATATTCCATTATATCAGAATTTCTCAAGAAAAAAAAACAACAAAAAATAAACAAAAAACAAAACAAAAAAAAAAAAACGCGGAGTTTCTAACAACTCAACCACGCAGCCATATAAATGTATGAATATATATATATATATATATATATATATATATATATATATATATATATATATATATATATACACGCCAACAAATACTCAGAGAGTGCCATAGGTAAATTATTGTCTAAATTTTTCATAAATGAAAATAACACTGACATCTCCTTTTAACAGATATATTTACCAAAATTATCTAAAAATAACTTGAAATAGTAAAGAGTAAATTTATTCAATAAAATCGATATTGGCTTCAACCACGACCTCCAGAGGATTCCAGAATATTCTGCATCTCTTCTGGATGGTCTCCTTGTTTAAGTTGGTGAATGCTGCTATAATCCTTGCATCCAGTTCATCTTTGGTTATTTTTTTTTTATTAAGTTGGTCCTTGATCAAAGTTATCGGTTCGCGTGTGCCATCTTCGGAGTGGTTATCGGACATTTCAACAAAGAGAATCACCATCGAAGTTAATATTTTGCTATATTGACATAGAAGATTGCTATGCGATGATAACGGTCGCGGAATAACAGACGCAGTTCGTAAGTTCAAGATGCGGTTCTATGATGTCATACCACGCCAGAGGCCGAAATATTTACAACAAAACCATATAGCTAGATGCAATTTAATATGTTGTGACTAGTTTGAATTTTAATTTCGTTGAGTGTGGGGTGTTTTGTTTTAATATAGATAGCATCCGATGTATAAAGGATCGTTTTTTGTATGTTTGAGTATTGTTGTGTTATCAACAAACATCTGTCGATATTATGCACATGGCTATTTTTTTCTAAGAAATATTTAATAGAACTAAGATCAGAAAGATAACAGATAATCTACGGGAGAACGTGGTTCGAGTAAAACCAATATATGTAGTGTTTTTTTTTCTTAGTGTCAAATGTACAATCACTGAACGGGTATATAAATTGATATGCTACATTTTTTGTAGAGGGTTTAGTTGTGTGATTGTAGGTTCATTAGAAAGTATGAGGTCAATTGCTTTAATTTTTTTATAATATACGATAAGCTTAACTTCGTTATTACTATTCATGGGTTTAACATTTCTACTTATTATGTTTTTTGAGTGTTATTACATCATGTTTGTAATTATTATGCATTTGGTTACAATACTATATATATATATATATATATATATATATATATATATATATATATATATATACATACATATACATATATATATATATATATATATATATATATATATAATCTTTTATTTTTGAAATAATTTTTTTTGTTTTTCCTTTAATAAATTGACGACTTTGTTCTAAAATCTTTTCATATAATTTATTTACATTAGTTTTACAGGATATAATAATGTAAAAATATCAAAATAAATAGTTGCAAATAAACTACTGACAGTCAAATTAGTCTGTTTTGTTAACTTAAATTTTTTCCAACCAAAAACAATAGTTTTCTCTATCACTATATATCTAAGTTAATAATATTGAGTTGAATCTAAAGAACATCATAATAGGACTTTTAACATTAAAAACCCAATTCTTTATACTAATTCATAACTTGCATATAATCTCTAGATGCAGCTTATATATCCCTAATCTAGTTTCGTAGAAAGCACCTGCCAGCAATCACTTTGTCCTCTCGTCGGGAGATATCAGCAACTGACTGTTTATTTTCTCGTTTTACTTTGATATATGCACTTTTCATTGGCGCATTTAGTGTGTGGACTTTTAAAAATTTAGATTGTAACATTTATTTTTAGTTTTTAATCAGTTTTCTGTTTGTGATGCTTATGTAAATCGCTGTTATGTCATAGTTTACTGAGCTTACCTCTTCTGAAACTGTCCGCTGATAGTACTATGGTTTTCCTATAACTTTTTTATAATGTATATCTATATAAACAATTCTTCTCATCCATTCCTGCACTACATTTTAATGAACAATCCACCCCTAAAATGTATTAACCAGCTTTCGGTAATCGGGTCAGATATTTCATTTCCTTCCGCTTTCCAAATTCCGAAAGTAAATTCAGCTGCCTTGAATCTTTCTTTCCTATAATGCTTCAGAACCACCAGAAATTCAGTACTTTTTAACACTATTACAACATCTGATGATGATATATATATATATATATATATGTACGCACAAACACAAACACAGACACACACACACTCGCATAAAACATGGATTTACCCAAGTCTTTTGAGTGAAACCTTATCATCTGATGAGACCATGGCGGCCGAAACAGCGGTAGTCTTCCATTTAGCGATTTATTAATTAAGATATTATGTCGCTCTACGAGTTTGATTTTCCTAACTTGAACACATACTATTCTAAACACCTATACTAGTGTTTATTTATTTCGTTGTTATATATATATATATATATATATATATATATATATATATATATATATATATATATATTACTTTATTTTAGGAAATGTATTAAACCCGACATAGTGTTGTTTTTAATTTATCCTGTTTAAACGTTATTTTTGATGGATACTCATATGCGAGTAGAAAATCTGTTTTTTTTTTTAATTAAACAGTATTTTTTTATACAACTACATCTACTGGACTAAATATTCGAGAAAAATGTGTGCGCAATGACTTTTTTATTATGTAATATATGTCGCAGGATATCAAGAGAAACATATGTTGTCAGAGTGTCCGTATATATATATATATATATATATATATATATATATATATATATTGAGAGAGAGAGAGAGAGAAAAAGAGAGAGAGAGTGAGAGAGAGAAAGGTAGAGGAGACCGTTATATAATGAAGGACAGTGTTTCTTTCTTTTACGGATCAATTGCGGTGTAATTACTCTGAAAACACCGGTTCTCGTTCAATCAGTGAAATTAATCAGTCCCATGTCTGTACTTAAATGGGAGACCACTTAGAAACACAGGGTACTGTAAACAGCCTCCTACAATCCGAAATATAGTTCGGCTTTAAAATAATCACTCTTACTGAATCTCTAATTTTTCAGCTATATTTATCACTGCATTATTACGTTAGACTATTATTTTTTCCCTCTCTTGTATGTTTATTTTTTTTTATCTTTGTCACATTAATTTTAAAAGGTGACAAGGTCTTGTTCGTCGATTAAAATTAAATATTGAGGTCTTTGTGGATGAAATAAAAAGTCTGAGTATATAAAAAGAGAAAATACACTTTATTCTTTTCATTTATTAGCAAACTTTATTCCTAGCGTTAGTATGTATTATTTTACACTTTTATGGAATTTCATCTCGTTTGAGTCCGAGCTGAATTAGTTTAGCACCTTGTGAGAATAATTATAATTTTAGGTTAACTTGACAGTTGCTTTTCTTCCAGTATCTATTATATGTACTAAAATGTAAAGTGTATTTCAGAATAGGGAAACACTTATGCACGGAAAATGAACAAAAACAATTCAAGTGTACAAAACTTCATATAAAAGATAATCTCTGATGTACAAGATTATTACAAAACTATAGGAAAGGAAAAGTTGACAGTTTTATTACAATTGTTGATATACTATCAGTTGGATAATTATGGCTTATTTTGAAGAAGGTGTAGAAAAATGGAAGTTATTTTTTATTTCTAACTTCCTTATATTAATCTCTCTCTCCAGTGTACACACACACACACACGTGTGTATATATATATATATATATATATATATATATATATATATATATATATATATATATATATATATATATATATATATATATATATATATATATATATATATATATATATATATATATTATACATTGTTATATTAGGTCTCATCAGATTGTTAACAATAATGGTAATAAACGATTTTATAGTATCGTTTACTACCATCATTGTTAACTACCCGATGAGACGTTGTTTATTAAACGTCGAAACAAAATGTACAGTTTTGTAATAGTAACTTACATGTTATCATGTAACAGTGTATTGTAAATATTTGTTGCTCTACTCTTGTATTGAGCTCTGTTTTAAATTAATGTTTTGAACGTGTGAATTTTATTCTTCGTTCTGTTACATTTTCATATCTATCTATCTATCTATCTATCTATCTATCTATATATATATATATATATATATATATATATATATATATATATATATATATATATATATATATATATATATATATATATATAGCAGTGATTGATAATAAAATTTCAGAATAAAAAGACTTACCACAAAGTTCTTTAACAACCTTGATTATACTATTCTCTACCATGTTTCACAGACAAACTCCTCTTATCTGACCGTATTCATTGTGTTTCTTTCTACTGGGTACCTCCTACTGGACTCCAGGAAATTGGCCATTCACTCTATATGATATTTCCCATTGGTCACTGCTCATCTTAATCACTTGTATGACATACGGCGCTAATACTCTTTCTGTATTGCTCTTTACATAAATATGGGTATATTATTTTACTTTCTTTGCAAACAATTTTTTTTAAATTTTCAGTGATTCCCAACAATGCGTCAAAGCTGGTATAATCCATTCATTATACATCGCATTGTATGAATATTGGTAAGATACTTTTTGTTATATCGCTACTATTGTTAAACGCTTTCAGCCTATTATTTATATGATGTTTAATTTCATTTCTGTGTTCTTTTTTTCGTTTTGATTTTTTAATGTAATCAATTCTCATTACTATTCTTATTCCTGGACATCTTCCAGTTTTTCATCTATTTTTGAAACATGTTTTTCTAAATGGTAAAATTGTGTGACATTTTGTTATATTTTTGTTCATTATTAAATCTACATAATACGTTTCAAATAGTAATCCATTTCACTTATTTCCTCTGATTACATGGTTCTGATATGAGTAAAATGCCATCAATTAATCATAAATGGCTCAAATATAATAACTTCAGGCTTATTCTTTTCTTTCACAATTCATATTTCCTAATATAACCTTCAATAGAAACTGTAGATTGCTTAGGTGAAATCTTATCTCATTGCAGAACTCTTCTATCAACTTTTATTTTATGTGAGTCTTTTGTATTGTAACTTTTATAAAGTTTTCATTAACTATCCTCACGTTTTGATTTAAAGACAACTGTGTGTTCCACCGATTCAAATGCCTTTACAACTTCAAACAAAGAGAAATATAAGTTTTTCATAATATTTTATTTTGTTTTCCCGCTCATCTGATCCATTTTTCATACGTGTTTTTTTGTTGAATAATCAATTTTATAACGTGCTTGTTCCTATAGTCGATTTTCATCTAAGGTGTTTGCTCATCTGTAAATATTTTGAGAATATTTTATGTACACTATTTACATTAGTCGGACTATTGTCCTCATCTTTGTCGCCATATTTGTCACAACGTTTCGGCCGTTGTACGCTCCGGCCTTCTTCAGGTGGTTGGAATTTCGAACTGAACCCTTTATTTCGATCGCTGGGGTAAACTGTTCTAGTTCCACGTGCCATGTTTGATGGATGTCAATTATCAGTTATCTCCTGCTAATTTTCCCTCTGAAAGTTCTCCACTGCCTTAACCAGGAATTGAACTCACCTTCTTTGGGTCTGTCACTGGATCTAACCAACGCCTTTATCCACTGTGCCATGTGTCCTTGAGGATATAGACAGACTCTGATTTTATGTACATTCGATATGAATATGATAAGACAATATTTGCGTATGTATTTGCTGTTTTTTCGCTGAATGTTCTCTAAATACAAGCTCTAAAATTCATTCAACGTAGAGAGTTATTAAATGAGATTGTTGAATGGTTGTAAGAGGAGTAATTCAGTGCAGAATATGAGGATATATAGAATAGATAACGGTGGAACATAGTCTTGAAGATTGTAGCGATCTGGGAAATATCACCTCGAGAACCTGTTCAACATATTAGTTGTTCCTCGAAAGAAGGTGTCTAAGTGTAACCTTCTTATCAATGGAATGCGAAGGGAATGAAAATAATTTGACACTGAGTACGTTGCATGGCGAGTCCTGGGTGTAAATATCAACACTGGTGGAACTAAGGAGCACTTGTCATGAAAATAGCGATAGAATACACATTGAGTAGTGATAAACTTGCAGGATGCATTGTTATTATTCGACTGAACATTTAAAATGCTTATCATTTCTTTTTTTTCTTGTGTATTTGCTCCGTGTAAGTAGATCTGTTAATTATTTGTGAAATTGCCAACTTCTGCCTTTCAAATGATTTGTTATTATCCGCGCTTCTTTTACTGTTTGTTTTTCTTCGTTTCGTAATTTGAAGCCTAAATTATATTTTATCTGTTATTTCGTCAGGGATATCACTAGTATGCTGCGGATTGACTGTTTTTATGTTTTGTTTTTTTAACTTTTCGAAGTATAAATGTTTCCATAGTATTCCTCAAATATAATTAACTTATTGTTGCTATGTTTCACCTTTCTGTCTTACCAGGTAAAAAAAGGGTTCCCAAAGTCGCTTTAGAACCAATCTTCTAGTTCCTCCTCGTCCCACGTCCACACTTCTTCCTGTCTCATTTTTTCTGATGAGTTTATGTACTTTGTATTTGGTATCCTTTAAAATTAACGACCATATTTCTTCTTTCTTTTTCTCATCTGTTCAAGTGCTGATTTTGAGTATTTAATTTTTTATCTGTTTTTCGTTTGCTTTATTTACTAACTCTGCTGCTTCTTAAGTTATTTGTAGGATTTCACTATTAATTATTGTTACGATAGGACTCAAGCTAAACCTTTCCAAAACAGAAACTATGATCTGGAATTGGAATGATAGCAGAGATGGCCCCTAATCCAACATAAAAATTCAGAATGTGGAATTATTAAATACAAAACACTTCAGATACATCAGTGTATGGGCCAATTATGACAAATTTAGTTTAGAGGAAAGCGAAATTGAACATAAAAAAGTCTGCGCCAGAGGTAGTTTTGTCTACAAAACAAAACTATTCACCTGAAAACTTGAGTAACGTTCATAAATAGCCTCTTCATATCGATGTCACGCATGGCGCTATACCCGTTAAGAAGTATCAAAATTTTCAGCTGTATACAACCGCTTCCTAAGATCAATGATGAAAAAAGACTGCGTTTGATGGTCTTCGCAAAGGTCATCCTTCTTTAGACATTGTAGACTGTCGATACAGATTCACAAAAAAAGAATTGTACCAAATAAGAGAATCCGCATCACTTGAGGACTACCAACAACGGCAACAACTGAAATGCATAGCACATATAACTCAAAGAGAAAATAATGACATCAACGAGATGATGACATTCTACACTACTTCAAATAAAAGCTTAAGAAGTAAACCCTCATCGAAAGTAGAAAGATCGATAACAACTACTGTGCTTGAAAACCTTTTTTTTTTCCTGGAAAACTGTTTTGAGAGAAAGATTTTATAAATTTGGTAAACGACTGCCAAATGTTTCCTTGTATGGAAAGGGCTAATATTACAATTACCTTTACGCTATTCATCCATTCTGCTGTTATTTTCGCTTGTCGCATAGGCTGGAACTCGATTTCCATGATTTCCATCATAATTTCAGTGGAGGATCTGTCTTTTATTAGAATATCTTTTATTTCTGAGAAACATTTTCTTTCAAATAAATTTTAGCAAAATACCATTCCTTAATTCCACTGCTGAAAATTATCAGCGCCGCACACCTCACACATTTTAAACAAAGCATTTGAACGGCGATTGGGGCTGAACATCATCCTAGACCTCAATTGGAACTCATATGTACCATCCAGCTCCAAAGATGATGATAAAATAGTCAGTCCCTTTTTCATCTTGGGATAGTATCTGTCTTTACAAATGTCAGGTCAGATTAAAATTTAGTATTTTTGCACCATTTTTTTGTTGTAGCTAGCAAGTTGTCGCTTCCCAGGCTTGACAGAGTAAAAATCATTAACGCGGTCTTGCGGGTGATACATTATTTTACTCTCTACATTCACTTTCTCACAAATAAAACGCCGCAAGACTCTCATTATTCTATCGCTATTTCCATGGAATATGTTCGGAGGAGCTACATTCGTCACTTCTACCAGTTCAGGCCTTCATATCTATGATCGGCCATACCATGCAAACAGAAACGAATAGTTCCTATTTGATATTAATCCATTTAGAATATGTAAATTTCTTTCTAAATGTCTCTTCCAAAGAAACGCTATCTTGTCGAACTGACTCCCGAGTGGATAATTCCCCGATGGTGAAAATCTTAACCCCTCCAAGCCTAGGATCAACCTTTATCTTTCTTGTATATTCTCATAAGCTGTACTTCGTAACCCCCCCTCTCTTACATACATACCGCAACCTCATTCATTATGTCACAACTGGGTTGTTATTGGAACTTTTAGTAAGTGAACAATAGGAAAACTGACAAAAAATTTAACTTTTGCCGAATAGCATCTTTGTTATGTTGAGAGGTGAAGCACCACCTAATATGACTATTTTCCATATGATTTTTTTTTTACGAAAGTTAATTTGGCGTTACATCTCTTAATTACTGTTGTTTCCATGGCCACCCTGACAAGAGCTGGAAGCACCTGTTTAGGGCCCCGTCTATGGGCAAATAATGATCTAAAAAACAAAAATATTATGAAAGCCTAAAAGTATATTTTTCTAGTAAAATTACTAAGAATACATTTTTATAGAAACAGTTATTAACAATACCTATGTATAGTAAAATTACCAACAATAACATTTCATAGTAAAATTACCAACTTTATATTTTATCTATAGATGAAGGCACAGCATTACGTACAAAACATTTTAGATTTCGACATTTAATAACCCATAGAGCTTGATATGCCGCTAAATAAAATCAACCAACCAACCAACATCTCGCTTTGTAAGCAATAATGAAGTTAATGTTATTTTTTACTTCTTCCTTTTGGGCTTTATGTTTTCCTTTATGACTTTCATTTTTGAAAAAAAGAGAATATTCATCAACCAGTCTAGGACTATACAGATAAGGCAAGTCATGTTACTTCTACGGGGTCAAAGCATCCTCATTTCCTCCACGTTCTAAATGTAAGAAGACTATTCTACTTAGATGTTTTGTTTCAGAAGAAAGGCCACATTATGGAACGGTTCCAGCATCTGACCTTCCCTGAACACTTCAATCTTGACTTCGAGTCAAGCAAAAATCATCTTTTCCAGTTACTTGCTTCCCTGATACCTACAATCTTAAGAAAATATTCCTATTTTTTAATCATGTTCCTCCCCAGTAAAGTTTTCTCATTTTATTTCATTCTGATTAATTCTTGCCATTTTAAGAGCCTTGGAGTGGAATGGTTAGAAAAAGACATGAAGTGAAAAGATTATATTGAATGAAATGCTACGTCTGCTGCTAAAATGTTGGTTCACTGTGTTGTGATAGAACATTTACTCTCCAGAATCTATCTTAATATTTATAAGTTTATCATTGATCTATGCTTTGAGTATTGCTTCCACATATGGTCATGTTCTACGGCTATATATTTAAAGATTCTTGATAAAACCCAAAGAAAAATTTGCAATGTTACTGGTCCTAAAATCTTGTCATCAATCCCTTTTCCACCACTGTCATGTAGCTTCTCTGTGACTTTTCTATATATAATGTTTTGCTAATTGTTCTGATGAAATTATCGCTATGGTTTAAGGGCAGTACTAGATGGGCAAAAAGGCCTCATCAATTTACAGGTAAACTGACGAGATGTAACCGTAAGTTCTATGCTAATAGTTTCTTCTCTTGGACTTCTCTCTTGTGAAATCCTCTTCCGGTTCCATGTTTTTCAACCAACTTTGATTTTCAAAAAATGTAAGTGCAATGTCACTTGTTCAAGTCTGTCTTCTTAATTCCTGTTCTTTATTGTTCTCACTTCTTATAAAAGTTTTTTTCCTTTTTCTTATTTTTCCTACTCAGTAACTCCTTGTGTCGCAGTAGATTCACTGCCTTGCTTGGTGTGAAATGATTTTTGAAGAAACTACTTTGTCTCACATACTTTCAAAACTTTCTACGATACCCAAAATGACTAAAAAAACTTACGCTACCAAATGTGTTATTCTCCTTTGCTTTATAATAAACTAGGAGGTTATTTACCTTCAGTTAGAGGCGATTGTTCGCTTTTGTGCGATTCTCGATTAGACCTGAATATTTAATGTCGCTGCTGACACTGTCCAACCGATGGAGAGCAGATAGTGTCTCAGCATGAGAATGACATTAAACAAAACCATGGCGACACACGCATACATACATGCATACATACATACATACATATATATATATATATATATATATATATATATATATATATATATATATATATATATATATATATATAAAAGAACATAGATGAAATAATATAGGCGCTGAAATATCCACGTTAGCAGTGAAAGTGTTTAAAATAGCAGGACAAAAAAATGTTACGAAAATGCATGCAACATTTTTTCTAGTTTAGCCTTATGTCTCAGCCAAAGACCAGTAAATAACTTACTGTTTAGACCGATTTCAAAAGGGGATGACAAAATACATACGCACCACCGATTTCTCGGCAATCGTATTCCATAACAATGCCGCATTATTTGTTCTCTCAGACCAGTAAAAGTCACTTTTTAACATTTAGATACTACAACCGTGTTGTATTAATTTTGACTCTCTCGTATGTCGACAGGATCAAAGAAAGTTACAAACTAAAATTAAACTTTTATTACATAAACGTTATTTGCATTGCAAACACGAAATCAAAATTATTGCTCGTAATTTTGTCCAAATTAAACGTTGTACATGACCTTCACTTGCATATTTCCAGTTTTTTTTCTTACTATTCTTCATGAAAATTATTACATTATGAGATAATATCCATGTTGTTGCTGATTGCATAATAAACGTTAAATTTATGATGTTCAGTAACATTAAGATAATTATTAAGGAATTATATTAACTCTCTTTCACACTACTTTAATAAAAGGTTAAAGAAACCCTAATCAATTCTAGCAAGAGCGATAATAGCTACTGGACTCGAGAAACCTATTTTTCTTAAAAGTTGTTTTCAGAGAAAAATTTTAGAACTTTTAACCAATATCACTACTGGCTGCTCGTTCAATAAACGCTTAAAGTTTCTTTGAAGGAAAAAAAGGCTTTATCTCACTCTTTCATCTCATTATGTCCCCTTCGAACGTAGGCAATCATGGCTGTCCACAATTTCACGTCCCTTGAAGCTCTAAATAATTTCTGTCTTTTCGTTATTTCTAGATAGTGTTTCACCAATTCCATCAATTTTCACAAACTCGTCAAGTATGTTATGTGTTGTTTTCGTCTGTCCTTGTTGCCCTCAATCCCGTGAGGTACATATTAACTTAACCATGCTTCTTTATAATGTAGCCCAGAAAGTTCAACTGCCTCTTCCTGATGTTAAGTATAAGTTTTGATTTTTGCATCTTTTCGTTCCTGACATGTTCGGTCCATGATTTATGATTTACAAGATTATTAGGTTTTTCATTTAGTATGTTAATGCTTTAGATTTACAACCAAATGTCTAGTATTCTCCTGGTAAAAGAAGAAAAAATGAACGGCCAGGCAAACGAACTATGATTTCAGTCAAAATATAATTATCAAAAATAAATTTAGCAATAAATAGATACTAATGTTGGTGTGAATGACGCGTTATTAACAGAATTGTTTTTTTCGCTACCAACATAAGTTTGTTTTTGCCTACAATAAACGATTCAAATATTGGACGAAGGTGACACGTTGGTCGACGGATGTGAGGATAAAATCGCCAATATACTCTCTTTTTATGATAGCCTCAAGCGCCGTTTTTTCTTGCCTCATCAAATCTTCGTTCACTTAATTGTTTTCCTGATCAGGTGAGGTTGGCTGCCCAGCTGGCAGCTTGTCAAAGACTGGATGTGAGTTATGTCCACTGACTGACGCGGGGAGGAAATTCTTTCTGTCATATGGAAAAACGTTTCTGATTGGATGACACTGATTGTCGTTCAGGGAACGTGTGACACTCTCCATATAAATCATAAAGACAACGCAAGTTGACACGCACGTAAGCTCGCATCAGTGAACGATTCTTAGCGTGGGCATTTGTAATAAGATTGCTATCTTTGGTCTTTATAACAAAAATAACTGATAATACCCCGATTCAGTTGTTGACATATTCTCTTAATATTGTGCGAGGAATAGGACGTAAAACATCTCTCTATATATATCTTTTATCATGGAATCTTCGGGGGTTAAACAGCCTGTCTTCAGTCGCCTAATAATGACTTTCTAAGCGCGGCTTAGAAGTGGTACAAGGCCAAAATTATGGGGCACTCAGTGAGGGTCGAACTCACTACTCTATGTTAACGAATGTAGCAAGACAAGCTTTCTAACCATTACACAATATTGAGGTGCCCATTCAGTCGCCTAATATGAGTTAAGCTGTTTTGTTCAAGAGATAAAATATAGGATTGCAGGTTTAAACATTTTAATTTATACTTCTATAATCAAATCTCTGAGATACGAAACAATGTTCAAAGTTCTGTATGTAGTGTAATGGCTATCGAGGAAAGCAAATTTGTGGAATATATTTTTGCAGTATACTCTTTGGAAAAGCATGATTTCATTTTGTTGATTCCACCTATGAATAAAATAGGGTGGACTGCGCTCTCTATCCTTCCATAGCAACAATCGAAGAGAAGAAAAGCAGTAAATTCAAAATCATTAAGAAAGTAAGGGGAACCTTCGAAATTATATTATCCAAAAAGACACTGCATTGCACATATATTAAACAAGGAAATGGTTGCCTACGTAGTGAAGAGATATTTCATAAAAATAAAGCAATTTTTTCATGTGAAATAGAAAATATTAATTCATTGACAGATTAAAATAAATCAATTACCGTATTAACTGGCTTACAATAAACTGTGGGTTGGAAGATACACCCTAAAATTGGAAAGAGATTTCTAAGAAAAAAAAACTCATTCTCATACAACAACACATTCACAACACGTTTCTCAGGTACTGGCGCCACGTATTGTTTGCATTAATCATTCGTCCGATTATTTTTTTTTGTATAGCAATGACATACTACTGAAGAGCAGAAAGGTTCCCACCGCTTCTATTAAACAGAGCATGTTTAAACTTGTGGCTCGGCTCCAGGAAGATTTTTAGTCTTGGAAATACTTCTAACAGCTGAGTGCTGAGGTTACATCATATAAAAGACTGAATTAGATAGATAGCTAACATTATTGTAAAATGATTCAACATACAAATCCACGTCCCTATCAGTCAAGCCAATTAGGTAACCGTCCAATCTTACTTAAGTCGGGTCGTTGCTTTACATTCGTCTTGGAAGAAGAACACGTATTTTCAGGGTATTTTTATGAAGGAAATGTGCGTCTTGTAAATCAAAATTACGGTAAGGGTTGAAGATGAGTTAACGGCTAATATTTTTCTTAAAATTGTTCTTCTACGTGCCTTGTCACTGAAGGACGTTGACGATCTCTGCTTTCCACAACCTACTGTCCTTGGGAACCGTTTGTAAATTTTGTCTTTTTATTATCTTTCCTAACCCCTGTTAAACTCCTGAGGTTGATTATAATCTATTTCCTCTGTCCCTTTTGCCTTCAATATTCCATGTGGGTGCCAAATTTTCTAAACCTTTTCATTATTTGTCCATGGAATTTCAACTGTCTCTTTCGGATGCTAAATTTAAATGTAATTTTTTTCCATTTTCTCTAAAACTACACAACATTATTTTTTTTGTTTGACCTAAATATTTCATAATTGTTAACACTTTGTTTAGCATTTGGAAGTCATCATTGGCTATACGTTGAAGTAAAGGATAGCGGCTCTGATTGAGGAATCGGTGAGCCGAGTTCGAATTCCAATCGAATACATTACATTCAATGAGACTTCGAATTTCACCATCACATTTTCCATCCTCTGTTAAAACATTTATATTTACATTTTTGTACTTGTTTGAAATATTCTCATATAATATCATTTTAATAATCTTTTAATGGCTGCTATCGTACCCTTTTATATATCCATGTTTAGATTATTTTGCTCATGATAACGACCATTTTTCGCTTGAATTAAAAAATATGTTTTTTTCACATTTCTGTTAACTCGTCTGTTTCCAACATTTGTTTGTTGTTTTCTACCAGTGACTTATTTTACTGTCAGTTTTTCAAATTAATACAGTCATCTTCACCATTGCAGGTCGCATCTAAGCTCTACTTAGAAAATTCCCATCTATACCGTTGAATTCTCTTCCAGATTTTCGCTTTACATGACTAGTACAAATATAAAATTTATAGTTTTTAATCTTGTGTGCATTATTGAGAATACTTATTTTATTTCAACGAATCCTTTGGGCGATACATTGGATATATGACAGACAAGTTAGTTCATAATTTCTTGCTCATTTATACAGGAAAATATTTGTTCGTATCCTGAAAGATTCTAAAAGTTTGTAGTGTTTGTTTTCTTGTTAGATAATAATTTTTTTTAACTATCTTGTGAATTTTAGAATTGTTATGGTTAAAGAAATAACACAGTTTCAAATTCTACGAATTATGATTATGATTCTATCATGCAAAGTTTGTATAGATTTCAATATCTGGAATGATAAATTCCTGAAATGGAAAGGTTTATGAAAAGGCTTAGTACTTACAAGACAAAACTATTTTAGTATAGAAAAATCAGAGATGATCATTACACAGCATGTATGTTCCTCTTTCAAACAAAAAGAAATAAACGGATGTAAGCTAAGTACATGCTGTATATCCTGAAGTAGATATCTTATACATGAAATCTACACATTTTGTCGTCTCTCTTACATTCATGTGCAGATGTTTGCTAAACTTTGATTATTGCGGCACAGAAGACATCATATAACTGTGAATCAAAAGTATTTGCTTTTTACATATATTGAAGGAAAAATATTATTCGTATCATCACCATCATCCTCATCAACAACATCTCCATCATCGACATCATCATCATCATCAGATGTTATAATAGTGTTAAAAAGTACTGAATTTCTGGTGGTTCTGAAGCATTATAAGAAAGAAAGATTCAAGGCAGCTGAATTTACTTTCGGAATTTGGAAAGCGGAAGGAAATGAAATGATATCTGACCCTATTACCGAAAGCTGGTTAATACATTTTAATAGGGGCGGATTGTTCATTAAAATGTAGTGCAGGAATGGATCAGAAAAATGGTTTATATAGATATACATTATAAGAAAGTTATAGGAAAACCATAGTACTATCAGCGGACAGTTTCAGAAGAGGTAAGCTCAGTAAGCTATGACATAACAGCGATTTACATAAGCATCACAAACAGAAAACTGAGTAAAAACTAAAAATAAATGTTACAATCTAAATTTTTAAAAGTCCACACACTAAATGCGCCAATGAAAAGTGCATATATGAAAGTAAAACGAGAGGACAAAGTGATTGCTGGCAGGTGCTTTCTACGAAACTCTAGATTAGGGATATATAAACTGCGTCTAGAGATTATATGCAAGTTATGAATTGGTATAAAGAGTTGCGTCTTTAATGATAAAAGTCCTATTATGATGTTGTTTAGATTCTACTTAATATTATTAACTTAGATATATAGTGATAGAGAAAACTATTGTTTTTGGTTGGAAAAAAATTAAGTTAACAAAACAGACTAATTTGACTGTTAGTAGTATATTTGCAACTATTTATTTTGATATTTTTACATTATTATACCCTGTAAAACTAATGTAAATAAATAATATGAAAAGATTTTAGAACAAATTCGTCAATTCATTAAAGGAAAAACATAAAAAAAAATTATTTTAAAAATAAAAGATATATTAACAAAAAATAATAAGAACCTCCAAACATTTATTGCACAAATGCTCCTTTCTTTTCATTAACTCATAGCAGCCTATTGTCAACATCTGATGTTAGATTTGCAATTTTAGCGGCTGGTAAGTTGTTTGCAGCAACTTTAACTGCCTCCCAGATGTCAGAGTTGCAGTTGAATTGCCTTCCATTATAATAAATATCTCTCTTGAGGATGTTCCACAGGTTCTCAATGGGATTCAAGTCACAGCTATTTGAAAGCCTGTCCATAAGAGAATCTTCAACAAATCCCTTTTCTTTCAACCAGGATTTAGTAAACTTTGATGCATGACTTGGTGCGTTGTCTTGCATAAAGATCATAGATCTACGCTTGGCTAAAGACTGGTTATCAATCCATTCAAAGAAATATTGCTCTAGAAAATCACAGCTCATTAATTCCAGCCCATATCATGATCCCACCGCCGCCTTGTTGGCGTTTAAATTTTTTTTTTTTTTTATATATATATGAAGAAAATAGTTTTAAGGTGTGCTATATTTATGGGATAAAGTGCTCAATATCTGAGATAGAGCGTATGTAAATATAAATATAAAATTGAACATTGAAGTCAAAACTCAGAGGCGACAGGCTGTTTCACGCTGGACGCAATCGTCTGGCGGCCTGACGATTGCGTCCAGCATTTTTGAAAATGTTTATTTACTAACTTCAGAAAATTTTGTACCATATTAGTGTTGGACGATGAAAAACAAGGTGTCGCCCCTGTGTGTTGACTTCTATGTTCATATATATATATATATATATATATATATATATATATATATATATATATATATATATATATATAATCATAATAATATAAAATATTAAAACTGATCCAGAAAAAGAGCCCAATGTATTTATTATAACTGAGCATATAAACTACATAGAATAGAAATCAAAATTTACCTCATTCGAATAGGTATTTCAACCAACAAGTCCTATGTATTTTGTATTGTCAGTACAGAAGTATGAAGGAATAAAATAGGAACTTAAAATTTAAACATTTATAAATAGAAAAGAAGAAGACAAAAAGTAAACAAGAAAAAAGGAAAGAAGAGAGAAAGAAAAACAGAAAGAAAGTAGGAGTCAGCCAATGAAAAAATATAGATATTAAGTTAAACCAATCCCAATGTCATGGACGGGGAGGTGAAAGTGTCTGGTTTAAAATATAGATAGTTAATATAACCTTGACCGATATTTTAAAATATTATCATCCCAAGTCATGTTGAAAATGAATCAGAAAATTAAATACACAATTTCAAACAATTTTTAAAAATTAAAATAGAAAATAGTAAATATTAGTAATAAAACAAAGAACAAAAATATATATTTTCCTCCTTTTTTAAAAAAATCCCAGATCTATGCTAGCAAACAATATAAGAAACATAATAAACATAAGTAGTTTATATAAAGAAAATAACTTGAAATATTTAAAATTTAAGATGTTTTTAAAAAAAATTAAGAACAGGTAAGTAATACGAGAAAATCTAAAATTAAAAATATAATAAAATAATAAATCATATAACAAAAATATATATAAAAAATATTAATAAGAAATGAACAATTAATTAAAAGTGTAATAAAAACAAACATTAATACTACTACTTCTACTACTATTACTACTACAATAATAATAATAATAATAATAATAATAATAATAATGATAAAAAGAGGATAAATGAATAAGAAAAGTAATGGACGTAAAAAATAATGAAGATAAATAATAATGATAATAAAAATAATTACGAAGATAAAAAATAATTATAAAATAGCGCAATAAGGAAAAAATAGAAGAATTGTTCTAACATAAAATTTTAAAGAAATATAAATTGTCGATAAAAAATCAGTAAGTTACTGAAAGGTTATTAGAAATGCAGAAGTAACGGCAGATGTGTTAGGTGATGAAATATTAAGCATGATCAATAATATTTTAGATCAGTTTAAACCTACGCATGTGACGACATTTAGAATCTAACTCATTCCTTTGGTTTAGTAGTATACTTTGATTATCGAATTTTATTATTCTAATCTTCTCTTTTATACATAGGTTACATTTATCGTTAAAATTATTAGGTGCGTAAGCAAAACCTATAAGGGTAGAGATCTTTCTCGCTCAATTCCCAAAAAAGTTTGGAAAGAGCACATTGGTATTTTAATTTTAGGTTGGAAAAAGAGTGCTTATGTGTGTAAAGTCTGTATTTCCATTAACCTGCGGAAAATCCAATGTAAATATTGTGACTTAACTTATTTTCTATGGGGTAAATAATTATTTGGCAAATAATATTCGAAGCTCTGCATTTTTCTTCGACTGGACACTTTCTACCATTACAGTGGGGATCCATACCAAGTTTATTGTTGATCCCTTAAAATTTATTTAGAATATAGTTATTATGGGATTCGATAAAATTGTACATGATATTTGTGCAGAAATAGCTTACTTTGATGGTTTTCCTATTGAAGATATTAATTAGAGGGTTGTTTTTTGAAAATCTTTATTTACTAACTTCAGAAAACCTTGTACGATATTAGTGTTGGATAATTTACAAAAGAGTGAGTTTGAACCATATGATTGTTTTCCTATTTTGTGTTTACAACACTTATTAGTGTTAATCAGTGTTAATCATGGTGTTTAAGTAGGATAATTTATTTTTAAAGCCACTTATGTGGAGAACGTTATCGTATTTTTAATTATTATTTTATCATTATTATTTTTTAAATTATTTTCTAAATTATTTTTTATTATTTTATAATCATTAACTTTTTAATTATCTTTTATTATTTATTATTTTTAAATTATTATTTTTTATATATATTTTATTATTTTATTTATTATTATTTTATTTTTTTAAATTTATATTTTACGGTTTTAAATATATGTTTTTAATATTTAAAAAATCTTCTTAAACTTTAAATAGTTTTAAGTTATTTTTTCTTTATATAAACTATTTATGGTTATTTTTCTTATAGTTTTTGCATTTTTAAAAAAATGAGAAAATATAATTTTGTTCTTTGGCTTATAACAAATATTCACTATTTACTATTTTAATATTTTAAAAATTGCGTCTTTAATTTTGAGATTCAATTTCAAAATTATTGTGATGCCAATATTTTAAAATATAGGTCATGGTTATATATACTGTCACAATTTTAAATCAGGCCCTTCAACCTCCCCCTTTTATGAAAGCGTGGTTTCGGTTAACTTAATGTCTATATGTTTTCATCGGCTACCTCCTGCTTCCTTTATTTTCTTCTTTCTCACTTTTACTTTTTCTGATTATTTTTTTTCTTTTTCTATCTGCTTCTTTTTACTTTTATTTTTAAATGTTTAAATTTAAGTTTCTAGTTTATTCCTTCATATTTCTGAGTTGAAAATGCTAAAAGATAGGACTTTTTGGTTGAAATATGTATACGAATGACTTAAATTTTGATTTCTATCATATGAAATTTATATATATATATATATATATATATATATATATATATATATGGAAGAGGTTACAGTTGTTCCAACGAGAAAAAAATATATATATATTAAATATATATATATATATATATATATATATA
Source organism: Acanthosepion pharaonis (assembly GCA_903632075.3). NCBI lineage: Eukaryota > Metazoa > Mollusca > Cephalopoda > Sepiida > Sepiidae > Acanthosepion > Acanthosepion pharaonis. The sequence continues at coordinate 965,388 of CAHIKZ030003733.1, forward strand.
TATATATATATATATTAAATTTATATATTTTTAAAAAGAAGAGGGAAACCGCAAAAAGTTTATGGTTTTTAAAATATATATAAGACAGATTTTCCCTTCACAAAAGTAACATGAAATTACCAGACAACAGAAAACTCTTTGTATCACAACACATGTACAAATTTAATCAAAATAAATTTAAAATTATACCTATATATGAAACATACAATTAGTCTTACCTAAAAATACAACAAAAAAACTACATAAATAATTTTAAACCAGCACTAAACAGTTCATAACCCCTCACACATAAACACATAGTATACACATATAATGGCCAAATACACTGGTCAAACCACACAGACACACGCACTTACACAAGTATCTATGGAGAACGAATATATATGCACAAAAACAAACGCAATAGACTACTTATAAGCACACGCACGAACCCTACACAACATAGGAAGTGTATATATATATATATATATATATATATATATATATATATTATTAAAGGCATTTTTTATGTTTAACGTTGTTATTTATAGATACAAGTATTTAAGCAAATGCTCTGTTTATGATAAATTCGACCTTGTCTACCGAGGTAAGGCACGTCAGCGTAAATGACGGTTCCGTATAGGATGCAGGTTCGAATCCTGTCAAAGAACGAATATTTTCTATGAAAATTTCTCGGACATTCAGGCCGGTAAATCTTATTTAATACTGTTTATCATAAACAGAGCATTTGCTTAAATACTTGTATCTATAAATAACAACGTTAAACATAAAAATGTCTTTAATAAATAAATTGTCGGACCTTGTCCATTTATATATATATATATATATATATATATATATATATATACTGATCCATTATCATAAGACAGCATGTATGTATGAAGAAGGAATATGCATACACATACAAGCAAAACACACACACGCAATACAAAAAATGGAAATAGATTTACGATACAGGGATCATAAAAAGATAAGAATGAAGACATCCTTCCTTCGCCTTTTCTCTGACCAATCCTCAATGTTTTATTAGCCCTTAAGTAGAAGAAAACTTTCGCTACCAGTCCAAGAAGAAAAACTGCAGAAAAAAGACAATGATTAAACATAGGAAAATTAATTTCTTTTAATAACATGTTGAAATATATTCTCTTTGCCTGATGAAGGTCACGAGATCGGAAACCCGTGTGGCAAAAATATGGAAAATAAAGTAAGTATGCTTTTAAAAAAATACAAATTGTAACCAACAACGTTTGCGGTTTCTCTCCTCGTCTTTATATATATATATATATATATATATATATATATATATATATATATATATATATATATATATTAGGAAAATATGCACGCGCGCACATACAAATTCATGGATACACGCACACGTGTGTGTGTGTAATTTGTACACTGGGTGGAAATAAATATTTGTACACCATGAATTTTTTTAATTAACATATTCATAACATATGAAAAAACTTAAAATCCATTCAAAAATTCTACACCACTGCATAATGCTGTAATATGCAAAAACAATTGGCAACCTTGTTATAAATGAAATTATATGTTATAAAATTTCGAGCCGAAAAAACTATTCATACAATACCAGTAATAATACCAAATGGCGTAAATTAATTTTATTTTCATAATTCTTTGTAAGATTTTGCTAGATTCTTCCAATTATCTTATTACCGGACAAACTGGAACATTCCAGAAATCATTTCTTATCTTAAGTTGTCTCCTATCACAAATCATACACAATAATTATCAACGTAGGTAAAGGCAAGTAACTATCAAATTCGCAAAAAGATTTGGTTATCAAACATTGGAAGGAATGTAAAAGGTAGAGGAAAATAGCAGATATCCCATTAGTTTCGTTATTTCTAAGCATATAAATGTTGAAAACTGTTGTTAACAAATCGAGATCTATTGCGGTACGTAGAATGTCTCCCAGATCAACGAGGAGAACTCAGCGAAAAATTCAAGCAAATCCAATGATTATTCGAAGAGAAACACAGGAAGAATTAAAAGCATCAGTTATTATTTTTACGAAGTGAACAATAAGAGATGAACCTCATAGATGTCAAAAAATGATCGCGTGCTATTAAAGAGACATAAGGCAGCCCAGTTAAAATCAGAATAAGAATAAACCTGAGCCATTTTGGGAAAGTGTTTTTGGACAGATGAAGAAAAAGTGAAATACCTGGACGTAATTTAAGGAATCACGATTTTAGAAAAGACAGCACAGCTTTTGCACCAAAAGAACACAATCTCAACAATAACATTTGTTGGTGGCAGTATCAAGGGGGTGCTTGCGGGTGTTTTTTCTGTTAATGGTACCGGTAATTTAGAGATATTAGTTGGTAGAATGAATTCAAAAATATACCAAAATGTTTTGAACTGTAATTTGTTTGAGGCAATAGTAAATCTTGGACTCCCAAATGAATGAGATTTGCAACAAGATAATGACAATAGATATACGGCTAAATCTACGAAAAAAATGACACATTGAAAAAGGTCTCGATACAATAGAATGGCTATCACAATCTCTAGACTGGAATCCAATAGAAAATTTGGGGCGTTTATAAAAAATTCAGATTAATAAAAGAGCTCCGAAAACATCCTAGACCGGAAGAGAATACACATAGAAGAATGGAGTAAACTACCAACAGAATCTTGGAAATCGTTGATTAAAAGCGACACAAAAATACTGATTGTTGGTGAATTGAGTATGCGATATGCTGCTCAGTACTAAACAGGTATTATAATTTTGTACGAATACGTTTTCGCCTGCATTTTTTAATTTCATTAATATAACATTTTTCAGATTTTTTTTTTTTTGCATATTGGACATTGTCCCAAGTTATACAAATAAGGTATGGATTATAAAATTATTTTATAAAATCTAACTATGCTAAATAAAATAATTCATGGTATACGAATACTTCGTCCAACCACTATATATATATATATATATATATATATATATATATATATATATATATATATATATATATATATATATATATATATATATATATATGTATGTATAGCTAGCTAGTATGTATGTATAGATAGATAGATAGATGAGGAGCTGGCCAAACGATTTCGGTCGTTATATGCTTCTAAATCTAAAACAATGACCAAGCATAAGTGTGTTTCAAAACGTTCAAAGCGTGACACTGATAGTCCCTTTGTAGTGTGGTTACATCTGTCCACACAATTGTCCACATTTTCTCTATCTACAAACGCTCTTCGTATTGAGGACCCAAGAAAGCATTTAGAAACTGTTTAACCATTGTACAAACACACGCGCTCGCGCAAAAACACACATATATATATATATATATATATATATATATATATATATATATATATATATATATATATATATTTCGGGTAAAGGCTGTATTGCGTTGAGTCATTGGTTCTCGTAAGATCTCCAAAGTTAAGTAACGTCAATACTGGCCAGTGATTGACAATTTAACGGGAAAATAGATAGGATGCTTTTCCATTTGCAATTATCAGCTGAAACCTTACCCAATACAAGACCTTAAATAAAAAGACTTTTCGCAAGGATGAAAAATTGTTTGAAGAGGAAAAAGCTCCTGGACTAAATGATATGAAACCCCGTTTACCACTCCAAAAACTGAATCGATTCCGAAGAATGTGATGCTGTATATCTGGTGGGATTGTAAAACATTGAAAATGAAAAGTTAATTAGAATTTCCTTGTCTCATATTAAACGAACATTTCAGTAAATGTGTCTGGCAAGAGAACTCTGAAATATATACACATAAGCAGGAGAAACCAGTCAACATGACAATTTCTGCGTTCACATCATCCACAAAACTAATGGCCCACTAATTTCTGGATTATTATGAGCGTGTTGCAGTTGAGGGAAAGACCAACAAAACTACTTGTCAATCTAACGATGAACGGCAGGCAAGGAATATGGCAGCGTTCGTCAACTTAAACAAGAGCGTCCAGTAGCTTTGCAGTATATTCCGAAGTCGTCTGGAGGCCGTGATTGAAAGCAATGACGATTTTATTGAATAAATTTACTCTTTAGAATTTAAAGATATTTTTTTAATTTTGTAAAATATTTTGAGATGTCATTATTAAATTTTATATCTGTTAAATATATATATATATATATATATATATATATTGTTTTATATATATTAATAATGATATTTTAGATGGATACTCATATTAGAGTAAATGCTCTTTTTATTTATTAAACATATTTATATCTAATTACATTTACCAGCCCGAATATTCGAGAAATCTTGTCAGAAAGGACGCAAATTTTCTGTCAAAATTTTCCGAACATTCAGACCGATAAATGTAATTAAATATAAATACTGATCAATTAAATAAACAGTGAATTTACTCTAATATGAGTATCCATGTAAAATAACGTTTAACCAAAAAAAAAAAACTTAATTCTATATAAAAAAAAATATATATATATATATATATATATATATATATATATCCTCATGAGCCAGGTCCGACCTACCTAGGTTTCAACACGTAGGATCATCTGCCAGTTCACCCTGATGATTCTAAATGGTAAAACCTTGGTAGGTAGTATATGGTTCATTAGTATTCATTTATTTTACTTTGCACTACTTAGTGTATTGAGCACGCTTCGTCTTCACTTGTTACTCGATGTTTTTTTTGTTGCGTTTTTTTTTTGTACCAGCGACTTAAGTTACTGGAGGATTTTTTCTCCCTGTGCGAAGGTTTCTGGCACATTCTATTTTCCCATTTTTCCTTGGATGACAATATATATAAAAATTGTGCTCTCAGGTTTTTTCACCCACCGAGTTTAAATATAGTTTAAATATATATTATATATATATATATATATATATATATATATATATATATATAATGAAAACGAAAATGATATATAAATTCTAACGTACACAGCATTAATCCAAAAGAAGTTTCAATACCGATAGTAGAGCATTAATTATAAATTTTGATATAGACAAAGCCAATTTACTCACTACAAAGATGCAACTTCGTTTCGGGGCATTTTGTTGCACCTCGAAAATGGTCATGAACAATTCTGAATTGTTCTTAACCACTTTGGTTCTCACCAGTCAAGGTGTAACTAAATGCACCGAAACGAAGTTGCATCTTTTGTAGTTAGTAATATTTTTCTATATGAAAACATTAATATATATATATATATATATATATATATATATATATATATATATATATATATATATATACATACAACGATAATATATCATATAAGCTAAAACACATGAGGAATATATTATACACACACACACACACACACATATATATATATATTTTTTAAAAATGATTGAAAATTCGTCTCAAAATGAATGATAGCCAAAGTGAACAATGCTATACGTACAAATTGCAAATATTACTGTAATAATTTGATGCAATATAATAAGTATTAACAGTAATATGATGCACATATTTAAAATTCAAAATGCCCAACTCTGCAAAAGAAAACAAAAAAAAGTGTCTTGTTCACCACCCCACACACGTGTGTGTATCGGTGTGTGCAAAGATGTACCAGGTTTAGCACAATATACAACGGGGCTAGAATAAGAGTCTACCTGATAATCGTTTTATGGCGGCGCCCTATATATTGCTATGCATAAGTAGGTGAGTGGCTTTGTACCAAAAATACTCTAACTCGTAAGAATAAATGTTGCTGAAATGACAAATTCCTAATTGATTTAGTTGGTCAGCAGGTCCTAACCTTGGTCCTTAGTTCATTTAATTCGAGTGAGGTCGTTCAACTGCTTAAAAGGTTTTTGTCGTGATGTGGATAGAAGGCAATATATTCTGGAATCACTGTTTAAGTAGTCTCTCTATTTACAGGAGCGGTAGACAACTTGAACCGTTTCAAATATTACAAGCTGATAATGTGTTCATGATACACAAGAGGTGAACACAGAAATAAAATATAAAAGGTGAAGCATAATAAAGTTTTTGCATAATTACGTTTACCATATATCTCTTTTTGAAAGTATACAAGAAAAGTAAAACTAAACATATCATTGAAAACTGTCATTTTGTACGACTTGTCACTTATAAGAAGTCTACAGAAAATATTAACTCAGATACAGTATAAAAATTAATATACATCTTGGAGGTGAAATGAAATTCTTTGCGAGTCCTCTACAGATATCTCCATTGTCCAATTATATATATATATATATATATATATATGATTGGTGCAAACGGAATAAATACCAATAACCAACAATTACTATTCTTAAAAGAGTGCTTAATACAGAGTTGAGCGAATAGCGAATATAATTATTTATTCGAAAAGTATAACATAAATATGTTATAAAATCACTACAAAGATAGACATTTTGTTTCAACACCTCTGGTAGCTTATCAAGTGATGATGTTGAATCTCTCTCTCTCTCTCTCTCTCTCCACACACACACACACACACACACATATATATATATATATATATATATATATATATATATATATATATATATATATATATAGTAATGATACAATTAGGTAATTAGTATGTGATTTCCAGGAGGATATAGATCCAGGGAAAGCTGTATGTCAAAAGAGAGAGCAAAATTATTATTAATTAATGGATATGAAACACTTAAAAACAGATAGGTTGTAATTTGTATGGTATTTCCAGGAGGTTTGTAATCCGTAAGATCTTGTAGGTCTTGAAGATTGAGATATATATATATATATATATATATTGTGTGTGTGCGTGTGTATCAAAAGTATTTTACAAGAAAGAATACGGTAGGTGGCACCGTGTTACCATGTAGAAAAGGTCATATTTTACATTCGTGTATATTTGTGGCTAATCTGTCTTCAAGATTTAACGTGTGTAAAATGAGGTAACTGGCAAGTCTCCCGTTTAACAATGGCCGGATATTCATATCGTGAGCAGTCTGATTTTTACATACGGACATGTGAATAGTAATCAGATTGCGTTTCCAGACCGAAGCCAGCCGAGTCATCTAACCTTTGTTGGTGTTTACCGTCGCTTTGCTGAGACAGGATCCATGGCACCAAAAGCTATGGATTGAGGAAGACCGTGATCCACCCGTACACCTGACAATCAAGAAAACATTCTGCAGGAGATGATCCAGGTATCAGCACACGGAATAACAAATTTACACAACGAACATTTGAAGGCGGATTGGAATACACATGGTACAATACAGGTTAGACAGCAACATCAGTTTATGTTTAATATGTCGGCTGGAGTTGAGGTAACTGTCTGGTAGGTCCATATGTTGTCCCAGCACAATTTAGAAGAACAATCTACAGGTACTTTATTTAGAACAAACTTCCAGACCTACTAGAGGATGTACCACTCCCAATACGAAAACGCATGGGAATCATGCATGATGGCGTTCCAGCACATTTTAGCCAAATTGTTCGCTATACGCTGGATTATACACTGGTCACCTAATACAGTTGTTTTATGCAGCAGGCTTTAATAAAGCGGACAGGTTTAATCAACGTGTCATGGCTGACTGAAAAACTATTCGATGAGGGGAGTATTTGAAAGGGTCCGCCAGAAAATGATCCGACGGGTGAATGCATGTGTAGAAGGAAGCAGACGACATTTTGAACCTCTATTGAGTTGCTGTGTTGAAGTGCAAGGATTGCCTTTTAGACATATGTTTATATATATATTTTGCCTTGCTTTGCTGTAAGGAATAGGCCCCAAATTTTGTAAAGTTACTTTTATACACTCTGTATATATATATATATATATATATATATATATATATATATATATATATATATATAAAATAAAGATCTCTACATTTCCTCGATTGCTTATTAATATGTAACAATAACAAAATTTATCGTGAATCCACTAGCAAAAACTATCTAATTAATTTCTATTCACACCGCAATCAAAGAATAGAATCAGGATTAGTCATAGGTATCTACCTCAGTGAGAAAACATTTAAATTTCTCCGCTAGCTATACCATTTCATCCTCAGCATTAGAAAACGTGCTTACAAAATTCCCAATGGCAAACAATTTAAACACCCCCAACAGCACATCTAAACAACAACAAAAAAAAAACACACATTCTTAATCCTTCACTCGAGCATTCTTTATATTAAACATGAAAATAAATTAGTTATCCTTAATACTACGTTTAAAACAGTCGGGATATAATTAGAAATGAATTCAGATACTAATTTTAAAGCCGGTATTTATCAAATAAATTGTTTACAATGTGAAAAGGTATGGAGGGGAGATATTACGTGAATTAAAAGCCAGTATCTACGAGCACAAAAGAGATTTAATGTTAGACAACCAAACAGACTCTTTGGTAATACACAGGAACAAACGTTTCATAATTTTGATTTTACTCATTAACACCCTAATTAAAAAAGAACATAATGAAAGTTTAATAATGACCTTACTACCAACTATAAACACACATCAAAAAACATTATATAACATCGCCAACCTTTACTGAATCAACTTTTAAAGAAGCCAACGTATGTTTCTAAAACAAACGTTATGCACATAAACACGTTTCCAAATCAACATTTGAACAGCCAACAAACATAATGTCTACTAAACATACATTCACACGCAATTACAAATGCACATTATCATCTGAAACCAACATAAACTTGCATGTAGTAATATATACACTTTGTTTAATTTCTTGAAAATCGGATGGACGCGTCATTTCTCATTGATTTCGGAACGCTACAAATTATATTAACGTTTGTTTAAAAGAGTCCAAGGCGCAGGAAACATGACCGACAATTGAAAATCAAATTACACAAAAGCAAAAATACCTGAATTTATTTCTCTTTCGCCATATCTCAGTTTTGGACGAAGTTTTAAGAAAATGAAACATCCTAGATTTTAAATGTTTCCTATTCTGTTTATATTGTCATCCTGTCGAATTCTGATATATATTTGATTCTGACTCATATATATATATATATATATATATATATATATATATATATATATATATATATATATATGGGGGGGGATGTTTATACTTTTTACATATTTCGCTGCCGCTGTTAGTTAAGCAGAAATTAAATTTGTAAGAGAAAAGAAAATGATGGTATTATTTATTTTTATATTGTTTGTTTTTCATTGGTTAAGTAGACCTCACATATCACTTGTCATATAACATCCATGTACATAATTCGTATGTGTTTGTGCATCATACGGGATCTTGCTGATGATGTCTTTGTGTGGGCGCATATATACATCTAATGTACATTTTGATTTCTGTCTGGTAGTACTCGTTTAATGATTTGGGATGTTTTATGAAGGAGTGAAAGAAATTAGGCTACACTGTGGTTGTAGGTAGACTGATCTTAGATCCTTTCAATATAGATTTTATGAATGTTGGTGATATAATAAAGTGTATTTGGCGTGTGATTATTGATGGAAAAATATTTATCAAGATTCCTTCTAGGTATCTTCTATGTAATTATGCCCTTTTTTTAATTAATTCACTATAGGAAAGCATCGTAGTTTTTAGCCCAGTGACAAGATCAAAAACGGTGTTACTTCACCACAAAACATTTCCATTATGAACATAAGCTAGAAATTAAAGTGCAGGGAAACGGTTTGTGTCCAGACTTGGAAGCTTTACAAGTATACTGGACAATATACGGATGAGCAAAGATCGAGAGTTCCAAGAAAAACAACAGTACAAATAGATAGACAAATTCATAGACTTTCCCAAGCTAATTGAATGCTGACGATCGTGGACATTTTCCGCCAATTAGCTGGTAAAACTGGCGTTAGTTTTACGACGCAAACCGTTCGAAACTGTCTAAGAGAATTTCGATGATTCGAGCACATTGCTAGAGAAAAGCCAATTATTTCGGAAAAAAATTGACTTACTGGGATGAATTTCGCGAAAAGTATCATACAATGGACGGCCGAGGACTGATGTAGAGTTCTTTGGATTGATGATTCATGCTTTTGCATCTTTGGATCAGATGAAAAAACCTTTGTCAGATGCCGCCCAGCTGAGGAATTACATCCTAAATATGTCAAAAAGACGGTGGAAGGTATGGGTGTAATGGTGTGAGGTGCATTCATTAGCTTTGGTATGTTTCCAATGTTAAAATTGATAGAAAATCCCACAATGTAGGCTATATGTATCTGGTTAAGGAACATGTTCTGCCATATTTGACTGAGCAAATGCCACCTGGAGCTATTTATCAACAATAGATTATAGCCCCAATCACAAGGCCAAAAAAGTAATGCAATTTTTTGATCATCATAATATGGACGTCATTGTGTGGCCTCCACAGTGTCCGGATCTTAATCTGATTGAAAATTTAAGAAATTATATTTCCAAAGGTGTTCACGCTAAAGAAATCGACAATTTAGCCCAGACATACGATTATATTAAGCAAATATGGCAGATCATTCCAAATGATTTTTGTGTTCAGTTATCAAGCTCGATGCTTAGGGGATGTGAAGCTGTAATTAATAATAAAGTTTACGGCACTAAATATTGATAAATATTTTGTTTTTCAGCTCATTTTTACTATAACTTTTCCTTTAAATATAATAATACTCATGCGGTCTGAAACTTATTTTGCCAGCAAATTTGGATAATTTAAATTAATCCAGCATTAAAACTTTTTAAGTTGTAGAAAAATATACAATTTTTACATCATTCAAAAGAGAAATAAATTCCTCCGAATCTTGATATATTTTTGCGACACGTTTGTTTTTATAAATTATGCTTCAGATATTAGGCTGTTATTACATTGTTTTGTATTAATTAAGCCTCGTGTAGCTTTAAAAGTAGTAGCCATCTGTTTATCTCGTGAGATAATCGTAGTATCCAGTTTGGTCAAAATCCAACCCTCTGATAGTACGATTGGAGAGACCTCTTCAGGATGCAGGACTGGACGAGATTATATGCAGGCGGTGCGCACCCATACAACCTGGACCAAGATCAGAGGAATTAAGAATATTGCATGTGGCGCCTGCTTAGCTACAAGCGTGTCCGGAATATTGTTATCGTTGATAGCCAATAGCATTCGGGTATCCACTCCGGATTTTCTGTTTGGATTTACTTCCATGATTGGATATGACCGCATTTAGAGGGAATTTTTCACTTGTTGTCAAGCTCCATATTTTTGAATCCGCTTGTTATGAGGCACCAGTAGTCCGTATACGCCCCTTTCTCCGGATTGGAGGTAAACAAGTTGTCAAACGGTATTTAAGCCGAATGGCACGGAAGCCTTCTATGGACAGTGAAAGCTTTCCACTGCTACCACCACTGGCTATGACACGCTTTGGAACATATATAACCCATACTACATATATAAGCATTACGTACATTACGTGGTTTAGAAGCTCCCAAGTCCAGAAAGTCATATCCCTTGCAAATATGTCGTTCCTAACTCAAGGAGAGATAACGCGTTTTAATGAAGAAAAATTAATGGATTATAAGTTTAACTAAAAAAAAAAAAAAAAAAAAAAAAAAAAAAAAAAAAAACAACAAAACAGAACGTAAATATTGCTTATAATATAACAATTCCGGATAATTCGCAATTATTATTTGTTTTATTTCATTTATTGTATGTATAATGATTATTATTTTTCTTTCTAATTATATGTATTAATTATTATTATCCACCTCAACTTATTCCGCAGTTACCGGTTTTCTATATTAATATTTGTTTTTGTTCAGCTATCCTGATGAAGGAGGATATAAAGTAATGGCAGCGTCTCGGATTAAGAAACTGGGGAACCGAGTTCGAATTCCAGTCAAATTCACTTACGTACTAATATCCTTGAGAAATATATGCATCCTCTTATTTTTTTCCCCAGCTATGGGTAAATAGCAGGAGAGGGCGGGTTCTACAGCCTTGGATTGCGACTGGTCTACCGCAGAAATAATGTCAACCTACAGCAGGGAAATAAAACCTGCCTAAGCGTGTATCACGCACGTCACATAACTGACTGATACGGATGATTGTCTGGTTTATTTTGACTTTCCCTTCTTGCTTACCTGAAGTTATACTTATCAGTTTTGTATTTTCTACATGCTTACATAGTTTTATTAATTGATTATTTAGATGTTAAAAAACCGTAGAGATTATATTTATTGTATGATATAAATAATGAATTCATGTATCTGAGTATATTAGGCTTAAAATTCCGACATATTTTCTATCTTTTTCCAGCTATCACACTTTTTTTTTAGTTTTAACAAATTACATATCAAGTTTATAGAAATTCTTTTGAATTTTGTTTGTGAAAGAGTTTCTCGTTATTATCATATATCTCGTTCAATTAAGATTATTTATATTGTTCTTTCTATCTTTATAAATTTTATGAGATTTCCTTTTAGCATTAAATATGAAATAATTAACATATTGGAGCATATTGGAGGAGCTTATAACTAATTAGACAATATTTTTTCCACATTATGTAATTATGTAATTGTCTGTATTTTTATTATTAGTATTCTGTTACCTATATATTTGTCAGATTATATTATAATGTAATACTCGAATTGGTTACTTCAACGTCTCTGTAAAATCCCCGGTCAGTTTCATGTGTATTGTCCTCTGTTCTAATTGTTCATCAACCGAATTTGTCTCAGATCTTGTCATCTTGATGACTTTCTTTTTCTTTTTGCTGAGTGAACTTACAAATATATGTGCCAAATTCATTTTTGCGTACGTACGTTTCAATGTGTCTCACTCAAATACTATTTGATTATAATTTGTACACGTCACTAAATAGGATGGCTTTATTGCCATTTGCAATCCCAGAATAGACCATCATTCTGAAACTTTCTTTTCTGACTGAAAAGTGTCCACACCACTGATCAGAGAAAATCGGGAAAAGAATGGCCGTCCACAGATCAAAGGAACCATTTGCGTAGGAAAATTTCCAAGATAAAACTTTTCTTTCATGCTTTATCGCTTCGTATGTCCAATTCAATTTCGCAAATAAATGGTTTCTCATATCGAGCTTCCACGCGTAGTTCCTTCTAGATTTAATGTTATGTCAGTTATAATAAACCACCCTCAGCAATTGATTATAATTTCATAAAATTTCCCCGCTTGTAATATATTTGAATAGTTTATTTCCTGCTTTTTCTTAGTGACGATGAATTGTACTGAAAAGTCAGTGGCAAAAAGATGATTACAAGAAATCTCCTGCCGCTATTAAAGAAAAAAGAAACGTACTGAAAGAAACATTAATTTTCATCTGTTCGAATAGCAATGATATATAATTTCTCAGTGATTTTGTCATTAGCAGAGCGCGTAATATACTGTATTGCCGCAAAATTAAATATTCGAATTTAGCTTGCAGGTGTCTACCTTTCAAGCGCATATCTTAGGATATTAGGAACGTGATAATGTCTTAAGGTAAGACATCGAAATTATAGGAAATGAATTATTAACCAAAGTATACTTGTCGAGTTAGATCAATCGTTAATGATGTACTTTTAGTAAGCATAAAAGATAATTTTCAATGTAGATATTGATATACATATCTCTAGTTATAAAGATTATTTCAATATTTCCTCTTAATATTAGTGCAAAGAGAAAGCTTAAGGTTAAAGTGATACATGATTTTTCGTTTGATATGCAGTATTTGGATCATTCAAATCAAAGAAGCATTTAATTAGCAGGTTTATGCACATTTTAAAAACTACGAAACTTAAATAAACGTGATTTTCTGAACTATCTTTGCAATTTCTTTCCTATTTCAATTGATATATACTTAGCGACATATAGCTAAAAAATGTCCATATCTTCCTTTCTTGCAAGCCAAACTATCCACACATACATTACTTTAGTTCAAGCTATATATATATATATATATATATATATATATATATATATATATATATATAATTATTTTTACAAATATGATTCCTCGCTGCATAAGAGTTCTCATGGTTTCGAAATCAAGAGCCAAAACCTTCATTATAATTATTATAATTAAACTGAATTAAAGTATCAAGCTGCTTTCCATCTTCAAGCGAAATTTATGGAATTCCAAAGATTTCGCTTGAAGATGAAACAGAGCTTGATATTTTAATTCAATTTAATTTTAATAATTATATTGAAGTTTTTGGCTCCTGTTTTTGAAACATGCGAACTCTTATGTAGCGAAGGAATCATATTTTTTAAAAAAATAATTATGATTTAGGCTCTACTTTTGCATTGAGCACTGTTTTTTTTCAAAGAACTTCGTATTATTTACCTAACGTGTTCTTTACTATATATATATATATATATATGTGTGTGTGTGTGTGTGTGTGTGTGTGTGTGATTTTATAATATAGTCTCTACTTGTGTATTGAACACTGTTTTTTTTTTAAATAAAAACAAAAATACTAAAGAGCATTGGATTATCAACTTAATGGTTCTTTCCTATTTTTCTATATATTTACACACACACACACGCGCACACACACACACAGACACACACACACATACACACACACACATATATATATATATATATATATATATATATATTACTTTTCTCTAACTCGAAATGCTGACTGGAATACAAATGAAAGTGAAATCTTGAAAGGCGTATGTTGTTTTTTTAAAGGAGATTGATTTAAACATGTTTTCTATACAACGAGAAGTCGTTCAAAGAGACAGCTATTTAATTTGATTCTACTCATTGAGTGTATAATGGAGATGTTTCATCACATGTCGATATGGATATTCAGATTCCTTCTAATTCTCATTCTATTTTCATTATGAATAGAAGTATTTGAAAGTAGTTGGCTTCTGAGATTTCTTTAGTTCATTGTTAATGCAGTGCAACTTGTTTCTTATGCATTTTACTGATGGATTATGCATTGTGAGCTGGGAAAATGGATTATTAGGACATTATGAAGTGTAATTGGCTTACCAAAGATTAAAAGACCTGAAGTATCTGAACTATACTTGCCAAACGAATATAGCACGAAATTAACTTTGGGAAGAATTCTCATTATGTGGTAGTATGAAAAGGGTTAGTTTGTAGCGATTACGTCAAAGAAGACTGTTGTTAACGCACATTGTTCATAGTCAAATTTATGGTATTTTGGTTGCATTCCTGTAATGTGTGTATGATTAATGTTACGACGCATGCACCAAATATCAATATTTTCTTTCTTTTGAGGGACAGCACTAAAATATCATCATGGAATATAGGTTCTGTTTACACCGAGAGGTTGCAAACAGCTTCTTGACAATGTCTATGCAAACAGAAGAAACGATAAGTAGCTCCTATAATTCATAAAATATTCACGTCATCCTTGATGTTTCTGCGTAACGTGCGGAAAGATAATCAAGTCATTCCGCCTCGCTTCTTCGCGCAAGCATGTGAATCAAGGCAATCGCCTAAATCAAAAACAGAGGACACAGTCGTCAATCTCCAAATTTGGTATTTTACCCACATTAATATTTAAGATTACTTACTGCAGAGTGATATAGCATGCCATGTCAGCGGACGGATGTGAGAGAGTTCACGGTTGAGGGTGTGATGACTCGAATTCAATTTAACAAACATCAATCATTTTTACTGACCAGTTTCGCTTTCTCACTCACATGCATCATGTGATCCTTGATTAGCTGGCCGATCATAGCAACAAGAGCATGTAGCCCACAAGCTCTCTTAATTTAAATATCTTGGAATATAGCGTTTAGGAAATCCTCAACAGTTACCAAACAACGGCCTCATTATAGCAAGGATTCATTGAAGGTCATAATCCAACAGCAACAAGAACCTAGATTCGGAGCTACAGCTGCTTCCGACGCCACATGGAAGATTAGGGCGGTTTATTGAGTAACAATTTCTAGTGTCCTTGACAAGAAAAGTAAGGAATGCAGATGCAGGGTACTAGATGTTTTTGATAGGTATCAAGATGGAATTTGGAAGTGATACGGCATCGCCCTTTTGGTTTGTTGGATAAGGTCGTTGTTATTAAGCAGCAGATACTTTTCTTTGGCATCAAGTGTATTCATCTGTTATTTTCAAGTGCATTTATTTCCACTGATTTTCACACGATCCTGTACACTGTTTATAAAGTTGAACAAGGAAAATAGGTGTTGCATCCTAGGCTCAGTATTTTATCCACAATCAATCCTACACGCCTCTCAATGATGGACTGTTTTAATCATTTCGCTCCAAGCCAGGCGATATTTCCTGTAATACATGAGGCTACTGAGAGTGAAAGAGAATGAAAAATAATCTGTAGAAGAAAACGGAAACCAATCCTAAACAGGAAACCATGTATAAACCTCTATTCCTGTTCAAATGACCGGAGAGTAGTGTGAGGTGGTCGATAGGCCAAGCTATCTACTCCTATGTCATAGCTACAATACTTCGTTACGTGTTGCATCACAAAGCGCAATTTCTTGCCAATTCAGGTTACACACTTAATATTCGTTACGTATATATGCCATGTATTTATACAAGAACTGAGGCTAATTTACTGAATCCAAGTTTGCCACAGATTTGCGCAATTACAGTGCAGAAGACACGAATAAAAATTATCTTTACTTGTTCATCCAAGCGCAGTTTTACGCAATTATAAGAGCAAAAGTATGTCATATCTTTTGCCCATCTTTCCCTATAATGATGCAGTAAAATATCATTTTAAATCCAAGGCTCAAGTCAATTTTCCACAGGGAAATAGATTTTCATCTGGCTTATAAGAAGCATAATTTTATGAGTTTTTCGTTTTTCATATATATATATATATATATATATATATATATATATATATATATATATATATATAGTGTGCGTGTGTTTGAGTGTGCGTGTGAGTGTTTGTGCGCGTGTATGTGTGTGTGTGTGTGTGATTAATACAATCATCCAATTGGTCCTGAATATTGATTGGTAATGCATTAGTTTTCTTTCTCCGATTGTATCTGTTTTTGTTATCCTTGTTATCTTCCGTCTAGACTAGAAACTCAAATTGGGAAAACGCATACAAGCAGGCTATAATCTCATACTAACTTTGGTTAAAAGATAGCTAAAATTGAAAAGGACATATGCTTTCCAAGGTTAAGAGATAAAACTATTTACATTAAATTGAGATCAATTTTAAGAATGCTACTTTACGATATTACCGACCTTTCTTTCTTTCTATCTATCTATCTATCTATCTATCTATCTATCTATCTATCTATCTAAGCTTCGTCTCCCTCTGTCTTTCTCACTCTCCCCATATATATATATATATATATATATATATATATATATATATATGAGATTTAAATGAGGTGTATTTAATCATGTCATTAACAACAGTGTTTTACAGTGTATTTTAATTTTCTTTTATACACATTGCAATATACGATTCCGTATCTATCTATATCTCTCTCTCTCTCTCTCTCTATATATATATATATATATATATATATATATATATATATATGTATACGAAGCAATTCTACCTTTCACAGAATTAATTCAAAAGAGGGCTCGATACTGATAGTAGAGCGATAATTATTTATGATAATTTAATCATATATTCCTTGAATAGTTCATAAGAATTTTTGGTTCTCACCAGTCGAGGTGAAATGCACCGAAACGAAGCTGCACCTTTGTAGTTAGTAAACTATTTTTGTCCACATGATAAAATTATTATTATTATTATTATTATTATATATATATATATATATATATATATATATATATATATATATATATATATATATATTATCGAGGTGTCTTAAAAGGTCTCTCTGTTGGTTCACTTTCGATAATCTTACGAAATTATTAAGCATCAGTGTTTTTGTTTCTCATTTTTTTTTCTACAGGAGCTGGGTAATTTTCGGCAGCCATTTTCGTTCGAATATATAGAGTTCTTCAAAATTATCATCATGACAAAGGAGCTTTTCTCGTCCATATTATAAACCTTAGCTACCCAATGTTTTGTTTCTCTCAATCCGTTGTAGGTATATATATATATATATATATATATATATATATATATATATATATATATATATATATATATATATATAATAGGCATATTTTGAGATATGAAATTAATAGAATATGATAAATTTCTACAGCGTACATTGAATAGTACCCATACTTTCTCAAATATTATGAACATACAAAACATTTTTCACAAGTGACCTTCAAAGCAGTCAAGTGCAGGATTGACCGGATACTAATTCCTAGCTGCCGAATAGTGTATACGTGGAGATACCTCTTTATCACACCCTGATTATATATATATATATATATATATATATATATATATATATATAGATAGATAGATATATAGATAGATAGATAGATAGATAGATATAGAGAGAGAGTGAGAGAGTGGGAGATCTATTTGGTAATTTTGTTTACTCTATTTACATTGGTCAGACTGTCGACCTCATCTTTGTTGTCATATTCACGACCTTTCGCCATTTGTACGTTCCGGCCTTCTTCAGATGATTGGAATTTCGTACTGAAATCACCTGACGAAGGCTGGCTGTCGAAACGTCGTGAATATGGCAACAGAGATGAGGGCAAAATCCCGAACAATGTAAACAGAATAAATAATTACAATACCTCTTCTCAGAAATATAGACACATAAAAAATAGTATCCCTAATAAATTTTCCAACATATTTTATACGACTGGACTGGATTTGTAGTAGAAACTATGAATGATTTGCGAATGCATATATTTTAGGGTAACATATTGAGACTTACGTATGATTACATCTCTAAATTCCTTCTCGTGTATATAGATATATTCAATGCGTCAAATGTTTCTATGAACCTTTTCATAGATGGAGATACGTGTGTGTCTTTTCTGTAAGCACGTGCGCATGTATGTATACATTGGTGATGTTTTCCTTCCTTTTCTGTAATTCCCACATCTCCGTCTCCAACATAGCTTCCTGCTATTAAATGTAAGTTTACATAATAAAATAAAAACCCAACAAATAGAGACAAAATAAAAATGAGTCAGATAATGGGAAAAGGAAGATAAAGAGTAGCAAAAAAGAAGAAAGTAAATGTAAATCCAGTAAAAAAGGAAGCAAATGTCAAAATTCAAGCCAAACATAAAACTCCCAGTGTTGAGAACCAAAGATTCTAAATGGCATCAGTTTTGTCATGACACGACGTTATTAGCATTGGGTGAATGCCATCAGAGGCCAGAAAACTTGTGATGACTCTACTCAGGACATCCAGACATCATGACGAACGTTAATTTTTCTCGCCCTCTTTACTATCATCTATACTATATGTAAAGTTAGTTTTGCCGTCCTCTTTGCTATCATGTAGAATTTATGTAAGGTTATTTTTATCGTCTTCTTTACTATCCTTTATAATATTTGCAAAGTTAATTTTATTATCCTACTTATTACCCTTCATACTGTCAGAAACGTTAGTTTTATCGTCATCTTTACTATCATCTACACCATATTGCTATCCTCTGTACTATGTGTAACGTTAGCTTTATCATACTTTACTATCAGCTGCACAGTTTTACTATCCTCTGTACTATGTGTAACGCTAGTTTTATCATCCTTTACTATCATCTACACAGTTTCACTATCCTCCGTACTATGTGTAACGATAATTTTATCATCCTTTACTATCATCTACACAGTTTTACTATCCTCTGTACTATGTGTAACGTTAGTTTTATCATCCTTTACTATCATCTAAACAGTTTCACTATCCTCTGTACTATGTGTAACGTTAGTTTTATCATCCTTTACTATCATCTAAACAGTTTTACTATCCTCTGTACTATGTGTAACGTTAGTTTTATCATCCTTTACTATCATCTAAACAGTTTCACTATCCTCTGTACTATGTGTAAGGTTAGTTTTATCATCCTTTACTATCATCTAAACAGTTTCACTATCCTCTGTACTATGTGTAACGTTAGTTTTATCATCCTTTACTATCATCTAAACAGTTTTACTATCCTCTGTACTATGTGTAACGTTAGTTTTATCATCCTTTACTATCATCTAAATAGTTTCACTATCCTCTGTACTATGTGTAAGGTTAGTTTTATCATCCTTTACTATCATCTAAACAGTTTCACTATCCTCTGTACTATGTGTAACGTTAGTTTTATCATCCTTTACTATCATCTAAACAGTTTCACTATCCTCTGTACTATGTGTAACGCTAGTTTTATCATCCTTTACTATCATCTAAACAGTTTTACTATCCTCTGTACTATGTGTAAGGTTAGTTTTATCATCCTTTACTATCATCTACACAGTTTTACTATCCTTTGTACTATGTGTAACGTTAGTTTTATCATCCTTTACAATCATCTATACTATATGTAAGTTTTTATCGTCTTGCTTACTACCGTCTATACTATCTGAAATATTAGTTTTATTGTCCTCTTTACTGTATTATATACTATATGTAAGGTTATTTTTATCGTCCTCTTTACTATCCGCGAAATTATCTGTAACGTTAATTTCATAGTACGACTAACAATCATTTACATATATGAAGCGTTAATTTTATGTTTCTTTTTACTATACTCCATATTATCTTTAACGTTAGTTTTATCTTCCATTTTACTATCATCTACACTATCTTTAATTTATTTTGGCGTCACCTATTTGTAGATACTAAATTAAGTACAGAAAGTTAACTATTTGAGAAGTGTTATAACATACGATGAAAGATAGGACAAAGAAATGGGAAAGCAAACAGGAATAACGAAAGAAATACAAAGAGAACTGTGAACAATTTCCTCACGGATGAAGAGGAGATTTGAGAAAATATATATGTGGTTATATAAAAATGCTCAGAATATCTTAGGCGCATCATGTGACCAACAGGGAAGTATTAAGGAACATGAAAACGAAAGACACGTATTCTTAGGATAAGAAAGAGACTGTTGAAATATCTGCGATACAAAAATGAAATAGGTCTTGGAGACTTTGAAAGTCACAGTACATATCAAGGCAAGATTGATATAATGAAGCAGTGAGTAACATTCTTAAATTGCTTATGTAAATGGATGGCAGAACAGAAAGTGGGGGGGATAGAATGGTATCGAATACTATTAACTGTAACAATGTTTAAGTGGTCGTGCAAAGATCTGATCACCCTAGTACGGAAGGGAAACAGACCATAATTTGAGAATTTATTTGGGTTAAGTAGAAGATAACATAATGCTCGTCAACATGGAAAATCAAATCGCTGAAGAGATTTCAAACTACAGCTGAATTCATTTCATCCTTAGGAAATATATAAATGCCTTGACTAGTCTTAAAATATCTTCACATTTCTGTAGCTGTTTTTCCCAAAACATGACCGCAAACACTGCAAGCAAATCAATGAATTTTCCCTTGTAAATTGCCGTTTCCTTTCAGAATTATAAGTTTCTACGGATTTCTTTTAGCTATTAATTTAGAATTAACATAGATTCTTAGGAAGAAACAGGCGTGATTCACCGTTGCCTTAACCAGGATCGGAATTTCTATTTTTAGTTAAACTGGTTGCCACCCAAGTCTAAAGGGTCCAATCTACTCTAGAATTTGACTCATTGCTGACTAAGATTTAAAAGACGTGTTTGTGTCTTTACTAAAGACGTTAGCGCGAAGTTGAACGCAAAAGACTAAGTGAGAATGTGAATTCGGATCGACGATGTCTTTGCCCAAGCCGATGACCATTACACTGTTTGTACATTACCGGAAGGATGTAACGTGATTTTTTTTTTTTAAATCGGTATCAACTCAGACAATTCATAAAGCCATTAAGACACAAAGGGTTACGGTTTGTCGAAGAAATAGGAAGAGCAACATTAATAATGAGCCCGAAGAGGAAAGAGTAGTCAGGACGATAGTAGATAGCTATTGACATTGCATTTAAACTTTTTCAGATTAAAGTTAGCATGAAAGCATGGAGCGAAAGAGAGTTCCGCAAGTGAGGAGTGCGAAAAGAGAAACTGTTAACATAAAATTTATTGTTACATCTAGCCAGTTCAATTGTGAATTGATGAGACCTCAACGCCAGTCTAGCACTGCGCTTAAAATCAAAAAGTCTAGGTACCGTAGGGAAGAAAATTATTCATATGTAAAAATACAAATTGTGGCACAAGGCCAAAAATCGGGAATGGGGAAAAGGACGGTCTTCTTCTGTCCTAACATTAAACTTACCTATCAACAAATACTGACCCAAACATACCACAAAAACAACCCGTCCTGAGTATGACGATAAACTACATCCGCGTCCTAGGTAAGATGATAAAATACGTCCAACAGCAAGGCCTCTGATCAGGAGGCTTTGATGAGCGTGGAACCACCTTTTAATTGCTGATATTCCTAGGTTCACCCTAACCCGGAGCGGTAGCAGCTGTTAGGGTCCCAGCTATGGGCAAATAGTTAACCCCCAAACTCTGGTCAAAACACTATGAAAGTGTAAAAATAGGTTTTAATATTAGAAATACTTTGTAAAAAAAAAAAATACCAACAATATATTTTTGAAAAACAAATATTAGCAGCAATACAATTTTTGAAAAAAAATATTACCAGTGAAGGAAAATTCTTACCAGAAAAAGATTTTTGGCAGGAAAAATATTACCAACAATGAAAATTTTCTTAAATAACTCATTGAGATTGATATGCCGTAAAACAAAACAAACCAACCCAAACCAAAACAACGCATTCTTATTTACTATTCTTCTCTCATCCACCATAATACCACAGAACCTTCACGAAGTCCTAACTAGTCCACATATGTACAATTCATTGCCTGTGGAGGGTGGAAATAAAACAACAATTTAAAATCTAACGCCAATGTGTACTTACAATATGAAAGAAAAAAACTATTTACACGAAACTAAACAAATAATATTAGTAATAACTCCCACCACAATACTTAAATATATACTACAGCTTCAGTTAACTAGACTAAATCAATGCAGGACTCTAATAATATAAGATATTCATCTATTCCAAGCAATCATTCAAACACAACAACAAATACGAAAATCACACTAGAAACAAAAGGCGCCCCGCATCCACCAGAGAACTGAAGTTTCTGCTCACCTAAACGAGGAAGGGAAGGAGAATTAAACTAAGGAAAATAGGGACAGAAATAAATGGGTTAATGAGTCGGCTTTCATATTCTGTTCTCAGAATGAGGTTTATTGTTATTAGGTTCCGACTGGATGCCGATTCACAGTCGGCAGATGTGGGTAACAGTAGGTCCCACATAAAGTATCCCTTTCCTTTTATGACCCTCTGAGGTTTGACCTCCAGGGACGACAAAGATTTTATAACAGTGACTTTTGTGCATCAATAAATTTTGCGTGAACGCTTGTCCACCACAAAAAGAGACACTATTCTTTTGTCAAATTTTGTAATTTCACGGGATTTACCAAAATCCCATCTGCTGAAATAAGATGTGCGTAGCTTTTTGCTTTCTCGAGGAACTGTGTAATGTTCGTTTGACAATTTGGTGAGGACGTCCATTTGAGGGTGTCGTCCCGACCGCTTCATTGCCTTTATTCTTTTCCGCATTGTCGTTTGACAAGTTGCAATTTGTTCCTTTAAATTATGGATTCTTTCAGCTACCATACTTTTTTTTTTCAATCCTTAACTTTTTTGCTGTTTTCCACATAATTTTAGCTACTTTCGGCCACCATACATTTTTACAAATCCATAACATGGATGTTGCTTTCCTGTAAAGTTAGGCATTTCTCGGCTTCCATATTTTTATCCAGTTCATTAATATTTTCCTTCAACTTCGTTGATTCTTCGACATTCTTTGTTATTTTTTGTTTATCAGGAGAGTCTTTATTTCCTTTTTTTTTTTTTTTTTTTTGACCCCACAAGATTTTTCACTGACTTGCTTTTGTCGGCCATTTTTCTCTTTTTAAATATTAACCAAACTTATTTCCTTTTTTCTTAGATATATATATATATATATATATATATATATATATATATATATACGATTTAAAGCAAAATTTTCCTTTTTCTTTTAGATATAACGAAAAATAAAACCTTAAATAGGATACAAATTAAACAAGAAAATGTTAAATGCACGCAAATAGTTCAGACAAATAAATGACAAAATACCTTCAACGCAAAAAGGAAATACAGACAATGCAAATTTTACAAGATAAATTGAAAACAAAAACGTTTAGATGATCAAAAGGAAATTTACCCAGAGAATGACAGACGTGAAAGACGAACAATTAAACGTATAACAAAGTTTCTTTTTTGTATAAATACAACGGGAAAAAAGTTAAAAAAAAATGGAACAAATGAAATAAAAACAATCAAACCTGATAAGAAAAGAATAGGTGCAAAAGATAAAATAAAAACTGAGGGAGGGTGAAAAAATGAAAAAAAAAGATAAATCAAACTTTTGACAAAAATCCAGTCAATGAAGAACGTAACAAAAAGTAAAAATAAATAAACTTAACGTAAGTGTGGTACAATCAAAAACAGTTCGCAGAGTGGCAAAGATACGTCTGGCGCTAGGCACGGGTGGTAAATGGTCTACAACTTCCATTACTACCATAGCGAAGAGCATTATTTATTTTTGCTAAGTACAGAAATTGTGGCACAAGGCCAAAATGGGGGCAGGGGGAAAAGGATGGTCTTCTTCTGTCTTAACATTAAATTTAGCTAGACACAATCACTGACACAAACATAAATATTCCAATGCATCCTTACCTTTTTTACTTCATCCAGCATAATACCTCAATGTCTCTATGAAAGTCCTAACTAGTCCCCATATGTATAATTCATTATCTGTGAGGAATAACACAGAAATTTAAAATCTAACCCCAATGAAAATTTACAAAAAAAATATTTACAAGAAACTAAACAAAATTATATAATTAATAAAAAACACACAATCCTTAAATATGGAATAAAAATCAGTTAACTGGACAAAATCAATGCGAGGTTTAATAATATGAAACATTGTTTCGTCTCAAGCACTCGCTCAAAAGCACGCTCATTCAAACACGACAAGAATTACGAAAATCACACAAAAAAAGAAAATCACACTAAAAACGAAAGGCGATCCGCATCCCAAGCACTCGCTCAAAAGCACGCTCATTCAAAGACGACAAGAATTACGAAAATCTCACAAAAAACGAAAATCACACCTAAAACGAAAACCCGTATACACCAGAGAACTGACATCACTGGAGAATGGGGAATTAAACTAAAGAAAATCGGGACAGAAAATAAAAGACACCAATGAGCATCCATCCCCTAGATAAAGTAACTGGAAAGAAGAAACTAAGGACACAAAACAACCCTAAACTAACCTAATTTCGACGTGGTTGCCAAAGTTCAGTATAGTTAGGGCAGTATCTGTTTATATTTCTGAAATGAGGTGTTATGTACACTATTTATGACTGGTATGCTATAGGATATTGCCCTAACTGTACACTATTTATATTATTCGGACTATTCTCCTCATCTCTGTCGCCATATTTATTACAACGTTTCGGCCGTTGTACGCCCCAGCCTTCTTCAGGTGGTTGGAATGTCGAAACTGAACTCTTTATTTCGCTCACTGGGCTAAACTGTTCTAGTTCCACGTGCCATGTCTGATAGATGTCAGTTATTATTTATCTCCTGTTAATTCCCCTCTCCAAGTTCTCCACCGCCTTAACCAGGTATTGAACTCTCACTCTTTGGGTCATGTCACTGGATCTAACTAACGCCTTTATCCACTATGCCATGTGTTCTCAAGGACACATGGCACAGTGAGCGAAATAAAGGGTTCAGTTAGACATTCCAACCTCCTGAAAACGCCGAAGCGTACAACGACCGAAACGTTGTAATAAATATGGCGACAAAGATGAGGACAATAGTCCGGATAATGTAAATAGTGTACAGTTAGGGCAATATCCTATAGCATACCAGTCATCAAAATGATACTGTAATTCCTCCCATGTCACTCGACACAATCGCACAAAACTCACCTACCTTTTGCCAAATTCTGATGGCGGCTTTCCGTCCGAATCTTGAACATAAGCTGAAGACATCCATCAAAATATGATCAATAGTGGGAAAACCCTAGGCAGAATGCCTTCATAATCGCGAGTAGATAACCGGGTTTTCTGCATACAACATATATTCACCCTGTTAAAGGTTACGAGAGAGCCTCGTCCTGCGAGACTCCAACCTCAGTCCAACCGGAGAAGCTTTAACAAACCTATTATAGTCGCTCTTCTGCACTGAATATGGCCGGGGTGAGAACACCGAAGGCCTGTCACATTGATGCTATGACCATTTCACTCTTGATGGTGCCATCAAGAGACAGTCCACCAAACTCCCCGGGAAACGTTAACTTTAAAGCTCTAGAAAGGATGCGTGAAGGAAAACGGGGAGACGCCCAGAACAATATGTTTTAATTCCGATATCTGGAAATCGTTCATATATGCCGCTGGGGTCATTAATTTGAGAGACATGCCCAAAACTTTTAGTGCCCTTTTTGCTTTTTTGAAGTTCTGTGAAACTTCTATAATCTTGACGAAAATTTTTGTTCACAAAATCGATTTGCTTGTTCTCGGGATACGCGGCAGACGTCTTCCCCAGGTAAGTATAGTGGTTTAAGCTTTTTCCTTTTGTTCGCTACAGCCGTGGCTTCTGAACTTCAGTTCCTTTTGGTCCTTCCAATTTTCTGGGTGATTGAAAAGGTGTCGGGGTAGAATTAGTTGTTGGTTCAAGTTCTGGGTGTATGAATTGAGATGGCCTTGGCAACAGAATGTGTTCCACCGATGCTTTTGATTTTGTATGTGTGTACGATAGTGATTTTGGTGGATGTGACTGAGGAAATCTTTTCTTGGATATTGGGGAAGACGGGGCAGAGGATGAGGGGCCCAGCACACCCTGTCCCCTTTTTTTACCCAGCTTAGCTTCTAAATCTTCTTTTAGCTTGATTTATTTCAATTTTCTTGCAGCTGGGCTTCTTTAACTTCTGGACTTCTTGTTGTATGAAGTCGGGACATCGACCTTAGAACTGATAGAGAGAATAGGGCTGTAGTTCTTGGCTCTGGGAGCTTGATTAGAATGAGACCCGCTGTTTTTCTCTTCCCTTTGCCCCTACCAACGACACCTCATTTCCCTTCTTCCTTTTCCTTATCCACACTTGCGGAAGGCATCGATTTTGGGGGGAATGTGTGACAGAACCCAATCGAGGGCTTTTCTGCACCGGTCTGTGTCTCTGGTGGGACCATTACAAGCGCCGCGGAACTAACAGTATCGGCCAGAGTTTTATTTTTATCGCTTGTGGCATTCTTCTCTGAACAGGAGCAGGATGGCTGACTAATCTCTCCACACCCCCAACAAGTAGGTCTTCTACTAGTCACTATGACGGGCATTTTGCGACCTCAAAAGTCAAAACGGTTGTAGACGGAGACGAAGGTGAAACGATGGAACATGATGTTAAAGCTGCATCCCTTGTTCAGGTTGTCGGGAGTCACACATAAAATTTGGCCACACTGTATGAAGAACTGAGGAAGGAGCTCAAATATTGCTACGCGTCAGTTTTACTCTGTCCTCAGATGAGCTTTTTCGTTATTAACTCTTTGCTCGCCATCTCGAGGCAAACTTCTGCTATGGTCAACAGTGTGTCCCATATGAAAAAAAGGTACCTTTAATTACTCTTTGAAGTTTAGTCCCCAGGGACTTGAGTGATTTAATCACTGTGTCTTTCGTGCGTATCCAGCAAATGGCTCGAATTCAATTGCTCGACAGTAAATTGCTCGAAAAATAATTTATCGAACTATCAATTGCTCGAAAGGCAGTTTTCTCTTAACCTGTGGTTAAAAAAACAAAAAACTACACTACATTGTTTCTTATATTTACTATAAGATAATATAATACAACTTTTTTTGTTGTTAACTGAACAGGTAAAATTAAAGAACGAGTACATTTATATAGTAGTTCTTATTTTTTTCTCGAAATTCAACTTTCTCGAAATCTGTGGTTAAAAAAATAAAACTCGTGCTAAGTATTTCCTTTTTTGTACATTTCACATTTCCAGTAAACCTTATTGTTCACTATTTTGTCCTTAATATATAGATATCCATCCAAACACATCTCCTTCTTTCCTTTTTCGATCTCAACAAAAGTCATGACCATCACTAGGGTTCGAGATCTCCAAAATTACTGAAATAAAAATAGAAAACAAATATAGGAAAAAAACAAAAAAAACTGGAGTGCTAAATTTGAGTATTGTGGCTCCTTATATATCCAGCTCCGTTGACGTGTCGTGAGGCGGCGCAGTTTACGTGGTGCTTCGAGCTTCGAAATTACATCGATCACTCTGCCTTTCGAGCAATTTTAGTTCGAGAAATTATTTTTCGAGCAATTAATTTCGAGCAATTTACTTTCCAGCAATTGATTTCGAGCAATTTACTGTCCAGCAATTGATTTCGGGCAATTTACTGTCAAGCAATTGATTTCGGGCAATTTACTGTCCAGCAATTAATTTCGAGCAATTTACTGTCCAGCAATTGATTTCGGGCAATTTACTGTCCAGCAATTGATTTCGGGCAATTTACTGTCCAGCAATTGATTTCGAGCAATTTACTGTCCAGCAATTGATTTCGAGCAATTTACTGTCCAGCAATTGATTTCGGGCAATTTACTGTCCAGCAATTGAT
This sequence comes from Acanthosepion pharaonis, assembly GCA_903632075.3. Lineage (NCBI taxonomy): Eukaryota > Metazoa > Mollusca > Cephalopoda > Sepiida > Sepiidae > Acanthosepion > Acanthosepion pharaonis. Next base: position 994,029 of record CAHIKZ030003733.1, read on the forward strand.
TTCGAGCAATTTACTGTCCAGCAATTGATTTCGGGCAATTTACTGTCCAGCAATTGATTTCGAGCAATTTACTGTCCAGCAATTGATTTCGGGCAATTTACCTAAATCCGTCTTTCGCGGAACCAAAAAATTTGATCGTTTCCTTGTCCACCACGAAGACTTTTTAATCATCTTTAATTAATGGACGTCTTCTGAGAGTCCATGTTCTCTTGCGCGTAACTTTCAACCTTTTCTAAGAATTACACGTTGTTAATTATGCAACTTGGGGGTGGCGGGCATCCAGGGGGACTGTCATCTTAACTTCTGTCTACATTTCTGTTGGCACATTCTTGTTATTAATCTTTTTACTGGTTTTGTTATTTTCAGAACTACTATTATCGGTAGCCAGCACATTATTTCATTTACCTGGGGATTTCGAAGTTGCTTTCACCCGTTCCTCTGCTTCTTTTCTATCGGGTGGGTCTGTTTTAGACGTAGACCCGAAAACGTCCTTTTGTTGCAGACCTACGATTTTGTCGGCCATCATGAGAAAAGAAATTTCCACCTAAACGGGCAATGTTTTTTTCATATCAAAAATAATAATTGGAGCAACGTGAAGAAGAGGGAGAAAACAAAAAACAAGAAACTAAAAAATGCCAACATTTAACACTTAAGAATGCAAAAATAAAAAAAAAATGTAGTTGCCTTCTATAAAATAGAAGAAATTAAAATAAGAGAACTCAGCACAAACAGGGCTGAGGTGAAAAAATAAAATGAAAGAATACAACAAATTAAAAGAGTATAAACAAAAAAATTCGAATTACCTACCTAACTGAACTAATTAATAATTAAACTTGAAAAAAAAGTGATTTAAATCCTAAAATTTTTCATTTAAAAAGTTTGAATAAAGTAAAAGCAACAAAGTTTTAAGAAATAAAACCGAGTTAAAATAGAAAGCTAGAAAAACTAAATATTAAAAATTAAAATAAAATCGGCCGAAAGTGAAACTAAAAAATCAAAGACTGACTAGAATATTAGAAATATAAATTCACAGATTAATTACCAAGAAATATAAAAAAAAAAGGATTTCGTTTTAATTTTGCTAATAAACTAAATCAAATAAGGTAGAAAAAAGACTAAATTACATAAAAACGCAGTAAAACAAGTAGACAATTCTATTTTGAGTAAAGACTTAGGTTTACTCAAAATGAAATTAAGATGGCGGTCTAACGCTTACGAGAAACCTAATAAAAAGTTCGGACAAGAAGAAAAAAATAAACTGTTAAAAAAAAAAAAATAATAATATATATATATATATATATATATATATGTGTGTGTGTGTGTGTGTGTGTGTATGTGTGTGCGTACAGTAGATAGTTTAAAATATCTAGGCTTTAACTAATAATTTAAAATTTTTTTTGGACATATCGTAACTTAGTTATGGCCATCTCGACGTGGTGTAATTGTTACCAAGATTGTCTCGCTAGAACAATTACGACTGGTTAGTAAGTTCGATTCGCACTGAGAGCCCCAGACTTTCGTCTTTGTGCCACATCTAAGCTACCCTTACAAAACCACAGAATCATAACTTACCTACCCTGACGTTTATATCGTGAAATTTAAATCGTACCGAACATAACCTTAACGTTTTTTGGAGCAACGTGAAGAAGAGGGAGAAAACAAAAAACAAGAAACTAAAAAATGCCAACATTTAACACTTAAAAAAAAATGTAGTTGCCTTCTATAAAATAGAAGAAATTAAAATAAGAGAAATCAGCAAAAAAACAGGTAAAAAAAAAAAACTTTCACATGAACACATTTTTTGCCTAATAAAAATGACCACCCAGATAACGACATCGCGCTAATGTCGAAAGTAGTCCAAATAAATGAAGATGTATCAATATGGTAATTTTCTATCATCTTTTCAGAAGTATACTAAGAAGCTTGTCCTTGAATATCCTATTGAAAATAAGTACACACACTTATCTAAATTATTTCAATGAGAAACTTAGTCTGGATAATTAAAATTACGCTCACAAATATCTTGTTTATCTAATGTCACCTGGAATGTTCACTTTTTTCTTCATCACGCCTTCATCACATCTTCAATCGCACCTAATAGGATTCTACTTTAATGTGTAACACCTTTTTTTTCAGTTGGACGACAAGGTCTCTGTATCTTCCCAGTTTTTCGCTTTGCTTTGATTTCTGATTCACCTTTTTTGATTTCTGACTACGTCAAGCCTGATTTTTTTAAACAGTTTAAATTTTCGTTTACCGGCTTGTGCGTTCGAGAAACTTAAACAAAATGTATTTATAGTCAATGTTCGGAATTGCGTCTGTTTGGTAGAAGAGACCGACATCACGCCTGGCGTGCTTTAGAACACGCGCTCATTGCATTTCTTTCATTTTAGATTGATTTTCGACGGCACAACCATAAAAATAATCAACATAATAATTTATTTTAAATTTGTTGTATACTCATTTCTTTCCGGGTCCCAGTGCAGTCTGCAGGGACTGCCATATCAATAGGGAGGGAATTTTGTGGCTTTGCCGTCTCTAATAACGATGTCTGGGCGATTAGATTTAATAGTTCTGTATGTATGTATTGCGAAGGCCCATAAGATTTTTACATGTCCTATCCCCCGCCCCCACCAGGTCGATGCTTGGACTTAAGGTAAGCTGTACATTCACTTGTTATCATGATGAAGAAAGCGGACAAACACTCGCTGCCCTGTGTGAGTATAATTTCGCTCTACCGAAAACATATCTTAATCTTTTTTCGATTTTCTTTAATTCTTTATTTTTCTATTTTTTTTTGTTATGGTTAAATTTTATTTTATTGAATATTTTTTTCTTTTTTTTTCTCTTTCTCCCCCTACTCGTCAGTGTGTTTTCTCATAGTAACACATTTTGTCCTAATTCATTTTAACCTATCCGATGGTCCCGTTTCGAAAGAAGAATCAGAAAAAAGGGAAAATTGAATGTCTTTGGCTAGATGTGAATGTGTCTCGTCAGTATTCTTATGATTTAGTGGCCGACTATTGTTGCTTGATAACATTTCTGAACTTGGAATTGTTTTTGCCACCATTCTTTCTCCTGTTGTTCTTAATTTTTATTGAAAGCATGCCTCCCAAGCCCACTATTTGGTGAGGGCGGTGGATTGGCCGTTGATCCCCCCCCACCACCACCAGGTCGATGCTTGGACTTAGGGTAAGCTGTACATTCAATTGTTATCATGATGAAGAAAACGGACTAACACTCGCTGCCACGTATGTTGGGGCATTTATTATGACATGGCATTAAATCCGGATAACCTTATTTTCTTCAATTTCTTTTTAGAATAGACAATGGGACTTATACTAAGTTAAAACTTAAAACTTAATGTTGCGAAAGGGTGAATGATAGTAAGCCAGGACTCTTGCAAATTTACCTCAGAGTTACCTCTGTTTTTGTTGTTGCTGTATTTGTTATATGTAATAGGAGTAGGTAGGCTTTCCTACCACCTGGTCAACACGCCTCCACCTTCTCTTGACCATGAGTAGAGGCTTACGCCTCGTTTCTTGTTTAGGAAGGGGTTTCCGGTACTCACTCTCTCTCTAGCCTCCGTATCTCCAGTTTCCTTGTTCTAGCCACTACTCTTCTCCTCATCCTTTCTTCTATCACTCCTATCTGATCTTGCTCCAAATTTTCTGGAACCCCTTGCGTCCTAGTGGCTTTCCGCCTTGCTTGGGGTGAAACGCTTAAAAAAAAAAAATCTCCGTAAACGGGTCTGGGCGGTGACCATACCAATTTCTTTCAGTTTCCTTTCCGTAGATATTGGCCTACTGTGTTATGCTGTATTTTATATTCAGTGAGTACTAATACCGTGCAACCTGATAGAAAATGGTCAGATGTTTTGGGATATTTAACACATAATCTACAATTTGGCCTAATACAATTTTTCAGTGTGTGTTCGCAATAATTTCTTTTTAATAAGCATTGATCTTGTGTAGCAAGAATAAAACCTTAATTTACAGCTTTTAAACCTGGACTAAGTATCAACTGATGGCTGCGTGGATTGCTCCATCAGCTTGTTTCGTGCGGGCAGAGTATTGACCGTGAAGCGGTTTATTTTGCGATTGTTTCTGTATCTCATCGGATGCATTTGCTTTCGCTTTCTGTTTTTTTTTTTTAAATTTTACAGTTTTAGTCAATGTATTGTGCTTTACTTGTATTTCTTCACCCATTTGGAACTCCATTTTGAACTTATTGGCTTCCTTTATTGCTGAATAAAGTCGCTTTCTACTTTCATGTTATTATTATTATTATTATTATTATTTCTTCCTTGGATTTCTGTTGTAAACACTTTTCCTTCCGGGTCACAACCAGAGAACTATGGTCAGAAATGGCTTCATGACATTTAGATTTTATTGCTCTGTCTGTGTGTTTTGTAAAGTCTCCTAAGATTCTGTAACTGGCCCTGGGTGATTTTATACCAGTTTCTTGCAATTTCCTTCCCGTAAAAGTTGCATATTTTCCAGTGCACATATTTCCCTACTCTATGATGCCTAGTTTTATATTCAGTGGGTGCTAACACCGTACAACCTTATTATTATTATTATTATTATTATTGAGTGATGAAACAGCACACAAATAAACTGAAACTGCGATACAAATATACAATGTTAAATATACCCACCTTGCGATCCTTTTTAGGATTCTAATTATTAAAAATGTTCAAACGAGCTACATTCTTTAGTTCCGTAAAGATCTTTATATCTAGGAACCATTTTGCCGCATACATAGTGTCTGACCATTCTCATTAGCTTCGTATTCCATCAGCACTATGGGCAAATAGTGAACCCCTAAACAAAAACATAACACATGGAATATACAAAAATACATTTTTATATATAATTACAAGCAAGGCATTTGTAATATAGAAAATTGCCAACAATACCTGTTTATCAATCTATATTTCTGAGACTAGTTATTGTAATTATTTTCATTTATTCGGACTGAAGTTTACAGTTTTATGGCCATATTGACGACATTTCGACCGTTCTATATTCCGGCCATCTTTGGGTGTTTGGAATTTTGAACTGAACCCTTTCTTTCGTCCACGGGGGTAGATTGTTCTAGTTCGATTCAGAATTTCCAGATTTCGCTATTAAATGTCCCGTAGAGGTTGATATACTACAAAATAAATTCAAACAAACAACATGGCTTTCCATTTTTTTTCCCGAGAACCGCTACAATATTAAACTCTTTAAGTGATCTAAACTTCATGTACTCATGATCTCATATGTTCATCTTTTGTCCGAACAAAAGCCTAATACAATATCAAGTTGAACTGTGTAGCTATTCTGTCTTGCAGAAGTTGAGAATTTTGTAAAAGGAAAAAGTCACACATTATATCAGCTTAAATACAGAATATAGAATTATGCATTACAACTACTTCTGAAGATGCACTTTAATATTGTGCAAAGTGAGAGTAAAAACTCCAGTTAACCACGTCATTGTTCTGTTTATGTTGGTCGTCAGTTGCAGTAAGGACGCGGATAAAATACTTTTCGTCATCCAGCTAGACATTTATCTTTTTTTACTTTTTTTTTATCATCTAGACGTGTCAAGTAGTCACGTAAAGCAGGGTTATCAGAGGTTAAATCATGAAAATTGTTACTGGGTAAATGGCAATTTTTAAATTATTGGCTAGACGCAAAACGCTACAAGTGAGGGACAGACAAGAACCATAGGAAAAAGGAAAAGAAATTTAAGAAACCAGGTAGAAATAAACAGTAATGAAAAGCAAGGACTAAAGTGGAGAAATATACGGTAAACAAGGAGGATCTTCTTCATTTTCTCTCTCTGTGTAACTCTCTTGCTGTGTCTCTCTCACACACACTCTCTCAATCTATCTCTGTCTCTTTCTTAATTTCAATTTATCTCTCTGCATCTCTTTCTCTATCTCTGTATATATATATATATATATATATATATATATATATATATTACATTAAATGTTCTTTATAGTCGATACCCATACTTTCAGAGAGCGTTCCGTTCATTTTATTTCGTTTACCAGCCTGAATCAGGTTGATAAATAAAATCCATCATTTTTTAGAAATTGCAATATATATATATATATATATATATATATATATATATATATATATATATATATACACGCACGCACACATTATATGCACGCAAATATACACACAGAGATACACACACACACAATATATATATATATATATATATATGTGTGTGTGTGTGTATGTGTGTGTGTATACACACACACACACACACATATATATATATATATATATATATATATATATATATATATATATATATATATATGTGTGTGTGTGTGTGTGTGTTAAGCATTGATCATGTGCATAAGAATAAAACCTTCGGTTTTAGCTTTTAACTCTGTACCTATTATTATTATTATTATTATTATTAATAATAATAATAATAATATTGAGTGATAAAACAGCACACAAATAAACTGAAACTGCGATACAAAATATATATATATATACACACACACACACACACACACACACACACACATATATATATATATATATATATATATATATATATATATATATATATATATGCTTCCCTGCGTACAAGTATATACATGCTGATGCATACAACACGACATCATATCTTTGAAACATATTTTATTATTGTATATAAAAACAATATATGCATATATCAACGCCTAAACACACACAATATTCTCTCTCTGTCTCTCTTCTGTGCACACACAAACACTTTTTTTTTATATATATATATATATATATATATATATATATATATATATATATATATATCCACTAAAAGTAATGAATTGATCTGAAAAATCTGCCGGATTAATAAATAATAATTCATTACTTCTTCAGAGAATTGCTTTGTTTACGTTTGGATAAGAAACTCAGTGCTTTTATATTGTATGCAAATTACTTGATAAGTACCGGCATCTGAATCGGTGATGAATTTATTTGTCTTCCTAAATTTATCTTCGATTATGTTGACGTGGTGTGAACGCTCCTAGATTAATTTATTTACAATTTTGGGAGGAATGGAATTACAGGGTAGGATTAAGAAATTGTTTTTATTTTTGTTAGAAATTCTATCGGTGGTGATTAACAACAACAGAAAATTCATAATCCTACTCGCTAAAATTATTTCAACAAAACTTTTAAACCTGTCCACAAAAGACAAAATTTACGATATTCAGTTTGCATTGGAATCCGTAAATTTTTTGAAAGCTTGAACGATCTCGTCGTCTCTCATTGATTTCTGGACGCTATAAAATATGTTAACGTTTGCTTAAAAATTTATTTCTTCATTTTCTCTATATCTCATTCTCTGATGAAGCTTTAATAAAAGTTGAAGTTAGATTGATAAGATTTTCTTATTTGTTCTTTATCTCACCATCTCATATATATATATATATATATATATATATATATATATATATATATATATATATATATATATATATATATACACACACACACACATATATATATATATATATATATATATATATATATATATAGTGAGAGAGCAGGCAGACAGACAGACAGACAGAGAGTGTTCATCAAAATACATTTACAAAGATTGCAGGCGGATGCTCACAGTAAAACAGGACATAAGTCCATATAAACATATGTCGAAACGAAAAATTTTAAGTTTAAAGAAAGCTTAATGTAGATGGTGTTCTGTTGTCATGAAGACTAGGTTACATTTGTCATTCATGCACATTTGTGGTTAGTTTATCTTCAAGGTTTAATTTGTGTAGTAGTACGTTAACTGAGAAGTGTTCTGTTAAACAATAGCAGAATATTCATATCGCGAGCAGGTAGATATTATATTTACATACGGCCGTGCAAATGGTAATGGACGCGAGGCTGCGTTTCAAGACCGAAGACAGCGAAGTTATCCAAACTTTGCATGGAGTATTGCTGCCATATATGGTCTGGAGCCCCTTCGGGGTTCTTGATAGGCTCCAGAGGCGGATATGCAATATAATTTGCTCTGCTCTGGCATCTCGTCTACAGTCACTTTCTCACAAACGCGCCGTCGCCTCTCTCGGTCTGTTTTACAAATACTTTCATGGCAATTGCTCCGAGGAGCTGCATTCGCTGGGTCCCAGACTTCAAGAGTTCAAGCGCCCTACGAGGCTGGCATCCCGCTCTCACCCCTTCATTGTCGAAACTCCTAAATGTAGCCATCTCTTCTAATCCAATAGCTTCATGTCTCGTACCTCTCACCTGTGGAACTCACTTCCCTATTCCAGTTTCCCTGCGAGCTATAATCTCCAGCTATTCAAATGTAATGTCAATCGACATCTCCATTTGCCTTGATCTATCCACTACCCTTCTCCTCATCCTTACTTCTATCACTCCTATCTGATCTTCTGTAACCCCTTGCGTCCTAATGACTTCTCGTCTTGCTTGGGGTGAAACGCTTAATATATATATATAT
>CAHIKZ030003733.1:1005000-1087500 GCA_903632075.3 Acanthosepion pharaonis
ATCGCCAGGCCTGGCAATTGCATCCAGCATGAAACAGTCTGTCACCTCTAAGTGTTGACTTCTATGTTCACTTTTTATACTTACACACGCTCTATCTCTGATATTGAGCACTTTATCCCATGAATATAGCTCATCTTAAGACTATATTTCTTCATATATATATATATATATATATATATATATATATATATATATATATATATATATATATATGGGGGTATTAACGTTCTCTTGATACTATGCCTAAGAGCCTCTCAATATAGACGGAGAATAAAAAGCAAACCCACAATAACTAGATCTCGTGGAAGGCCGCCATTGCGAACGTCAATGTTCAGCACGAACATGATCCGCTTTATCTGGAGATACAATCTCCTCTTTTGCCGAATTTAGGCGTTTGTCAAATCAAACCTCAGCTTTAATGAATAACATTTTCTAAATGAAAACTATCATTTTGTTAAAGACACTTACTTTTTATATTAAATACATTTGATTATATCTGTATTGTTCGAAATTACTTCAGAAACACACATATTTTGATTATAATTAATTTTCTTTGTATTTAATACTTTCTAAAATGATATAGACATGTACAGGTTTGACAGAACAAAGAGTACTGAAAGACTTGTAAAAGTTAAAATCTGAGATGGTAATTTCGAATCAGATTTATCATTTCATGCCATGCAATTCCAGTATTGATTTATTTGTGAAATATATTAAAATAATCGATTATATCTACTGGGAACAATCTTCCTTGATACAGACAGAAAATGAATTGAGTAAGTGGCTTCCCCGTATTTTTTCTATACATATCTTCACGGCAATTGTTTTAAGGAAATTTCCTCATTGGTACCTTGACCTCATGAATTTAAACCTAATAGTAGCAACTGGCAAGTTTATTCGTTTTACTAATCTGGCTTCTTGTTTCCTGGCCAAATACTATCATAAAAAATTTAAATGCAAATTTAATCTCCATCTTCTGTATTCCTGGATCCTGTTCTTTTATTGTGTTTTTTTTTCTTCTCTCCGGTAACTATTTATTATTTTTTTACTGTCAGTAATGTCTTGCGTCGAACTGGCTTTATCATCTTGCTTGGCGTGAAATGATTTTTAAAAAAATATAAATTGTAAATATCCTGTTTCGTTTTAAACTCATATATGATTCTCCATGGCAATAATGCTGACAAATCACGATCAGTTAATTTGTGGCTATTTATCTCGGCAGTGGTTTGTTTTTTGACCCAAATTTAAACAAATTAAAATAAATATTTTAATTTTGGTCCTTGAACATGTATCATGATCTAGGTTTCTAAGTGCATCTGGAGACTGTGACATTTCTTGTTAGTAGAGAGGCGCATGCACTTTAGCAAACGATATAAGCGCCTCTGGTCACCCGAACATTTTATCTTGTTTGTTTAACTTGTTTATTTATATATTTTCTTACTTTTTAGATTTTCAAACTTGTTTTCATAAACACAGACACACACACTCCACACACTCTCACACACACACACTTATATATATATATATATATATATATATATATATATATATATATATATATATATATATAAACAAACATCATATATAAATGTGTGTGAGTGCGTTTTTGCGCGCGCGTGCATATTTCGGCTTTAAATGATGCTTCGATTTGTCTTTCTTGTTTGTAATTTTTCTGTTTTGCAATCATCTATTCTAGGATCATTGAGCAATAGCTTATATTGTATTATTCATGAATAAAAACAAAAAACAACAACATTCAATAATATCAACTATGAACAGGGACACAATATCTTGACCGTGTTTTCAATATGAAAGCATTATATAAATACTCAAATGCAACAAATTATTTCTTATTTAACAGTTAAAATATTTCATCCTTGAAAATGGCTAAATGTATAGCCGAAAGCACTCGGATAAAAAGAACATTCGGACAGTTTTTATATACCTTACCATCGAAAAAGAAAAAAAAATAAATCCCATCAGCGATTGTATAAAAAACTAAATTAAAGCACCTTGCAAAGACGAATGGATTATTTTTAGATTTGAAGGATGGATTCAGACGAGAAAAACCACGGCACATAGAATCAACTTTCCTTGCGGTAGATGAAACTATTGATTCAATGTAGTTTTTCTGCTTCAGGTCAGTGAAAAGCGTGAAACCAAACAGGCGCAAGGAGGCACTATGGTGGAGGTGGGCATCAGCAATTCTGATATGACGCAGGCAGGGTTCTCTATGATGGGTAAATAAGAGCAGTTTCATTTTGGAGCCATTAAAGTTTACAAGCCATTTCCTGCTGCAGTCAACCACAGATTGGAGGTCCTTTTCTAGACCAACACGCCAAGTTAGTTTTGACAGTGATGTTGGATCTACTATTGAGCCAATAGTAAATAATAGAATTGATGGCGAAGATGCTTACTTGGGAACTGATGACATCAGGAAGATCGTTAATGAAGATCAGAAACAGTGTAGGACCCAGGATAGAGCCTTGGCAAACACCTGAATGCAACTGGAGGAGAACCCATTTAGGACGAACTTCATTTCACTATTTAACAGGAATGATTGTATTAAGTCAAATAATTCTCCTGCAAAGCTGTATCCCTGAAGCTTATGAAGAAGGCCGACATGACAAATCATATCGAACTCTTTAGAGATATCAATAACCACAGTTCAAATTTCTCTGTTATTTTCAAGTGCTTGGTATAAAAATTCACTGATGACCGTGAGCACGTCAGCGGTAGAACGGACAAAGCGGAAACTATATTGCTTGTCAGAGAGCAGATCATGAGATGTAAGGTGCTTAACCACTTCGGAGTTGACTAAAGCCTCGAAGATTTTACTGTTCTATCAGTCTTCTACCTACTTTGTGCTAGGAGACTGATAAGACGGTAGTTAGATGGATCAGAAGGGTCTCCAGAGTTCTTGAAAACAGGGACCAAAGATGAGGTCTTCCAACAGGCTGGAAAGCAAGAGCCAGTGAGGCATTATATAGTTTGGAGAGGACTGGAGACATTTCAGGAGAACATTTCTTCAGGGCTACGGCTCGTATCGCGTCCCCGCCACTAGCCTTATGGGAGTCTAATTTAGAGATGAGATCCAATACCATCGATGGGGTTATGTTCATCTCAGTCAATAGAGCCTCAGTTCTAGGTAGAAAATCAAGAGTGGGTACTCCGGATGAGTCGAGCGTTGAATTAGATGAGAATTTCCGAGCAAAGCATTCAGCCTTATCAGTTGAGGGAGTCAGGACCTCAAATATGTTGAATAGAGGATGTATTGTGGATTTGTTGTTGTTCAGTACACTCTTGTCGAGCTGCCAATAATCTTTAGAATCAAACTACCGAGATGCAATGTTTGTTTCATTCTTTCAATAAACAGTAACTTTTCTTCATTGAGGGCACTCTTGCACTCATTACAGGCAGAGACAAAGAGACAGCAATTGCAATCAGACATGTCACTCCAGTACAACGAAAGAAGTGATTCCGATGTCAATAGCAGCTAAGCAAGCAGCTAAGAACCAAGGAGATGAGCGCGATTTAACTTTATATTTTCTTGCAGGGATGAAAGCCTCGTTCCCAGCTTTTACACAGAAGGAGGCCTTAGACGCACATTTTTGAACGGGATGCTTAAAAACCACATTCCCGGTGGCATCGCGAAGGACATCAGGGAACGAGTCCCAGTCTTGCTCATTGATAACAGGAAGATATTCTGTTTGTAGGAGATTTTTTGCTGGGGGAGGAGTAGAAGGAGATGTTAGCAGACGCTACAGCATGATCTGAGTTGCCAAGAGGGCAGATTTGCGTGGCACAAGAGTCGGCGATGGAGGTAAATATAGATCGAGAAAGGATGTAATACCGTCATGATTACTGGGTAAACGTGTAGGAAAGCCAGCCACTTGTGTGAGGGATAGAGTAATTGAAAAGTTAAGGGGTTGTATGAGAGTGAGGTCAGTTACAGAGTGTTTAATGTGATAGTGGGCGTTAAAGTCACCGAACACGAATATGTGTCTAAACGGATGTAGAGAGATAGCCTTGTCTATATTGTCGGAAATATTATCGAGAACTCCGAAGTCTTGGGAGGAAGAAGAACGGTAGCGAAAGAAGATATAGCTTACAGAATTGAGGACAGCTAGACGAAAACATATATATGAATAGTACATATATATATATATATATATATGTGTGTGTGTGTGTGTGTGTGTGTGTATGTGTGTGATCGTGTTTTCCGGTTTTAGATTGTATTTCGTGTTTCCATTTATGTTTGGAAATGTTCTATTCTACAATCTTTCAGCGCGGTAGTTTTGCATACTCCAAGTAGGTTATATTTATAATTGATTGCTGTTATATATATATATATATATATATATATATATGTATATGTGTGTGTGTGTGTGTGTGTGTGTGTGTGTACGTGTGTACGCACGAGTGTGTGTGTGTACAGCGTGTCATGAATAAATTGTCGCCATTTTATATTTTTAATTTCGCGCATGCGCGTTCTTTGTTTTTTATTTTGTCCCAAAGACATTTTCAACAATATGAAACAATTGTATAGTTAACCTTGGAGCCAGGAAGCTACGTTAAAAAATACTATAATAACAATCCGGTTTCAGTTAATAAAGAGGTAATTAAACAAAGGAAGATTATTTAATCTAACATCCGTCCCATATATAAGTAAAAAACAAAATTAGTTAAAATATATTTGCCATATTATGTATGCACTTTCCGATAAACAATGCACTTCTTTTTTAAAGAATACTATCAAATCATTTCTAGTACAAGGCCCAACAGATCATTAAGGGGAAAAACTGAAAGTGTTGCTGAGTAGAGCTTCGCCTAAAACGAATCTGTGTAATTGTCGTAGAAAGGACTGCTGTTGCTTAAACGGTCGGTGTTTGACCAAAGAGGCTGTTTATCGAACTGATGCCGTAGAATGCCTTCCTAAAATGGGTTATATTTGATCGACCGAGGACGCATTCAAAAAGAGGTAAAATAACCATCTTTTCAGGCTGACAGTATATTGCAATCACGTGGGCCTGTCGAAATATATTTAGAAAAGAAAAGACAAAATGATCTCTCATACAAATATAATAGGTATAGCGAAAAAATAGTTAAATGTGGTGGGTGGGTGTATTTTTTTTCCATTGTGCCACTTTGGCAATTTTTATTTTCGCACATCCGCGTTCTTTATTAAACAAGAGAGTCGCAATCATGTCGAAGAGACTGCACACTAAAATATTTATATTTTCTAATATGGAAACCGGATGAGATTCAATAGCGGCGGGGAAAAAGAATGAAATCCCCATATTTCACACCAAGAGGACTAAAATTTAAATGTGGCCTGAAAATACTTCGATTTGAGAGTGAAACTTGTGTAGCCCCGATTTTATTTTTTAGCCTGTACTTTAATGTCAATTTTCTATGGTTTACTTCGCTCTGAGCACTTTTTATTAACAGCTTCCTTTTAGTTATATCCAAGTAACTACATTGTTTTTCAATACACCCCCACACGCATTCACAAGCACACAGTGTGTGTGTTTGTGTGGATATATATCAACACTACTGTAGGGACACTCTTTGTACCTACAAATGCTCTATCACCAATAATGAACACTCTTCTCCAAATACAAATAAGAATAACAAATTTTATATATATATATATATATATATATATATATATATATATATATATATATATATATATATATATGCTCTTCATTAATGACTGCTTGCGTTTGTATAGATTCGTATATAATACGTTAGGATTTCCCTTTCTCTGCCAATAGCTTAGATTACGATCTCCGACTGATGTCATATCGGTCGGGTTTCGTTCGTGGCTTGAAGCAAGTGGATATCTGTCCACACTGATGAGGTGCGAAACGGGCTTGTATGTGGATGACTATATATTCAAATATGATCTGTTTCTGTTCAATAGAAGTGACCGTGGTTACCTACATTTTGTTGAGTTTCTACAAGTGTCAAATTAGTAGCTTTATTTAACATGAAATGCTGAAAAGGAATTTGATAAAATTCAATTTTAAGAGTCATGTAATTTCAACGATCATTGGTCATTCACATGTAAAAGTAGACTGAAAATAGCCAATATGGCGTTTATAGTATCAAAGCCTGAAAAGTATGTGATTTTACCTGATCCGTTTATGAACCGACAAGATATATTTATTCAATTTTTTTATTATATTTTTCAGATTTTCGAAAAAGTAATGTGTGTTTTGTAGAAAGTTCTTGATAAACTGTCTGAAGTTCATATTTTCTTATTTTTGTTCAAGTACTTTATTTTTCGCCGTCATAATAATGAACCTATGTCTGTGTGGTAGAATTATTTTGTCTAAATTTCGTTATTGTTTGGAAACTTGAAAATTTGAAATAGTGTAACGTGACGTCATGTGTAACGGTTATTGGGAACGAGGCACACAAAAAATACGATTTATTTATTTACGTATTTATTTTATTTATTCATATATTTGTATTTGTTCGCATACTAATATGATATATGCATGGATTAATTATATAATATGCATTGCAATATACTGTCTCCTCTGGGGGAATGATATCTTATTTAATTTGGGCTGTTTATTTTGTATAATCATGGCTTCTAGTTTTTTGAGTCTTTCTTTGTATTGGTTTATGCGGATTATTTTAGCATAATCCACTAATAGTTTCCCATGTTGATAGGTGAATTTTGCTTGTTCATGATGTGCTTCTCGATTTGTGCACCGATTGCACTGAGTTTCCATAGGTGTCAGATCACTCTGGGAGAAAGTGTGGTGTATGTGTGCCCAATATAAGTATTAATGCCGTTCTTTGATTATTACAGTTGTAGATGCAATCTCTTAGCCAAAGCATATCATGATGTAAAAAAACAACACTTCTAAATACATCACCTTGGCTCTTGAGAATGACCGCGATAATAGAAAGTACTTGAACAAAACAATAACAAGACATGAACTTCGAGCTCAATCCTCACGATCCCATTCGAAGTTTGGAAAAATATAATAAAAATGAAAAGGAAAGATCTTGTCGATATATATATATATATATATATATATATATATGGAGAGAAAGAGAGGGCTGACCATCACGCTCGCTTGGATTCATAACTGGAGTTCAAAAGGCTTCAAATGAGCTGGATTAATCGGAATATTAATCTAAACAGGTTAATCTTATCTGCGGGTTTCTGATTGGTCTTACCATTAATTGTCCCAGCGAGGTGTGGACTATAAACTTAGCTGAAATAACGTCTTTCTTTTTCTTCTTTTTTTAAAGTAGGGTCTTCTGTGTCTGACGCTAATGGTAACATATAGGAGTGTTCAAACCTTTTTATGTTTCAGAAGGAACTAATGCCATGACATTTCTCTTAAGTCAAGTTCACGAAGAGCCAAGGGCCTGTGGTTTTTGTTGCAGGAAATTAATCAGCATATACTGACGGAGATATCCATTGTTGAATATGCATGCAGAGTTTATACATGCGTATAAATATATATCTTCATACACGCACACATATGTTCATATGTGTGTATGGGCGCGAGTGCTCATATTCGTTATACAAACATTTATATAAATATATAAAAATACCCGGATATGAATTTAGTAAATATGTGAGCAGCCGTACACATCAATGGCATATTACCAATAATTAATGTGTATTTTCATATTTGTGTTTGGCTCTCTCTCTCTCTCTCTCTCTCTATCTATCTATCTATCTATCTATCTCTCTCTCTATATATATTTTTTTTTTTCTTGGAAACTGGTCTAGGAGAAGGACAAATCTGAATTCAAAACCTGCGGAGGGTCGTTTAGGGACCTTGTGGCACGAAGTGCGCCAAGACTCTGTATTCGGCCTTTCAAAAGTGTGGATGGTCCTGCACAAAACGTTCACCACTATAATCAAATCTCATGTGCTATTGTCGGGCTGTCGGTTTCCTAGGAACTGATCTGCTTGACCCTCATAAGTAGAATTCGACGGGAGAGTCGAGTATATATATATATATATATATATATATATATATATATATATATATATATATATATATATACACACACACATATATATATATATATATATATATATATATATATCAAATATGTGGTGCAGTTTAATTTATATTACAATGAATTATTCAAAGTAAATTAGTAAAGTTAATGATATAAAATGGCGAAATCTCTTTTAAGTTTTAAATGTTCATTAAGCCATTAATATCTCGATGCATCATATGATCAATGTTTTTAAAAATTATAAACTGTATTAGATCTTCCTTAAATATGCAAGTACTTTCGACGGTTCCTCCGTTTATTTTCAAGCACGGAAACTATTTTGTTTTTGGTAAAATTCAGGTAGCATCCCAAACGAAAAATATAATAGAAATATGTTTATTTTTTATGTTTTATTGGTAACATATACAAACTTTTGTAGCGTGCAGTTGCAACGCTAAAATTGAATTTTTGAAAATTTAAGAGAGAGCGTTTTTTTACTAATATGGTAATTTGCGATTTTTTTTTGTTGTAGGAGTTTCTCAGTCAACGGGACATGAAGGAAATAGTTCAATAAGTAAGGTTTCAGTTGTTATCCCGAAAATTTGCACGACGCATTAGTTCTTTTAGATCAAATATATGATGCAGTTTAATATATATTGCAATGAATCATTTATACAAAAATTAAATTAGTAAAGTTAATGATATAAAATGGCGAAATCCCTTCGATAAGAAAATTTTAAAGATGCATATTTAAGGAAGACCTAATAGAGTTTATAACATTAAAAAACAAGGATCATAACATTCAGTGAGTGATTAGTGGTTAATGCATCTTTAAAATTTAGTTATCGAAGGGATTTCGCCATTTTATATCATTAACTTTACTAATTTAATTTTTGCATGAATGATTCATTGTAATATATATATAAATATATATATATATGTGTGTGTGTGTCTGTCTGTCTGTCTGTGTGTCTGTGCGCGTGTGTGTGTGTGTACATATGTGTCCATTTTTATCGTAATCTGTTAATTATCTATCTACCTTCTATGCATATATATAAACATAATTTGCTATATTCATAGTGCTTAATATAGGAGATAGAGCGATTTTAGATATAGTGTGAGCACAGGGATACACACTGCATAGTGTCAGTCAGTTACACGCCCAATGCGATATTTAGAACCCGCCTGAATGCGAACCCAACACACTCACGCGCAAGCACAATCATGTTTTATTTTCAGAACACGGTCAGCCCATTCCTATAACTCTAGGTACATACATAAAACAACCCATACATTCAGCTAAAAATAAAATCTACCTTGAATATCAACTATAAACACTGACTCAATGAGCTGACCGTGTTTGGCAAATAACAAATTCCTGTAACACTAAACAGATGTTGAAACAATACATATATTTATATATATATATATATATATATATATATATATATATATATATATAATTCGTATAATTGAAACATTTTACATTTCTTTAACAAAGACCACCACTGAGTGAGTGGAGCAATGGAATCATTTTGCTGCATTGAGGAATATTTTTATTTGGGGCGTCAGTTGATCGAGCCATGTGACAAGGCAATTATCGCTAATATGCAAAGTAGTACTGCTTCGATAATGTTTCAATCGTTCAGTAATGTTGGTATTTCTAGGTTGAAACTTTTTAAAATACTGTACTTCTTTACAAATACAAATTCATATAATACAACACGATATGTAAAGAAAAAAAAGAAAAAAGCCAGGCCATATAAAGTCATATATGACAAAAAATATCGTTTTATTAGGAACGAAAGCGGTACGTCGGGCAAGGGTTTAGCTTGATGCAAAAAAAAAACAATTAGCTATTTAAATAGAAATAAAAATTACAAATGTAGTTGTATTCATCGAAATTTGTAGGACGAACAAAAATCTTTTTTATAGAGTTCAGGAATAATTTTTCATTTTACACAGTCTTTTCAATTTTATGAATGGAATAGTTTTCTAATGACAACTAGTTATAACTGGAAGAAATACGTCAATATCAATATTTAAAAACTGATAGCTACATTCTTGTGCAAATTATTCCAATATGCCTTCGTATTTTGATATTACACTTTCCGTTTTCTGTTAAAATACCTTCCAGATATTTACATTTTGTACTTGCTTGATTTTCGTATCTCCAATTTGTAATTTGCATGTTGGGCTGTTCCTTTTGCTGACAATATATTATTTCTTCTTGCAGTTGATGTTTATTCCTTTCTTTTCGCTATCCTGCACTGACTTCTACGGGTTTTCCTGTAGTCTCTTTCTGCGTTTTCTATTAACACTGTGTTATCTACATATCTTATCTTTTTAAGTTTGTGGCTGCCAATAATGAATTCTTGTAAGACATCTGATTCTTTTCGAATCGACTCAAGGTATAGGTTGTATAAATCCACTGAGAAGACTTATATATGCCCCTACACCACTTTCTATTTTTGTACATTTACTCAATTAATGTTTTATCAAAAAGTAGGCTCCGTTATTGGCCCTGGATAATTCTAATAGCCTTCGCAAATACACTCCTGTTCAAATTAATTGAAACAAAACGAATAGTTCCGTTATTATTTACTTTTTTTACGTATTTTCCAATGAAACATGACCTAGTGTACATATTAGTACTGTGTAATGCCCATTCTACGAAGTCGATGCTTTTAGATCGACTGCAGGTTCTCAATTCGTTTCGTGCCAATCCAGTACTTTCATTTGCTCAGTTCTAAGGCTTGCCAGTGTGTTCGTGTAGCATTATAAATTTTCCTTGGAGTAACATCAGACAATGGACGTAGTACAACTAATCGACAGTCGAGACTATAGATTCATATTACTGCACATCACCGCAAATGACTTAATCCGAGAAAATATATATATATATCGATTACACTCTGTTACTCCAATGTGTCTAAAACGAACCGTATGGTGAAAAAAGGAAACTAAAGCTGTTGTTTCAATTAATTTGCACGGGGATGTGTAGTAAAAAGAAAACCAATGTATAAACTTATACCAAAGCTTTATTGCACTTTACTTTGACTACTCGTCTATTGACGTATTTACAGGGTACTTTTTATATCTCTTAGATATTAAGGGGAAGTAACTGATGATTTATACAGACTAGAAAAATTCTAACTTCTATTCTTTCGTTTTCTACCAATTTACAAAGATAAATTTATCATTTTAAACAGAAAAATTAAGTTCATCCAAATCATTTTTCATCTTGGAGAAAAGTAAATTCATAAATCCCTTTTCCTTCTATGTGTATATTTTCCCCAATTAGTGATTACATTTTGTGAAGACGATAGAAATAAGAAATACGAAATGTTTAAAATATTGGCTAAGAATGATATTTTTCTGCGTGGAGGCCTTATCTTTATTAATGTCTCATCAGGAAAGAAGAAACTCTGTTACAATTGTTAGATTTTTATCAAAGAATGTATTATTTATTTCCAGAAAAGGAACTAGAATTGGCTAGCACACCGATTTCTTTTTGTATCCTTCGTGTCCCTTCAGAACGTTGGCAATCATGGTTCTCCACACTTTCCTTTACTGCTCTTAATAAATTTTGTCTTTTTTTAATTCTCTTTTAAAGCTTGCTCCGCCATCTATTTACTCGAACTCGATAGGTACGTTATACATTTTTTTCGGTTCTCTTGCCTTAAAACTGTCTTATACTGATCAAGTTTTCCAAGCCCACTTTCCTAACTTTTTCATAGAGATTTCAACTGTCTCTTCCTGAAGTTAAGTATGATTATCTAATTTGTTTCTATTTTCTTTCAAATGTTATCGTTGCTCACATGTTCAGTTCACGGTATTCTCAGCATCCGACTGTAGAACGATATTTCTGTTGCTTCAAATACCTTCTTTATCTGCGAAGAGATTGTTCACTATTCCTTGCCATATAGGAATACTGATATTTCATAAGAGTTCTGTAATCTTGCATTTGTTTCTAACGAATGTTTTCTGTTTCTTAATAATTTGTTTACCTTTTGGAAGGAAACTTTCGCTATCTATGCCTTTTCCGTCTTCTGTTAAAAAACGCTTCCTATATATTTAAATTTTAATATAATACATCACACAAAATCCAACTGTTGTGAAGCATTAATCAAAACAATTTTGTGAAACATGGGAATGAAATTTTAAAAATATATATTGAAAAATTTATATTGAATAAATTTCTCGGTCTGCTGCTAGGAAATTTGGTTGTCTGTATCGTGCTAAACATTTTTTCTCGATCGAATCTACCTTACATGTATACTAGTCTACCATTTGTCCATCCTTAAAATATTGCTGCCACATATGTTCTGGTGCTCCTGCTATGTATTGATAAAATAAAAAGGACAATATAAAATATCACTGTTCTTAATCTGGAATATCGACTCAGCAAAACGACATATGATTCAAACATAGCATTCATTTATTCTAAGATTATAGAAGAGCGACCAGAAAAAATATTAGAAATGCGTAATTTTATGCGATTTACGCTTATATTTGTCATGACATTGAATATTGCTACCATATTTCGCTAAATATTTAGAGATTCTTGATAAAATACAAAAAGTAATCTACAATCTTATTGGTTCTGATCTTACATCTCGGATTCAGTCACTTTCCCAACGCTGTAATATAACTTCCCTCTGCTTTTCTATAAATAATTCCATGGTAATTGTTCTGATGAACTCTATAGTAGCAAGACTATATTAATTTAACCGCATTTACTAGATTGGCGGCACGATTTCAACATTATGCAGTAAAAATGACTAAAAGTAGCCGTAAGTTCTATGTTAGCAGTTTCTTTTCTCCCGCTCCCGCTTCATGCTTTCCAGTCAAGCTTGAGCTTCAAAAATTAAATGTAATATCAATATTTATTGTCTTAATTATTCTTAATTTCTGTTCTTTTATTGTCGATCCTTAATAATATTTTTTATATATTCTTTCACATTTAGTAACCCCCCCCCCAATGAGAGTTAGTGACTTTGTTGCCTTGTTTGGGAAGAAATGATTAAAAATAAATAAATGAAATAAATAAATAACAAGTGTAGCATTAATGATGCCCCTATGTCATTTGAAGGAATTTTATTCTGAAACCAGAAAAAAAAAATCTGCCGAGTGAATGGAAAAGATCATTGCAACCATTTTGAATTCAGGAAGGAGACAAAAAGTAAATGAAATATGGAAATAATATCTTGAAGCAACAGAAATGTGGTTCTACATAATGATGCTGAGAATACCACTGGACATGTAAGCAACGAAAATGTTTGAGAGAAAATGGATCAAAAAGGACGCTTCGATTAAACATCAGAAAGAAACATTTGAAATTTCTATGGAACAAAATGAGGAAAGAGGGCTTTGTAAAAAGTCAAGATGGACAGAGGAAAACATCGCATAACCTACCTTTTGTAAATGGATGGAAAACGGGGTTTAGGAGAGATAAAGAAAGACAGAATTTATTAAGAGCTACAAAGGACAAGGAGCTGAGGTACGATTGCCAACACCCTCAAGGAACATGGTGCATAGAATAATAATAATAATAATAATAATAATAATAATAATAATAATAATAATTGTTCTAACAAGTACAGCCCACACTTCACGAAGGGCTTTATCAAAGTAATTTTTTTTTGTCAGTGGAAAGTGTCATGATGCCATTTCTAACCTTAGGTCTCTGGGTGGGACCCTGAAAGAAATGTGTACACGAAAGAAATCAAAGGAAACAACAACAACAACAATCTCAGGAGTAGAATGAATATTTTGAAAAAAAATATTCAATGATAGAAAAATTATTGTTACAACTATGTGGTTAATACTAGAATAGGTGAAAATTTTACGATTTCCTATTTTGATTTTTTTAAATTATTTTAGTTATTAAATTAATGATGGAATAAAATCAATGTAAGTCCTACGACGTTAAAAAAAACTCATCGTTATATATCTGAGAAACTTTTATAAAATTTTGCAATTATAATCATAAATATGAATGCAGAATATTTAAAGAAAGAAGAGCGGACAAAGGTAATGATTAAATATAGACAAGGTTTATCATTTCACTAAAGCAGTTATTAAATGTCTGAGAGCGTTATCACTTACTGTATTTCCTTTTTTTTCTTTCTTCTTCTCTTCCTTTCTTTCTTATTTTATGCTTTCTTTTTTCTTCTTAAAACCAAAACCAAAGTGTCTCTGATATATATTTTTCAGTCTTCCATCTCAATGAAAACGGAATGATTCATTATTTATATGAGGTGAGGAGAGGTCATGACACATGTCCTACGTTACTAACTAACGGTGGATAAGCTGAGTTATAAAATGATATTCATAGTAGGATTTGTAACTTTCCTTATGTTCAAAAGAGAGTTTTAAACTTTGGATTAGTGAATATAAAATACAGCATATATCTCTATAACAATGGATAAGTCAATAGATATAATGAGGAAATAAAAGAGGAACAAAATAAATTATTGAAAATCTTCGATTCATATATCAAAAGATTAACAAACAACAGACTGTATACAAAAGATTATGTTTGGTTTTGTTTGTTTTAAGGCATATCAACCTCAATGGGTCATTTAATGCTGACAATTTTTTTTCCTGGTAATTTTTGTTTTGTCAAAAATCTATTTCTGTTAATCTTTTTTTCTCGAAAATGTATAGCTGGTAATATTTTTTCAAAAACGTATAGCTGGTAATATTTTTTTTTCTTCAAAAATTTATTTCTGGTAACAATTTTTTACAAAGTATTTCTGGTATTAAAACCTATATTTACACTTTTATAATGTTTTTTACCTCATTTTCGGGGTTAACTAATTGCTCATACCTGGGACCCTAACCGGTGCTACCACTACCAGGACCTGGGAACACCAGCAATTGAGAGGTTGTTTTACGCTCCTCAAAGCCTCCCGATCAGAGGCCTTGCTGTTGAACGTAGTTTATCGTCTTACCCTGGACGCGGATGTAGTTTATCCTCACATCCAGGACGCACAAAAGATTAGGGCGGTACGAAAGTCCATCAAAGCTGACAAAATATGATATGGTAGGTCCAAACTGATAAGAGAAAAAAGAAATATAATTGCAGAATTCATTGGGTGTTTATCCAGTGCGGCCATGTCGCAACTGAATGTGACACAAATTCACTTTAAAGACCCCCCCAATAGAGGAGAACATAACTGAAGACTGTGTGTACACTATCCCGTGCAGCTGCGGAAAGAAATATAAAGGGGAGACTGGCCGCCCTCTTAAGGTAAGGCTTCAAGAACACCAGAAATCTGTAACACGAGAGGAAATGGAAAAATCAGACGTGAGTTAGCACATATGGAGAGATAAGGGAGATCACCGCGCTATGTGGCATCAGGTTGAGATCATAGACAAAGAACACCATTGAAATATTCGTAAACATAAGGAATAAGCACATATGCTAGGCCACAAAAATCTCCTGGGCTGACCAATCATAGAATAGAATACAATATGGAAACCAGTAATAAGGTGTGCCAGAGAAAAGCGATAATAACAAAAAAGTTGCAATATGAGCTTTGGTAAAAACATGATGATAACTGCAAAAAATTGCAATATGAGCACTGGTAAAAATGGTTGCTGAAGACATTAGGTTTATAATACCCGGACATTCATACACAGATGTCCTCAAGGTTACATGGCACAGTGGATAAAGGCGTTGGTTAGAGTGTGAGTTAAGCAGTTAAGGCAGTGGAGAACTTTCAGAGGGAAATTAACAGGAGATAACTGATAACTGACATCCATTAAAACATGGCACGTGGAACTAGAACAGTCTACCCCAGTGAGCGAAATAAGGGTAAAGTTCAACATTCAAACCACCACGGCCGAAACGTTGTAATATGTATAGCGACAAAGATGAGGAAAATAGTCCGAATAATATAAATAATGAAATCTAAAATGAGATTAGGCGATGTAAGTTAGAACTCCTTTTATTCTTAATTCACCCGATTTTTTTTATGGTAAAATGAATTTATATATACATATATATAAAAAGGAAGGATTGTATATATAAACGAAAATTGTATAAAGATTATAATTTACTCTATAAATTAATTTAATATATTAATAATAAATAATAATATTAATTTTAAATATGAATAAAATAAAATATTAATTTATTAATATAAATTAATTAATATAGGAATAGACTCCGCATTGTGAAAAGGAGTGATCGGCGTCTATCATTGATATTAATGTCGAATATAAAACAAAAACTTGCAGAGAAGAATCAACCACAGAAATCTCACTGAAACATCTGCACTTTTTGAAAAATATTAATTACTTATATAATTTAAAATGATTTATTATGAGTTATTTTAGTAGGGTGCATAAATATTCCATAGAATTTAGTCGTTAAATACAAGTTTATTTCCATTAGTTTACTTCAAAATAAAGGATTTACATTTACTATTTCTATAATACAATTCCTTAACTTAATTAATAATAAAAATAAAATAACCTTTTTTTTCATGCAATGGTGATGGGTGTCCCCCGAAAACGATTAAGATTAAAATTGGACCATGGATATAAAAACAGGTTGCGAACTACTAGTCTAAAAATTATCTAAACGTGAAATGCGAATTCATTTTTTATGAAAAATAGTACAGTTGTACGGAAATGGAGATTTAGCAATATACTTTTCAAAGATTTCGTTGCTGTACAGTATGAA
Source organism: Acanthosepion pharaonis (assembly GCA_903632075.3). Classification (NCBI taxonomy): domain Eukaryota; kingdom Metazoa; phylum Mollusca; class Cephalopoda; order Sepiida; family Sepiidae; genus Acanthosepion; species Acanthosepion pharaonis. Next base: position 1,021,685 of record CAHIKZ030003733.1, read on the forward strand.
GACAAAAAATGATGCTCTAAAATTTGAGCAGACTTCGAGGGTAAACTTAAATTCTATAAGAAATTATGCATAATATATATTATGCAAAATTATCACAATTAACTTTAACATTTGCTTATATTTAAGAACTGTTCAAAAAAATATTTCAAAGCTGATTTGACACTTTTTTTATAAAAAAAACTAATTCGAAAAATTACCGTACGTATTTGAGTATCGTGCGATTTTTGATAACCAGTTTTTTAGGCAAAAAATTAGGGCTCTCAATATAGGGGCTTTTTTAACAGGTTAAAATTCAAGCATTTTTAGTGACTATGTACAAGAAATCTTCTTTTTATGCTTAGTTACTATTTTGCGCGATCATTTAGCTAGATGAAGCGCAGATAGATTACGTAAATTACTCTCTTATAACCTTACTGATAGTAACGGATTATGCTTGTTATTAAGTTTAACAACACAAACACTACTAATACTACTACTACTACTACTACTACTACTACTACTAATAATAATAATAATAATAATAATAGTAATAATAATAAAACTAGAGGATGAAATACTTTGTACCATTGTTTATGAGCAGGAGTATTATGGGAACATCATGACCGGGTGTCGAGAGAGAGTTATTTTTAATTTTGAAGGTGAAGCTGATAAAGTGATTTTAGAGTGATTACATTACATATATACTCATTACATGCTCCAGATATTTCAACTACCTCTTCTTGATGATAAGTACAAGTTTCCTTTTTGTTTCCATTTTCTCGTAATCTTTGTTGCTGCTCACAAATTCGATCCATGTATGGATCATTGTTTATAATATTTCTTTTGCTTCAAGTCACTTCGTCATTTTTGAGGAGATTGCCCAACATTCACAGCCTTACAGGACGACAGATATCACGTAACAATTTCTTTGATTTTATCGGAATTTTTCTGTCTTATAATACTCTACTTATCTTTTGCAATGCATCTTTGGCAATTTCCAATATGCCTGCGCGTCTGTTAAAACACTTCCCATTTAAATTTCTGTACCTGTTTGATTTTAGTATCCTCGAATTATAATTTGCATTTTCGACTAATAGTTTTGCAGGTAACCATACACCTTGTCTTCTTGTATTTTGTATTTAGTCCATTCTTCTCACTTTCCTACTTTACCTTCCGTAGGAGCTTTTGTAGTTTGCTTTCCGTGTATGCTATTAAAACTGTGTCATCTGCATATTTTATATTGTTAAGATTTTGGTCGTTAATTAAGAATCCTGGTAGGACTTCTAATTTTCAGTTTGGCCAGTCCAGAACCCACTTCCGTTTTTATTATTTCCGGGCCGTCGGTTATTTTATCTGTTGCCGAATTTCTCTTTCATCGTGGAAGCGTTCTTCGATATATTGGTTCCATCTCTGAAGTTTTTTTTTTTTCTTTCTTAATATCAACGTTTCGTCTTTGGATTTTATGCAGCCTGTTGACGAACATGCCTTTTGTACTGTTAGTTCTCTTATTTTTTTATGCATATCTCCTTTCTGCATATTTAAGTTCAGCCATTCCTTTTTAGCCTACCTGAATTTGTTCCTTATTTCTTTGTGTAGTTTTCTATATTATGTTCCGCGTCTTCGCATTGTTATCGGTCTCATTGCCATGAAGTCGAGAATATCTTTTATCAACCATTCATTTTTTTTCTTCGTCAATTTTCCTTTGGGATAATCTCGTTTGCTTATGCCACTAAACCTTCTGCGGTGGGTTACCTGACCTAAAAATATTTACAACTGGTTATCACATGCTAGGTTATGGGCAGCCTTTAACAAAACCTGTCACTTTTAGTAGGAGGTATCCTACCCATACAAGATCTTTATATATATATATATATATATATATATATATATATATATATATATATATATATATATATATGATTGTTAGTTGGATATACCCCAGTATCCGAAACACAATTGAAGATAATAGAAGAAGTGGAAAAGCTTTTTTAACAAACGCGTTTCACAGTTGTGTATTTGTTTGTAATGTCTTTATATATATATGTATGTGACTGGTTGAAAGTCTAACAGATATCAACTACTCAAATATATATATATATATATATATATATATATATATATATATATATATATATATGAATAGATTATACATATGTATGTATGTATGTATGTATGTATGTATGACTATATCAGTGCACTTCAAGTCGAGCATTTCCCATATTTAGGCATTCATTTCTCACACAAGTGTACATCAGAAAAATATGCGGAACACCGAATTTAAGTTGCATATGGGATATTTAGAAAGCTAATCAAACACGTCTTCAGAAACAAAGTTATGAACTTAGCAAAAATTATGGTCTAAACCTTTACTGTCATTTCAGCTATGTTATATATTTGAAAAATCTGGACTCTGTATCATCGCAATACCCAAAATCTGTAAAGCTTTCCCCAACAAAAAATCAAAAAACCAAAAAAAAAAAAAAGAAGCAAAACAAACAAAAAAAAAACCTTCGATCATGAACATAAAATGGAATTACTGTGACCATCATCACATTTCTGGAAAGAGCGGATAGTCAAAGCAGCGAATCGCTGATCATTAAACACCTTCAACGATTATCAAGAGATGTAGCAAGAGTGTCAAGTTTTTTTACGTAATGCCTTATTCAGTGAGCTCACTTCAGGGAAAAGACCAGTGGTGCCCTCTTCAAAGATAAAAAGATTCGAAGATTCGAATTGACTTGAGCGTAAATCATTTGGAACACCCACAGAAGAATGTACCAACTGTCAATATTCTATCAGCATCGGAATCAAAAACTTTAAAAAAAAAAAATCGACTTCGTCCTCCAATAACATTAATATGCCGTCAATGCCATCGACTTTCTATGCAAGAATTGGTCTACTTAATTATGCATATATATATATATATATATATATATATATATATATATATATATATATATATATATATATAGGTATACTACATTTATGGTTAAAAGTGCACAATAGCAGAGATAAAACGTATGTAAATATAAAAGTTGACACTGATTTCAACCCCAAGCGGCGTCGGTTTGTTTCATGGTTGAATGCAGTGAAAAAAAGACCGGAAAATTGTGTTTAAGCATGAAACATGATATCTGGTAAATCCGTCCACTCCAAATGAAACAAATGGATTAACTAAGAAGATAATGCAGTGAGAATGAGCTAAGCTAACTTTTCTCGACAATAAACCATAAAATACTTAATATCACTGATCATCGCAAAGGAAATATTAAGACATTGTGGTATACTAATAGCGAAAAACATATTCTCTAACTAGATTGATTTAAAATATAACACAACAGCTGTTCTAACACACACACACACACACACACACATATATATATATATATATATACATACACATATATACATATATATATACATATATATATGTATATATATGTATATATATGTGTATATATATATATATATATATATAAAACTTTTCTTTTATCTGGTCGTTGGAACTGATGAGTTAATTTAAATTATTGTCACAGTAATCCTATAAAATCACAAAGTATTTCCTCATACACAACATTTTCCTTTCACTACAGCCTAAAGAAGTCGATTCTAATACACGTCGTAGAAAAGCGAAATTAAAAAAAAAATTTCCACCAATATATATATATATATATATATATATATATATATATATATATATATATATATGGGCTAAACTTCCGCAATTAATTGAGTACCTAAAACGCTTAAAAGACAAGAGTTAACTCAGTAGAATTGAAAATCAATGCTGAAATAAACTATTCTGTATGTCTGCAATTTGTAATGTTTCAGAGAAAGTGTTGAAGATTTGTGCCGACTTACTTAGACTTGATTGCTCGTGAGAGCTACTATATACTGAATACGCATAAATTACATAAATCTGCATTTATAGGTATAGTAATATAAGACCAGCATTAAACCAGATGCTGAGATCAATTGTGACAAATATTTCCTGGCAAAAATGTATATTCATTTGGCAACTTAGACTCAAGTCATATTTTCTAAAATATTCAGTAAGGATCAATTTGTGTCAATATCTTTTAAGAGAGACATCCTAGATTCAATGCAGCTATCAACATTTTTTCTCTTTGCTGAACGACGACTATACAAGACTGCATTTCTGGAACACGCAGCTTAAATTGAACTCATTCCCAAGAGCCTGTGCGTCAGCCTATCGATTGAATAAGTACTCCATTCTATTTTTGTTATGAATTTATTAAATCATAGAATTTCTGTACTGATTCGGAAAACAGCGACCAATATAGGAAAAGGAATGGGTGCAATTTTCTTTCTCTCATTCTTTTTTTTTCAATGTTTAAAGGTTTGCTCAAGGTAATCATGTTTCAACACTTAACAGCAGCTGCCTCTCTACCGACTTCCTTTAACAGGACTCTTACCCCATTGCAATTTCGTAAGTAGTGTCCGACTTTATGCTCTCTACCGATCCCACTTTGTGTGTTTAAGTGAACCAATATGGACAGGTGCTGCCAGTTCTTGATAACGTTCATATTTCAAGGTTGATGTAGTCTGATGTAGTCTTGCCAATCCTTATAGTGCTTCTTGAGACATGAAAATGAAATAAAAGCAGCGCAAATAATAATAATAATAATAATAATAATAATAATAATAATAATAATAGTGATAGTTTTTAAAAAAATTGTTAAATATATAGAGGACAATAGTTTTTTTTTTAATTCTGTGGACTCTAAGAACAATTACAATGGACATAGATCAATAACTTGGAAGAGAGCATTTTGCATTTTTGGAATCAGGAATAATTATGAAATGGCAGGTAATTTTATGAGTCTGTCTTGCCTGTTTCGGAATAATTAATAAAATGCGAATATATTAAAAGTTGCGAAACTTTTAGAATAACAAGCTAGAAATTATTTCCTTAGTTATTTGGATACTGGGGAATAAAATAAAATTGCAATGAAACTGGATGCATTAAGCATTAATGAAAGAGATGAGATGAACTAACCAATAGCAAAGTTAATCTGTCGAAGATTATAATAACTGAAACGAGATGTGTTCTTAAATGATTATCACTGATGGTCAACGCAAACCTCTGCTAATATACTTAATGGTAACAATAAATGAAATCTTTGTCAAACACCAGATGTTAATACACTTTAAGACCACAGACCCAAAAGCAAATATCATTATCCTGGGATTATGATATTTTGATATTATTGTATCTATTAAAAACCGACCAATTGATGAAGGTTCGTCAATCAATAACACAAAATTCTCAATCCATAATCCCACACTTATCTCGAAATATCCGTATACACGTAGAAATAGATATTTACTATCTGCGTCTATGCTTATATATGTTCCCATACGAGGGTCGGATGGAATATTCATAGCCTGACCAAGTTATAAATGTAAGTAAACACACCAGCTGGTAGACTAAAAGGCATGTAAGTGTATCAGAATTTAACAACTAGCAACTGGTGTCTCTTCTTATATTTATATCTTGGCCAGCCTATAAACTTTTTACCGACCCTCTTACCAAATTACAGACTTGGGGACGAGGCAATAAATATAATTCCTAACAGAATATCTCGATAAAATAATTTAAATGCATCTCTGAACATTTCAGCCGACCCTGGTATATTTAGCATTCTTCAAGGAACGAACACAAACTGACTTTGCAGCACCCAGCAAACGTATAATCGGAAAGAAAAAAAATCAGCTAAAACGCAGTTGAAATAGCACAGATGAAGATTTTTTTCTCTCACTTTTTCAGAACTACTTAGATAATAATCTATGTCCTGATAACTAAATTAATAAATCATACAAATTGACTAGATGAGTACAAGTAAAAAAAAAAATAACGGAATATTTTACTGCCTAGGATCTGAATATATGCCTAGGTTCAAAGTTTCACTCTCGTTTTCTGCTATATAAAAACCGGACTATGCGCAACGAAGTTCCCCTTCGAACCACGAAATTCCCCTCAACGCAAAGGTGGGAGAGCCTAGAAACCATCATGACTCGCCAACGACATCAATGGGCCGGATACATTGCACGAATGCCAGACATACGCCAGCCCAAATAAATCCGCTTCTCGTATCTGGCAAAAGACCACGTGGATCCCCAAATCATCGAGTTAAGCTTCAGATCAAAAACACCTTGCTGAAATCGATGCGGTCAGTTGGGAGGCGAAAGCTGCAGAAGAACCAATTTGAGAACAGTCCACGAAAAAACAACACCTTTCGAAAACACCAGAAGACAAATAGAAGAGACGAAGATATACAAAATAAACACCAGATTTATTTATCCACTGAATCATCCTATCATATCATATGGGGACTAGGGACGTCTCCTCGGATCCGACATAGGACTCATTTCACATAGAAAGAAAGAAATGTCTATGAGCACTCCAATACTCGGCAACAAGTTCCGCCATCGACGACAATGAATTATTACAAACAAATATCATAAGCAGTTGGTCGATTTCAAACGATGAGGCTCCAGATGTTCAGTATTGTGAAGAACGGTCGCACCTGTTAGGCTACATGCAAAAATAATTGTCTTAAAGATGTGAAGCTTTTCATAGGACCAAACATAACTTTTGGACATACTATTAGCACAGAAATGGTGAGGAGGGTGCCACGAATTCACTACCCCATCACCAGACCTGCATATATTAATTCAGAATATTCACACACGAAACATTGTAACACAGTGTTCTACGAAGTTTCAAAATATCCGCCTCGGGGTGGAATTCAGAGTTTTTTTAGTATTTTTTTCTAGCTGCCACCCAATACTATCTGCCCTGTTAAATAGCCCATAGTTGGAGAAAGCCAGATTCGTGACATTTCCAAGATCAGTACTTAGAGAGGTTAGATTATTACGACCATGAGAAACGGCTTCTAATCTCATCATGATCGATTTGTCATGGAGGTGACGTTGATTTTATCGGCTTGGAAAAGGTGATCCCAGCGTTTGGCAACTTCGGTAAGAGAAAGAAAATCATACCTCAGATTGACTAAAACCCTGTAAGTGAAATTGGGCGGACGGAACTACATGAAAGCCATCGGTGGTTAAAATCATAAATCATTGTGATCGAGGATTTGAGCTTACTGGTTTTGTTCAGAGTGCTGATCACGCCAGATCAGGTAATTTCTCCCAGAAATTGTAACGAAGGTCCGCTCAGCATAGCTGCAGTATAAACCAAGGGTAGGCTCTGCGGTTGTTGAACAAACATGAAATGCGCCTTAGCAGGTATTTGCAATAGGGATTGACTAGCTGACAGGCTTACTCGGATACAAGCGCCCAGAAATTACTACGAAGTCGACCAAAATGAATCAACAGGTATTTTACTAGGTAAGTCGATTTCAATTTGCTCTCCTATCTCCTTTATATTATACGCGCAAATTAACGTTTTCTAAATTAGTATTCTTTCCTGAACTTGCAGTCTGTAGATTCTGGCGGACAACAGGCTTCCAGGATTGATGCAATTTCAGCAAAGTTTTATCCAGTTCAAATGGAAAAAAATAGAAAAATAAATGTATAGATAGCAGAGTAGAAATGGGAATTAGTCGAATAATTGAATCATCGAACCGTTGTCAAATTTTGTGTTTTACGTTTAGATTCCCATTATCTGTTTAAGAAAGGTGTTAAATAGTAAAGTATATTCGTTTCTCGAGGTTTGAGTGGCAACCAACCTAGAAGGAGAGTTCGGAATTAGAAACCCTGCAGAAGACAACGTGAGAACCACTTCACTGTGATTTCCAACTGGAGGATAGGAAAACTTGTTATCATACTCAGAGTCGAGACGAAAGATATAACACAAGCTATGATACGTTGTCGAATATTTCTCTGCTTGCCGGAAAGGATGAATTATATGACTCACGTAGCAAATTATGACATAATATATGACACAAAATATCTTCCAGCATATATAACCTAGCCTTGTGGATTGAATATTGGTTCTGCATCGAAAATCACGGAAGTTTTCTAATTACGACAGTCAACTGAAGAAGCCGTGAGGCTGGATTTGGCAAAATATTTGACCATAGGTAACAACTACGATGAAGTTAGTAGTCTGAATAAGCCAGAGTGTAATAATGATAATATCTTATCTAAAAAATTCTGACAAAATTAAGTTCAATACTAAAATAAATGTTTCCTATTTTATTACCTTGATATATCCAATGTAGATGCTGGTAGTATAACATCATAGGGTGACAATTCCTGCTGATAACCCATAATTTACATTTAATTTTTAAAGATAATAGCTGTGTGGTATTATGGCTATATAGAGTCTGACATTATATTGTGTGAGAAGAAGAATTTTATAAATGAATATTTACAAATGAAAAAAAAATAGAAAAATAAATGTATAGATAGCAGAGTAGAAATGGGAATTAGTCGAAGAATTGAATCATCGCACCGTTGTCAAATTTTGTCCGTGTGTTTTACGTTTAGATTGGCATTATCCGTTAAAGAAAGGTGTAAGTTAGTCTCCCCCTTCTCAACACTGTGTTAAATAGTAAAGTATATTCGTTTCTCGAGGTTTGAGTGGCAACCCACCTAGAAGGACAGTTCGGAATTGGAAACCCTGCAGAAGACAACGTGAGAACCACTTCACAGTGATTTTCAACTGGAGGATAGGAAAACTTTTTATCATACTCAGAGTCGAGACGAAAACTACCAAGTAGTTTTTATTGCATTTTTTTTATTGCGACTTAGGCGATCATGGATTTACACATATTTCATTTTCATTAATCTGTAAATTACCATGATTGGATTGGAATCTTGTTGCATTCTCCACGCATTCTAATTTACAGTATCCCTTTTATTATTTTACCTCCAACCAAATATATAACACCAGCTATTTTGTTATTTAACTCATAGCTATGGTGAAAAGAAATTGATTCATTTTTACAGATTAAATTAAGCCGGGATTTGAACTTCGCTCGCTGGTTCCAGTTTCTGTGTCGGTAGCAATAACGCTGACCGCACATCGGATCCAACATATTCTTTCATCTGTAAGGAGATTGGCTAACATCCACTTCCATATAAGAGGACCGATATTACATAGCAATTCAAAACTATTGTCTTTGTTTCTAAGAAACTTTTCTCTTAATACTTTTATAGTTTGAAAAGCATGATTTATTATTTCAATGCACCGTCGGATATTTTGTGTCATATTATCAATCGTAATGCTTCACAGGTAGTTACATTTCTGTACTGGCTGACATGCTCTCTCTTCTCTATTGATACTTCCAAGGAAAGAGCTCGGACGAACTACATTTCCTGGTCTCGCTAATTCAAATCACGGCAAGGATACGCCATTCCACGTATATAGTAGCAAACCACACACATTCTCTCCGTATTCCTCTCTAAGAGCTTCTTCTCGGGAACCACTGCTCTGAGGATGTTTTCACTATGAATATAATCTTAGCCTGTGAAAAGCTAGGGTTAACCGTTTATCTTCCAATCCTATCCGCACAAATTGGCTCATACTTCAAGTGGCCCCTGTGAACCTTGCTGTAAAAACAATAATTAAAAGGAATCGCTGTAAAAACACGAGTAATACATTTAAACGAGATTTCGTAGTGAAAATTGCAGATGATTTTGGTAACTGTCTAAAGTGGTTTCTTATTGCTTAAATAATACTTATTAAAAATGACTACGTAATAATTAGCTGAATTAATTTAGTAATTTACGTTACGCACAGTTAATACCTCAGTGATCATGAGCATGCAAATTCATTCTGTGATGAAGATTATAATTTTTTTTACCTGTCAAAAATTACAAAAAAAAAAATGATTCGGTTACTTGTCCATAGGGATCGGTGCACTTGATGACTGCTTTATCAAATGAAAGTAAATAGGAAATGAGTAAACTAATTAATTATTGCATTATATGACAGGGTGCAGTCGATGTAAAGACCACGGGTGTTTATAAGGAACGATGAAAATACTGTAATTAGTGCTGACTCAAGACCTTTGTTTATAAGAATCATATTAATGCTAATAATAGAATGATGTGTATTACGGATAGATGACTTAAACCTTTCTCTATATCCGGGTTTATAATGATCAGCCAACAAATGAGTATTAATAGCAACATAATACAGACAGCAAAAATTATGAGAAATGGAATCCCTTTCAGGGAAGAACATCTGAATCAGCAACAATAGTGAAAACAGAAAAGCAGCCAGCGTAGCCTTTGTGAGACAAAAGACGAAAAGGTTAACCATGTCATGAGTGAATGTAGCAAGCAAGGAACATAAAAAACAATCACGAAAAGCGGCAGTGGTACGACGAGAAATGTGGAAAAGAATTGTGTTCAATTCTTGAAACAGATGAAATGAGCACAAAGGAGAAGTTTGAGAGAAAATTAAAATAAACGAACGTAGTTCATGATTTTAGTATTCAAAGAGAACACCGTAGGAAAAATAGAAACAGAATAGAATTGATAGATGGAAACAAGGAGAATGAGAATCTGTCTGAGGGTAGACATAGTGGTAAAATAAGTCTAAATGAAAACAGGAAGAAAGGTAAAATATAAAGAACCTGTCTCAGGAACAGAGGTAGATGTTGAATACCAAGAATAACGTATATAACTGACAAAGAAGAATTAAAGAGTCGGTACTAATTAAATTGGAAGCTCGAAAAGTATTGAGATTGTCCACAGCAAAACAACAACAACAACAACAACAACAACAATAATAATAATAATAATAATAATAATAATAATAATAATAATAATAGCAGATTGGGCCAACATCTGCACTGGAAAATCTGAAACTTATACGGAAAGGAAACTGTAAGAAATTCGTATGTACATCACCCAGTTTTAGTTAGAGCCCTCGGATTGATTAGAAAAAATTCCAATAGACATATTGAAGGGATTCCTGGTGGTCGAAGTCTTAAAGAAATTAAAAAAAAATGTTCTCACAGGTACAGTCCACGTTTTCCAAAAGGCTTTAACTATGCAAATTATGTGTGTGATATTTTTTTTTCCAAAACTGCTGAGTGGAAAATGCCATGATGGCATTTTTGACTTTAGTTCTCTGATCAGGACCAGGAAAAAAATAAGCTCAGACCAGAAATCAAAGGAAGTAAAATAATAATAATAATAATAATAATAATAATAATAATAATAATAATTAGAAGAAGAAGAAGAAGAAGCAATGTATTAATACATAGGAAAATGCCATTAGAAACAAATAAAATAGTACTGAAAACATACTTGTTGGAGATTGCTTTTTATATCTGTACCTATATCTGTGATAGCAGGACAATTTCATCACAGATGAGGAAGTGTCTCAAAGTGACATGGATGTCGTTCTTTTTTAAATGTCAAACCATAAAAGATAATTGAAAAAGAATACACAAACGGTCACTAAGTGTAGAACAAGAAAAAAAGAGAAACGTTGCTTCAGTCACTTTCTCACCGCCGTAAGTTTTTCTCCCTGTGTCTTTTCTATAAATACTTTCATATTAATTGTTCGGCTAATCCCTACGTTATGGTATGTAGTCTTAAAAAAGCGAAGTACTAGACTGACGTCTAGATCCCATCAATTTACTGTAGATCTGGCTAGATGTTGCCTTAAGTTATATGTTTACAGTTTCTTTTCTCGAACTTCTCGTTTGTGGATCTTCCTTCCATCTCCATGCTTTCCCGACCACTTCAATCTGCAAAAACTTAAATTCAATCTCAATCGCTATCTACTGTGCTCCTGATTACTCTTTTCTTTTCCCGCTCATTATTAATGTTTCTGTTCCTAATTCTTTCACACTCTGTAAACCTCTTGTGTCTTAGTGGATTTATTGCCTTGCATGTGGTGATACCGATTAAAAAAAGAAAAACAGAAGAAAAAAAGAAGATAAACGATGTGGATAAATGTGTTAAACTCACAATTTTACGGGGAACAGTACAACAAACTTCCTCTGTTAGCTTAGACCCTGGGGAAACAATCAAACATTTAGAGCAAGAAAAAGTTAAGTACATCGTTGAAAATGAAGGTGAATTCCTTCACATAAAAATGAATAAAATAGTACGAAAAGAGTATTATAAAAGGGTGCGACTGATATTAAGAACAGAACTGAATTCTCATAAAATAATTATGGCCATGAATATCCTTGCCGTTCCAGTGCTTCAATATAGTTTCAACATATGAATCAGAAATAATTGTATCAAAGGCAAAATAGCGAAAACAGAAAAGCAGCCAGCGTAGCCTTTGTGAAACAAAAGACGAAAAGGTTAACAATATCATATGTGGATGTAGCAAGCGAGGAATATCAAAACAATCACGATAGAAAAGCGACAGTGTTACGACGAGAAATGTGGAAAAGAATTGTGTTCAACTCTTGAAGCAAATGAGATGAGCAAAAACGAGGAGAAGTTTGAGAGAAAATTAAAATAAACAAACTTAGGCCATGATTTTGGTATTCAAAAATGAAAATGAAGGTGTATTCCTTAACCATAAAAAAATGAAAGAAATAGTGCAAAAAAGTACTATAAAAAGCTGCGATTGATATGAAGAACTGAACAGAATTCCCAGTAAAGAATTATGGCCATAGATATCCTTGCCATTCCAGTGGTTCGATATAGTTTAATCATCTTGAACTGAACTCTAAATGATATCAGACAGGAAAGTTTCTTTCTAAGCATAACATGCATCATCCAAAGGCTGATGCAAACCGTCTATACATCCCCACTAAAGAAGATGGGATAGGTCTTATTCAGCCAGAATTGTCAGACAAGACAAACAATTTTGGTTTACGAACATACATGGAAACAACAAAAGAACATATCATACAATTAATTAAAAAAAAACAACAGAAAAACAGAAAGAAAAATATTCAATCATAAAAGAAGGTTGTAAAAATAAACGAGATTTATATTTTGTAGATTCTGTAGAAAACCAAAACAGACCTCAAGAACCAAATGTGGCATTAATGATTATGAAAAAGAAAGCAAAGTATAAAGCACTTGAACATATAAAACAAACCTCTGCAGAGCCAATAACCAGAACGAGGCTAATAAAGCCGTTGTTGATAAAGTTAACACTCATCGATGGTTACGAGCAACTGGATCAAAGGCTGAAACCGAAAGCTTTATTCTTGCTGCGCAAGACCAGAGTTTTTTCTCTGGAAACTTTCAGCCAAATATAATACATAATAGTGTGGATCCAAACTAAAGGTTCTATGATACATATCAGGAAACCATAGACCATCTAATCTCAGGGTGTTCTGTACTTGTGCTATATAAAAATCGTCGCAATAGAATGGCTCTATACTTACAATGGACAATGTGCAAACGCTTTGGAAAAGATGCTAATAAACACTGGTATGAACATCACTCAGCACCAATTACAAAAGAAGATCTACGGGATTATGCCATCTATACACACGGGATGAATGAATCAAATAGTTCGTACATATTTGTCAAAAGTTGAGATGGCTTGCCCAGCGAACTTTAAATTAGTAACCAAGTAATTTGAAAAACTATCAAAGAATAAATACGTAGAAATCGAAATAGAAAAATATGAAAATTGAAAACAGGAATAGTCCCAAGCGCTTGGAATGATAAAAAAGCAACATACTGAAAGAAATCCCTTCTTAAAAGAAATACATAAAGAAATTCTTGATAACAACAGTCCTCATACTAAGAATACGTCTGACCATTTAACGCTCGTGATATTATAGGATATAAAAAAAGAAGTCATGAAATGTAGCCATAACAACACACCGCTACCTGCCTTTGGTCTTCCTGCAGACTCGGTAGATGTGTGACCATAGCAGAAATTGAAATATAATGATGATATTACAATAATAATAATAATAATAATAATAAAAACAACAATCGTTACGAACATAAGACACTTTTGAGTTTGAGAGAAAATCTGATTCAACAATAGAGCTCGGGATTGAAAACAAAATCAGGGATTCATTGTAGCCGGTCAAAAGCAAATTATGCCAGTAAGATAACACCCGACATATAGTTAAGTTTCTTTTATCCTTTTACAAATCACAAAATAAATTTAATATAAACATACCTGATAGAGAAGATAACATGAGACAATATTAAACATTCTTCATGCAGACAAAATGGATCATCCCAACCCATCACGACGAAAAAATGAAAATATTAGAAAGCATTAGTACTTCACCATACAAACCAATCGATCTAATCAAACCGATATATTGATTGATTTTTTTTTCTTTTTGGCTTATCAACCTTTTGAAGTTTATTCAAAACCATAAAATATTTTTAGACTGTAAAAATTATTTGGGGTTAAAAAGGATTTACTGATACAAGTCATAATAATTAACCCATATCTGGAGGGAGAAGAGATGAATTCATACATTTCCCCCAAGGATATTCGCTCGTAAGTGAATATAACGAATCCGAATTGGAAGTTGGCTCTACGATTAACAATTCCAAGCCGTTATTAATTACAACACTCTCAAATTCAAGCTTATAGCACTTGGTATTCCCAAGTGATCACCTATCCAGGTACTGACCAGGCTTGATGTTGTTTAACTTTGGTGATCGTACGATTTCACCGTGTTATAACAGTAAGCCACCAGACAATAAACTAGATGAAAATATATTAAAAGAAATCTCATAGATATGGACATCGCAGATGATACAAATGACACAGCAAACAATAATTTGACGACGATTCAAAACATAACGTCCTAGAAATGTAAATTGCAAGGATTTAGCATTTAAACGAAATCACTGTCCTAATTATAATCGAAAAACGAGATAGGCGAAAAAAAAATAATAGTAAACACATAAAGATAATCCCAGGAAACTCATGGAAATTTGAGATGCAAAAGCTGAACTCATGGGCACTGATCACATACTCAGAAAAAATTCCTCAATATATGTACAATAAATTACCTCAGACCTCATCGGAAGATTGGCAGTTTTGACAGACGTGGAATCATCTCTTAATTGCTGTTGTTCCCAGGTCCATCCAAACTCGGGTTAGTAGCACCAGTTTGTGTCCTAACTATGGGTAAATAGTGAATCTTCAAACAAAACACTACGAAATAATAAAAATACATTTTATGGTAGTTATCAACAATGCATACTTACATTAAGCTAAACAATAATACATTTTACCTGTAGTTGAAGACGTGCAATTGCGTTCAAAATATATTTAGTTGAAGCCAAAATATTGGGTTCAAAATATTCAGATTTCGGCATTAAATAACCCATAGAGATGTTGATATGCTGCCAAAGAGAATCTACCAACCACCCTCAGATCTCAGTTAAAGATTTGGTAACGTATTAGGTTCTTACACATGAAATGACTCACTTTAAAGGAAATGAATAAAATGCTTCTGAAATATTATATAACTATTTTATTGAGTTCAAATAGGCTCCATGTTGATGAATGACTGTTCTTCAGCCTACCTATAAATTCTTGATACCATCTTTAAAAAAAAAAATTCATTCTTTAATGCGATACTCTGTTCAAATGTTTCGATTACCACTTTCTTATTGGAGAATGTTTTATTGTTTACGAAAAGCCGAAAATGCTTAAATAAGTGATAATCTGTAGAATAGATATCACGTGGATGTGGAGCATGAGGCAAAATTTCATAATTCAGGCTATGCAGATTTTGGACAGTTGATTGAAAAACGTGAGAACGTGCATTGTCGTGCAGCAAAATCGGGGCCATCCTATTCACAAGTCAGGATGTTTCTGTTTCAAATGTTCGTGCAAATGTCTAATTTCTCCACAATACGAAGATTTTGATATTTGCTAACCTTTCATAGCGCAAGTGGACTAGGTTAACTGACCTGCCGATATGTCTATCTAAGGATCCACTTACTAGGTTTTATCGAAATCTTTCACCATATCGTGCATGGGACTTGTATATACTTATTCAGCCTTAGGTCATGTAGTTATATTGCATTCGTATATTTATATATCTGCATCACTTGAGATAGATAGATAGATAGATAGATAGATAGATAGATAGATAGATAGATTTTTGAAAGAGCATATAGAAGGGAGAAAGAGAAAGATAATCATGCAAATGCAAGCAGTTTATGGAGTAGAAAGATAGAAAAAGAAAAAAAAATACATTCACACAAAGAAAAACTACAAAAATATGATACGTTGTCGAATAATTTTCTGCTTGCCGGAAAGGTTGGGTGGGTTATATGACTCACGTAGCAAATTATGACAGAATATAAGACACAAAATATCTTCAAGCTCATATAACCTAGCCTTGTGGATTGAATAACGGTTCCGTATCGAAAAATCACGGAAGTTTTCTAATTACGACAGTCAACTGAAGAAGCCGTGAGGCTGGATTTAGCAAAATATTTGACCATAGGTAACAACTACGATGAAGTTAGTAGTCTGAATAAGCCAGAGTATAATAATGATAATACCTCATCTCAAAAATTCAGACAAAATTATGTTCAATACTAAAATAAATGTTTCCTATTTTATTACCTTGATCCACAATATCCAATGTAGATGCTGGTAGTATAACATCATAGGGTGACAATTCCTACTGATAACCAATAATTTACATTTAATTTTTAAAGATAATAGCTGAGTGGTATTATGGCTATATAGAATCTGACATTAAATTGTGTGAGAAGAAGAATTTTATAAATGAATATTTACAAATGAAAAAAAAATAGAAAAATAAATGTATAGATAGCAGAGTAGAAATGGAATTAGTCGAAGAATGGAATCATCGCACCGTTGTCAAATTTTGTCCGTGTGTTTTACGTTTAGATTCGCATTATCCGTTTAAGAAACGTGTGAGTTAGTCTCCTCCTTCTAAACACTGTGTTAAATAGTAAAGTATATTCGTTTCTCGAGGTTTGAGTGACAACCCACCTAGAAGGACAGTTCGGAATTAGAAACCCTGCAGAAGACAACGTGAGAACCACTTCACAAGTGATTTTCAACTGGAGGATAGGAAAACTTGTTATCATACTTAGAGTCGAGACGAAAGATATAACACAAGCTATGATACGTTGTCGAATATTTCTCTGCTTGCCAGAAAGGATAGAATATATGACTCACGTAGCAAATTATGACATAATATATGACACAAAATATCTTCCAGCATATATAACCTAGCCTTGTGGATTGAATAACGGTTCTGCATCGAAAATCACGGAAGTTTTCTAATTACGACAGTGAACGGAAGAAGCCCTGAGGCTGGATCTGGCGAAATATTTGACCATAGGTAACAACTACGATGAAGTTAGTAGTCCGAATAAGGCAGAGTGTAATAATGATAATATCTTATCTAAAAAATTCTTAAAAAATTAAGTTCAATACTAAAATACATGTTTCCTATTTTATTACCTTGATATATCCAATGTAGATGCTGGTAGTATAACATCATAGAGTGACAATTCCTGCTGATAACCCATAATTTACATTTAATTTTTAAAGATAATAGCTGTGTGGTATTATGGCTATATAGAGTCTGACATTAAATTGTGTGAGAAGAAGAATTTTATAAATGAATACTTTCAAATTAAAAAAAAAATCATTGATAGTTATCAATTCTGGCGGAAAATGTGTTGAAACCAAATATTAGATTTGCGCAGAGTTATCTGTTTAGTTATATAGCAGTTGCAGCAAAGATACATGTCACTAGTAAATGTACGAGAGAATCGTGCAAGTACTTTTACAGTTCTGTTGAAAATGCATAGCCATACGTTGTGACTGTATGGAGAAACAATATTTTGTAACTGAAAACTTATATTTATATCACACTCTATTATTCTGCTCTCGATAGCTGTTATACGATCCTTGAAATTAAACACGAGTTATTTTTCTAATCATTTCAAACCAAACAAGACTGTTGCAACCTAAGGAAGGTTACTGAATAGAATAATCATCTGAAGGCTGGTAATGAACGATAATACTTAAGACAAGAACAAAACATATAAGATTTGCGAGCGGTGCGTAGAAGAATTAGTCAACTGCTAGAAGTGAGTCAAGTTATTTCCACAATGAATCTTCCACAGCAGACCAACATACAGTATTTACTACTGTATTTATGTAAATGGGAACATAGCTATTATCGTCCATAGCTAAGACAATCAAGCCATTAAGACGCAAGTTATGACTGAGTGCAAACGAATATGAGTAAAAGATTAAGAAGAGAAAACAATTAAATAATAAGCATGAAAAAGACAGAAAATAACGATTGTCATTGTATTTAAATTTTTTAAGATCAAAGATGTTGACTGGAAAGCAAAAATCCGGAAGAGATTTCCATAAACGAATAGTGTGAGAAAAGTGCATAGAACCTAGGTTTACATGCAGCCATTTCAACTGTCAAACGATGATAACCTTCCGCCAAGTACTAGTCCGTCTAGTACTGCGTTTAAATTCATAAAGTCTAGGTAACAGAGAGAAAAGAAATATTTACTTTTCAAATGCAAATATATGGCACGAGGCCAAAAGTGGGGACGGGGAAAGGCTTGTCTTCAATTTGTCTCAACTTAAACTTAGCTAGACACAATTACTGAGCCAAACATACCATGTTACTCACACACAGTCACACAAATACACAAAAAGTCATTTTTACCATTCTTACTGCAGATACCATAATACCGCGAAGCCTCTATAATGGCCTAACTACTTCACATATGTACAAATTATACCATACAGGAAAGATCATCAGAATAATTATCGTTAAAATATTTATATAAAAAGCTCTGTTACAGAGATTTTGAATGTGACTGAAGACGAGATGCCAGATCAGTACCAATATCATTGCGGGTTTTTGTTTGGATTTTATCAAGAATTTCTAAATATTTAGGAGAAGCACCAGACCATATGAAGAAGTAATATTCAATACATAGAAATTATTTTTTTTTACCACGGTACAGATAACGAGAGTTCCTAGCTGCAACCTTGTATTTGATTTAATATAATCTTTCCAGTTCGTGTCAGCAGAAACGTTTGCCTGGGAAGTCGCAAATAATTACTCATCTGGAGGTTAGAAACAGCCATGCTGATGGAAATACAAAAGGCGTTAAAATTAAGAAACCATTCTTTGTCATAGTTAACGACAGATTGTTGGTCATTTTTTAGGTCAGCTGCCAACTCATCAAAACGATCAGACTTACTACTGAGACATGAATAAATAGGTATGTCATCAGCATAGATACCGAATTGAGAAGTGATTCCATCATCAGGTAGGTCGTTGATGAGCATTAGAAACAACATTGGTCCACTCATACAGCACTGGGGAACACCTGTATTAAGGCAATCAGATCCAGAAGAATAGACGCTCAAAACAACTATTATCTTTCGATTTCATGGGAAAGATAATATCAGTCCAAAAATAATCCAGAAATACAATGACATTTGAACTTGTGAAGAGGCCCGATCAAATGTCTTTGATATATCTAATGCAACATCCCGATCTTCACTATTCTTAACTAAAGAATGATAGACTCTTTCAGCAATATTCGTTAATATAGTATCAGTTGACATAGAGATGCGAAAGCCATATTGCTTATCTGAAAGAAGAACGTGCGATATGATATGCTTAACCAGTTAACAGTATATTAGAATCTCTACTACTTTGCCAAAAAGAGGTAGAAGTCTAATAAAATGATAATTAGAAAGAACAGGTGTTTAGGCCGAGTTCTTAAATTCTGCAACTGCAGAAAAGTGTTTCCAACAGGTAGTAAAGCATAAATAACAAGACAATTATCGTGCAGTTTAAAGAGAACTTAAGGACGATTGCAGGTATATCATCACGACCACATTCATTGTGTTCCTGTAGTTTAGAGATGATAGCAGAAACTATGATTTATATGCATGTCACTCAAAAGAGGCAGGAAAGAAAGTGGAATGTCAGGCAAAGATAATCCGGATGAGTCAATGTAGAATGTGAAGAGAATTTACGAGCAAAACATTCTGTTCTATTAGCAGATTTTAACATCCCACACTGAGTAAAAATAGGAGACATAGAAGAATTACTTTTATTTAAGACTCTAATACAGATCCGTCAGTAGTCAAAAGGAATAAATCTTAAAAAAAAACTCTACGGTACCTCATTCTGTCAAAAAACAAGAATTTAGCCTCTTTGAGGACACGTTTATAATTATTGCAAGTAAACACAGAAAAGCGTCTGTTGTGATCGGAATTATCATGTTGATATAGCCGGAAAAAGTGATTATTGTGGGCTATAGCAGTTAAACAGCCAGGTGTGAAACAAGGAGAAGATTGTGGTTTTACCGGGTATTTGCAAATAGGTAAGAAGACACCGATATACGTCTACACCCAAGAAGAAAACTGTGGCACAATTATTAGTAGCTATGTTAAGAATATCAATCTAAGGGGCGTCACGAAAAAGTCACGAAATAAATCCCAACCAGTTTTCTGGTAGCGAAAATAAGTCTTGAAAGAAATATCAACAGATAATAGAACGTAACTGAATTTCCAAGAGGACGAAGCTGCGATGCTCGACAAGAGCCAAGCAAAAGTTATAGAACAAATCAACTAAAGAAGCGCATTTAATCAGAAATATTATGGAAACGAGTAGGGAAATCCATACTTTGACTGAGAGAATGAGTGTCAGAAAAAATTGAAAGTCTGAATACCAATAATATCAGCAACAATATTATTATTATTTAGTTTCCTTTGATTTCTGGTGTGTACACATTTCTTTTCGAGTCCAAACCAGACACTAAACGTCAGAAAAAGCATCATGACATTTTCTTCTGAGCAATTTTGAAAAAAAAAATCATAATTTACATAGATAAAACCTTTTGGGCAGTACACGCAAGAATAGTTATTTTTTTTCATTTTTTAAAGCATTGGCTCCAGGGAATCCCTTTAATGAGTGTATAGAAATTTTTTCCAATCAATTCCAGGGCTCCAACTACAACTGGAATTGTTGATGTTCTCATGTGCTACATTTCGCAGATTTCGATTTCAAGGTCCCTGCATTTGGATAATGGTTTGATGATCATCAAATATACATTGCAGCCTACATTTTTATCTGTGTGGTCTCTAAGAACGATGTCTGGGCGATTAGCTTTGATTGTTCTGACTGTGTGTATTGTGAAGTCCCATAAAATTATTACACGTCCTATCTCCGTAACTGGGTCTAGATGGTGTTATACCAATTACTTGCAGTTTCCTTTCCGTAACTGTTGCAAATTTCCCATTGTAGATATAGGCCCTCCCTCTCTTTCCGGGTTTTATATTTTGTGGGTGCCAATACCGTGCAAGCTGGCCAATTATTTCTGGAGATTTATCGCAGAGTCTGTATGTTGGGCTAGTTTTCTGTAGTTTAGGTATTTTTGAAGGCAAATTGTTGTAGTTTTGTAAGACAGTTCTAGTTGAACTAATACTCTGCCTCCTTCGGATCTGGGCTCATACAGATGAACAAACATCATTTTGATATAATGCATGTGGTGGCAGGTGAGAAGATTTCTCATTCTGGCGTCCATTCTCTTAACGTCAGCTGTACTTTAGTTAAGGATATTGAAACTGTATTGCACCACAGGGAGAACCAAAGATTTTATGGCTGATATTCTTTTTTTTTTAAGATTCAGCTCGGTATTCAGTACCAAACGAACACACTTGTAGTATTCCATTCTTACCTTCTTCATTTGCGAAACCTGTATTACATTTCCTTCGCTAGTACCTATTGTTTGTGGTTCTGTAATTTTCCCTTTCTTGAATATTACATTTGCACATTTATCTAATCCAAAATCCATACCTATGTTGACATTAAAACATATTAACTACTTAGGAGACCCTTCAACTCACTGTCATCTTTCTCAAAGAGTTTGAGATCATCCATGTAGAGTAGGTGATTGAGTACTTTCTTGCTTATTTTGTAAGCAAATCTATTGTTGTTTAGTTCAGGTGTAAGGTGGAGTCATGGCAGACAAAACAGAAGGGTTGACATGGAGACTCTTTCAAAGTTTCCTCGCCGGATATTCAGGCGGTGTTCCATATTGCCATACTGTTTTTAAGTAAATTTATTATCAAGGAGTGACTTTGAACATTTCCAAAATCTTAAGGACCCAAGAGAAAAGGCTTTACCGTAATCTATCCTTGGTGCGCTAAGATTTCTGCGTCGTCTCCTGCAGTTTTTCAGGTCCATTTTGTTTATCCGTGGTTCATCTTTGCAAACATATGCATCTCTACTGCATCCCTTCTGTTCCAGTGAAAGAATGTTGTTTGCTTTGAAAAAAGTGTAAGTGCGGCTCGTCAAAACAGGCGTGATCAATTTATACGTGGTGGATGGACATGTTATTGGCCTAAATTTTTCGTGTATTTCTTTCACTCGATTTTGGCATGATATATGTAATACATTCATTGATCCTTTCCGGGATTTCATTGCGTTTATTAATAAGCATTGATAGAGTTTGTGCAAGGTTTTTATGGATTGATGAGAGATGATAGAGCCAAAAATTAGGCAGCTTATCTTTTTCTGGGGATTTCCATTTTTTGGATTTCGTATTGCTTGCTTAGTATTATTCGGGGTTATATTTTTCCACTCTTGTAGATATTTATCCAATATTCGTTCTTCTTTACGATGGATCCATTCTGCATTGAGGTTACATTTCATTGGGCTGCTTCAAATAATCTCCCAGTATTTCTGACCCTTGTCAATAGATAGTAGGTTTTTGACATGTTTAGCAGCTTTTCGAATTTCCCTGTAAAATTTCTTAAGAAATTTCTTGGAATATTTTATTTTGGCGATAGAACCCATAACGTTTTTTGTATCGTCTTGTTCTCTATGCCTTTAACTGCAGATTCTCTTTTAGCATTTGCTTGATTGATTGAATTTCATTTAGTGATTTGATTTTATATTTCCCCTTGATCTTTCTAGTGATTTCATCTAGTAAGGAAATCTCTCAGCTGATTTTCTTTATTTCTCGCATCAGTTTTGCCTTCTAAGCTGGCTCACTTTGTTGATTAATCTTTTTGGCGTCTTGATCCCAACCTTCCGAGTAGCTGATAAAGCAGTTGCGTATGTGACATTATTAACTTATGTGATGTTTCCCAGTGGATGGTCCGTTAACAGTGTTTGCAGTGCATGGTTGTATATTTTACCAATGTACTTATTGGACTTTGTCATATGAATTTTGTGGGGGCTGGTCTCTGCCTGACTTTTTTTGTATATCCATACCAAAAATAATCTAATAGTTGCTGTCTTTTTGTATACCCATAAAAAATAATATAACAGTTGTTAAAAGGGGAAAATGAAATAAAATTCTATTAAATAAAGATTCTCACTCTAAAATGACATTAAACTTTCCATTTTTGTATCTACAGACCTGTCTTTATTTGATAAAAAAAAAACTCTTATGACGAAAAATAGTGGGATCATTTCCAAATCGCACTGAACTATTACAAGTATCTAAAAAAAATATTAAGTGTTATTCTTTCTCTCAAATCTGAAAAAATATAAAATTTTATTAAATTATACAACGATGAATATAAAGAAAAAATGCGTTTCATTGAATAAATTTTATTAAGATACCGGTCGAATTTTCCTTATGTTGCATAAAGCTTTTACTGAAATAATATATTAAGGGATTTTCTTTATAAAACCGTAAACAAATTGACCGAACTCTACCAAATTAAAATATACCCACGAGATATCGAAAAGGTGGAGGTGAAATATACCTCCTCAAAATATTTACCTAAATACCCTTATTTTCCTTATTCTCAATAAAAACATATTCCGTAAATCATTCAATTATTAATGAAAAAGTATTGAAAATTTCGCTTCAATCGGAAAAATTATCTGATATTTAGTGAATATTTTAAAATTGTTGCTAGTGATTGTTTGCTTTCATTTTGCGAAGCAAAAAACTAGAAAAAAACATCCATGTTGGTAATATCTGTCGTATACGATCTATGTCGCTTGTGTACGTTTTTGGTTCAAACATAAAATAGAAATCCTTCTTAAGGGTTTCTTCATATAAAGTCTGGTCTTATGGAATACTAGGAACTCCTAACTATGAAATATATCGAATACGTTATCGTGGCAATGTTAGAAACTGATTTTAGAGATTGGCTACTTCCTGAGGGATTCATATACTATGAATAATTATTGCAAACAGAGTATAACTAATCCTAGTTACTATGAATAATTATTGCAAACAGAGTATAACTAATCCACACAAATACCCGACAGAAATAGAACATTCGTCTTTCTTACACTTTTCACGGACACGACTATAATTTTTCTGGGGTTATTTTGCGAATAACATCTTTATTTAAGATGCGCTGTCTCCTAACATTTCTACTTATAGTATAGTATAAAGTATGGTATAATCTCTAATTAAATTGTTTAACTTTCCGAACGTATCTTAAAAAAAAGGTTTTGTTGAGTTCTTATTCTTTTACACTCGGACATTAACATGTTTGAAATATACTTAATATCCTCTGTCTAAACATCTGTAACCTTTGCTGAGCAATTTATCGTGCCCCTTATTTTAATTAAACTTTAATCAAACTAAATCAATTTCAATTTTTTGAGGATTTTTTTAAGGTTTTACTCGATTCTATATTTAAATTTAGTTATAATTGATTTTATTCATATTTTAAATTTTAAACACATATTTAATTTTATTTATTATATAATATAATTTATTCGTTTAAATATTGGGTCTATTCATATTTAAATTTATTAGAATTTAATTTACTTGTACGTGCCGTAATGCCTTTGTTCTGTTTCAGGATATAGATTGACAGTATAATGATAAGTCTGCAAATGTTTTTCATGAATTTGCATGTTCACGACTAATTCCCGCAGACCTTATTTGAGCTTTTACATATATAAAATAAAATGCGTGTATTTTCATTGAATATATATCGAAAATGGATATTTAGTAGTGTCAGCTGTCGTTGTAAATATTTTTGGATGACTAAATCTATGCTCTCTTCTACCTGGTATTTAAATACTCCCCGCCAAAAGTATTACCACATGAGTAATTAAAATTGCAAAGAAACATGTATATCAATTTATTTCTGATAATTTAAATCTTGACGACGAATAACCAGTATTCGTTCACAATTTAATCTAAAAATAAGTTTTATTTCCACGGGTACAACTAGTTATTATTATTATTATTTTTATTTTCTTTGATTTCTGGCGTTTACACATTTCTTTCCGGGTCCCGCCCAGGGACCTAAGGTTAGAAATGGCGTCATGACACTTTCCACTGACAAAAAAAAAATCATGTGAGAATAGCAGTGTTGTTGAACAACTTAAAAAAAAAAATTACATGGATATCAGGGGTACGCTGAGATTTAAGTATAATTATATACACTAAGAAGACCCCCTCCCACGGAAAACTAGGGCCACAAGTTAATTCATGGAATATCGTTTAAAAGATTAATTCCCATTACTAACACAATAATCATAAAGATTCATAAAATCATTTATTAGATTGACAAAAGGATAGAACGACCCTGATTACAAAGACAATCAAAAATAGAAACAAATTTTCTTGAGTTATTTCAGCGGCAACAATAAATAATAATAATAATAATAATAATAATAATAATAATAAGAAGAAGAAGAAGAAGAAGAAGAAGAAGAAGAAAAAAGAAACTTTCGGTTGCTTCAAGCAGAGCCATTACCTGGAGTGCGAAGGTGATAGCAATGTTTGAAGTGGGTCACGTGTTTAGGAAAGTGTTTTGTTTATAAGCTGCAGGTAGAATCTGAGATATGATCATCATCACCTGGCTGAAACATCTAATAATAATAATAACAACAACTATACCAATAATGAGAAGAAGAAGAAGAAGAAGAAGAAGAAGAAGAACGAGAAGAGGAAGGAGAGAAGAACGAGAAGAGGAAGGAGAGAAGAACGAGAGGAAGAGGAAGCGGAAAGAGAAGAAGTAACAACGGATGGACCTGTAAATTAAAAATGTATATTTTAGATCTAAACTAACTACAGAATACAGACAAAACTATTCGGTCAGGTAGACATACACAAAGAAATTAAAAAATAGCATTAGCATCCGAATTAGTGGTAAATTAAAGAAATGATCTCCAAGATCGTAGATGTAGCGTTACTTTCAGACCAAAAGGTGAGAACGGAAAAAAATCGTAAAATCCCCATTCTCAAACTAAGAAAAGCTACGTAACATGAATTGTAACGTCGTGATTATATTATTTGGCACACAGGGAGTCATACAAAATATAAATATAGGTGAAATTGAAAAGTAATTCTCTTATCGCGGCTGAAAAAAAAGAGAGATAAATGGAGAATCCAACAAGGATATTAAAACAGGTAAAAAAGCTTTAAAAATATATCATAGACAGATAGAAAATATCACGAACAAAAAATCTCGTCGATAGCTATGTAGATGACATACGTAAGAGGCTGCGTAAATATTTATGCCTTTCCAGAGAGCTTCAATATAAAGGAACATAAAAATTGTAATAAATATCAGTGGGATAGAGAAGTTGTCCACCCCCAAAATGTGACTGAAAGAACGAGATGTGATTTCAAGCCAGACACAGGCGACGACGTCAAGAATATTACACAACAGTGCTAGTAATTTGAGTAAACTTTCTATTAATTTGTCCTTATCTATGACCAACATATACCTCTGGTGCGGTATTGAGTGTAATAATGATGACAACAGCAACATCAAAAATATATTAAAAAATTAAAACTGGTAGATAATTTGTGTTAGAAAAGAAAAGGCAGGAAGTAAATAACATCAGAGAAGCACCGTCGAACCGGCCAATACCTAAATGGTTGGCCGCTGGCGAATACCAGGTGCCGAAAGCTTGGATGTTCTGGTGTGATGAATAATGGCACATTTTTTTTAAATCTGAGAGTTGAGTTTCAATTCTTGTTAGATTTGTTATATTCATTTACGCACAAAATACATCTAATGAAGCTATTAATACGCCTGTTCCCACTCCTATAGTTTAATTAGTAAAACTGTATCAATAAATCATTATTATCCACTGCGATAAAAAAAAATTTTAAATTTAAAATATTTTTAGGCTTTAGATAACCCGCAGAAGGGTTGATTAGCTGTAGAAAACGAATCAATCAACAAGGAAAGCATTTATACAGAAATTAACACTAATGTTATTAATACTACGACTAATTTATAACAGTACAAGTAATAATATTACTATTAAAAATAATGATAGTAATAATAATTATTACTACCATTAATGATAATAATATTGCAAGTAAGAGTAATAATACTACTACTCATAATACTATGACAACTTCTATTAATAATAATGATAATAATGCTTCTCTTTGCAGTGTCCTTTCGTGACATGGGTGATCATGACTCTCCACAACTTTCCGTCCTTTGGAGAGACTAGTTTTGCTTTTTTGCTATCTCTCCTAATCCCAGTTCAGCTAACCTTTCACACAAACTCATTAGGTAGGTTATTCACTTCTTTCCTGTGTCCAATCTTGCCTTCAATATGTTATGTCAATGTCAATCTCTTGAAGTCATCTTTTCTCATTATGAGTTCTAGGGTTTTCAACTGCCTCTTTCTTATTCCAAGAATATGTGTACTTTTTGTTTACATTTTATTTAGAACTTCGTCGTTTAATCCTCTGTATTCCCAACATCCTTCTGTAGAAACATCATTCTGTTAGTATTTTTAATACTATTAATATTGCTACAACTAATACTTCAACTACTATTACTACTAATTCTAGTATGAGTAAAATATTACTACTCTTCATGCTATTACAATTAGTACTAATATTAATAATAATACAACTACTAGTAATAACATGACTGTTCCTCATATTTCTACTGTGAATAACATTACTATTAATGATATTGGAACTACTCATATTACTACCACTATTAATAATAATAATAATAATAATAATAATAATAATAATAATTGTGCGCGTTGGAAAAAAGTTTCTGATTGGTTTTATCATTAATTGTTGTTGTGAGGTGTGCCCCGTTAAGCACATTGTCGTGATAAGATAATAGCGAAGAGATACTTTTTTTATTTTTTATTTTGTTCCAACAATAAAAGGAGTGTCCAATTCTCTTTATGTAAGAGACGAAACAAATGCCATGACATTTCTTTCAGGTTGAGTTATGCCGGAAAATTACGATAATATCCCCAATATGTGTGTGTGTGTGTGTGTGTGTGTGTGTGTGTGTGTGTGTGTGTGTGTGTGTGTGTGTGTGATTGCGTGCTTGCGTGCGTGCTTAGATATGCGCATGCGCATATTGGTAGAGACAAGGCATTGTTTGAATGATTTGCACCATACCTCTCTCCGAATATCTCTGAATAATTTCCGACACTTAGATTAATCTTGTGACAATAATTCCTTTATAATTTGCCACTGTCATTTATGGAGGTCGTCTTGGCTAAAATAAAAACAGGGTTTGTTGAGGTCAAGTGAACCTGTCGTAATAGCTGGAACAATATCCCAGAAATATTTTAATAAAAAGAAAATATCACCCGTTTAAATAATGTAAAATAAAGTCCCTAAATATTCCCATTAAACTGGAATTGTCTGCTTCATTATAAGTTACGCTGGATGTAGGATTTATTTTTATCGTAATTTTTTTCTTATTAGTAGTCGCTAGATTAGTACAATATTACAATATATTGGAATATATTCTCAATATTAACTTACTGATTATTTTGTTACAGAATGATAGGTTTAAATATAAATTGATATTTACTTAGTTATTCCGTTATATATATATATATATATATATACCCAGCTATTGAAACAAAGAAATGAAATCACATTCAAATGGGGCCATAAAAATAGATTTAAATTAGGTCATAAATATAATTTTATTTTGTATTTATTTTCAAGTCATACAGTTATTTTGCATTATTCATTGAAAGTTAAATGCTTTGATTTATGTAAATGTATACGTTTTTGTCTATGTATATATATGTGTATATGTATGCGTGTGTGTGTATGTAAGCATTTATACGTATGTATTTATCTGTATGTGTGTGTATGTGTATATATATATATGTATATGTCCATATATATGTGTGTGTGTGTATGTCTATATATGTGTTTATGTGTATGCGCGTGTGTGTATGTATGCGTATATGTGTATGTATGTATGAGTGTATTATATATGGATGTATATATGTATTATTTTTTGTGTATATATATATATATATATATATATATATATATATATATATATATATATATATATATATATATTGGGATGTGTATGTGCAGGTATGTGTGTGTATATATATGCTATGTGGGTATTTATGTGTGCTTATGTATATATAGGTGTTTATATGCATGTATATATATATATATATATATATATATATATATATATATATATATATATATATATAAACAAATGTTTGGAGGTACAAAATTTATAAATAGTTTTAAAAACAAGGAAACCATTGATTTTAATTTTAAAAGTCTCTAGGGCCCTTTCAGCCAACATCTCATCAGGAGACAATCGTTGGATTAGCGAAAAGAATATTAACGATATTGAAGAGCAAAAAAAAAAAAAAAGAGGGGGAAACACACTAAAAGAACAAACAAGTATATATACTTGTAACGAGGGAAGGGATCGTGTAAATAAATTAGCGAGTGACAGTTAAAATAAAATATCCCCCAACAGATTCAGAGACCTTATAAATTCTTTCTGCCGGCAGAGAGAAGGTTTTCTTAATCCTATACAAACCGATTCCAAAATCTTCAAATGATTATTGGAATCGGCTGTATGAATAATTTTAAAACACTCTTTTTCATACAACTTGGCACAAGCTATATTCTCAACTAAATGTTGAGCAATAGCCGATTCCATATTCATGGGGGGAAGATAGCATATTCTATCTATCTTACCAAGTCGTATTTTGGAAGGTACGTGCTGATTAATTCTAGTTTCCAAATGCAAGGTTGTACGCCCCACATAACCAGCAGCACACTGGCAATTAAATTCATATACTAAATTACTCAATTTGATGTAGGCAATACATCCTTGCGAAAAGACGAAACGCAGACCTAGTTTGAAAAATGCTACGTAAAGCAACTGATGGGAAACAACCAGAAACCGACTTGCTAACCTGCTTAATTAAGCCCTGACCCTATCCCCAATCCAGGGAATCTTCAAATAAACCGGACATTTAGAAGGCCCCTGGAGTTTAGGGGAATGAAATTCCTTAGTCTTCTTACTAATGATATAGTCATTAAGGGCCTCCGGATAGCCGTTACTAAGGAAAATCTCCCTAATGTTCCCAAATTCACGGTCCAATCTAATAGGAGAACACACTTTAAGCGCTCTATACACCAAGGTTTTAACAAGATTAATTTTCCTTGATGCAGGAGCAAATGAACGCCAATTCAAATAAAGTCCCGTAAAGGTGGGTTTACGATAGATGCTAGTAATAAAACCACCCTACTGCGTTCAACAAAAACGTCCAAAAAGGCAGACAGTTGTCCTTCTCCCCTTCCATAGTGAAAAACAAACCATGGTGTAAGGAGTTGAGCTCATTAAAGAACTCAACAGCCTCACTTTCATTAGAGAAAGTTGCAAAAGTGTCATCGACATATCTAACGTAAACAAGCGGTTTAGACACTTTGCCGAAAAGTAACATCTCATGGTAGCCCACAAAAATGTCAGCTAATGCAGGGCCAAAGGGACTGCCCATCTGGACCCCATCCACTTGACTATACATAATATTGTCAAAACTGAACTCCACCGAACTAGTACATAGTATCATGAGTTCTATAAATATATCCTTAGGAAAAGGAGGTGGAGCAATGTTACCTTCGTATAAAAAGTCTGCACAGATATCAATAGTTTCCCTCAATGGTACATTGGTAAATAGACTGGACACATCAAAAGAACACATAAAATCAGTATCAGGGCAAGACTGTATGGCCTGTAGGCATTCAACAAACGTGAACGAATCAGGTATACAATGCTTAGCAAAAAATGTTTGGACCGGTTGTATGACCTGCAGAAGCCATTGAGCCAGAGAATGTTGGGATGAACCAATCATTGAAAGTATTGGTCTCAATGGAACGTCCTTCTTATGAACTTTAGGAAGACCATAAAGCCTTGGTCTAAGGGAACCAGAAGGTCTAATCCTGTCATAAGTCTCCTTAGAAAAGTGACCTTTTCTAAACAAGTATAATGGACGTTTCTGAATTTTAATTTCATTTCTGTACGTGTTGTCACACGTTTCAACTGGACCAATTTTTTTGAACTTTTCTGAATCATTCAAAATAATCAACATCTTTTGGATGTAATCTACTCGGTCCAGTAGAACAACACCAGCACCCTTGTCCGGTTTACAAATATAAATATCATTATTAGATTTCAATGATTTAACAACCTTGAATTGAGTTTTTGACCAAACAAAATCAAAAGAGTCAATAGAAGAATTACAATAACGATAAGCCAAGTCTTTCAACCTTGACTTCAATGTAATAACGTGATCCGATGAACAAGGAACATGGTGTTTAAGTTGGGAGAACAACACCTCAAATGCTGCCAGTGTCTCCTCTTTATCAATCTTAATCGGAGGAATACAAAATTGCAAGCCCTTCGACAAGACCGCACTTTCATTCTTTGAAAGGTGAAAACTTGAGTAATTGAAAATATGCTTACCTTCAGTACCAGAGTCACAACCATATCTGGAGCGAATAAGCAATGCAAGCTGTTTTTCAAATTTCGTGTTAACACGTTGTTTGGCAAATGCATCACCATTAGCCAAATATTTACAGAAACGAAAAAAGTCAAAGAAGGACAAAAAACTTTTAACTTTAAATAGACAACCATGTCTAAAGTTAATATAAAATTCAAGTTGCTTCAGCGACTTATTAATCTCATCTTGAATAAACGCACGCTCAATTGTCAAACTAGGTCTAACCTTCGAGTGAAAAATTCTTTTGGAAATGAAGAGTGGTGCTACGTCTTGCTCTAAACAGGAACGTAGGAAAGAGATAGATAGTCTTAATGACCTAATTTTACTCTTTAATCGTAGTAGATTATTCAATTCTTTAATTTGTTGATGGGAGTACCTCTTCCTAAAATAAATAAACAAATGTTTGGAGGAACAAAATTTAAAAAATATATATATATATATATGTGTGTGTGTATGTATGTCTATGTGTATATAATTGCATTTTGTATGTGTTTATTTGTGTTTGTATGGGTGTATATAGTTGTATATGTTTTTTATATGCATAGAATCTGCACACATATGTATGATGTTTTATGATTATTAAGATAAATGTAATGAATTTTTAAGATTTATATTATTTATTTTTCATTTATCTTTTTATTTTATATATATATATATATATATATATATATATATATATATATATATATATATATGATGTTGGTTATTATATTTACGTAGATTATATGATGACAATGTCATTAATTTAATTTCAATGTATTTCACTAGCTGTCACTTGTACTCCTCCCCATCTACCCCTTCTCATTGTGATGACACTTTGCTTCTCTTTCTTCTCCCCTCTTTCTTTAATGATGTAAATCCCCAGGAATTATTTCCTAGGTCGAGTAATTTAGATATTTACTTCCTTTTCTATCATCATTTAATTTGAAAACAATTTTTCTTAAATTTCTGGCTAAATTTAAACCATTTTGTAATTTCGGTCTAACGAGGTAGATATTAAAAATTGTCTGTCAAAATAAATTTATTGTCGAATTCTTCAATTATGTGTTAAGGTTTTTACTTCATGAGATATATATATATATATATATATATATATATATATATATATATATATATATATGTGTGTGTGTGTGTGTGTGTGTGTGTGTGTGTGTCTTTAAAAATGGGTTATATAATCCCGACAAAGTTTTTAAAATTAATCTCAGTTGGAAACGTTCTTAAATTTAAATTTGTCTAGTAATATATCCAATATCGCCATTTAAGCTTTAATTAGATTCGAAAGCGAAAGAATAACATTCATTTTATTCAAAGCGTTGTACGCTTTAGCTGTGGGAATTTTCAGTAGAATTTACTGCGCTCCTTAGGCATCTAAAGGATTCGAGAGATTTTATTTACACACCTGGGATAGTTTGTATTTATCTTTAAACTCCAATTAAGACAGGATAAATATTTGTTAAAGCTTTCCGAAATCGTAACCTTCAATAATTAATTACTCCTGTCTTAACAGTAGGTCTGATCGGTTCGATAACGTCAAATTGGCAGCTGATCTAAAAAAATGATCTACAATCTGTTGTTAAATAGGACAAGGAGTGACTTGTTAATTTTAACGCCTCAAAAATAAAACTCCTCTCTTTTAATTTTCTGAGAGAACACTTTTTATCTTTCACCAACATAGCTGATGTTAAACCCCAGGAGATAAACTCATTGCGCCGTCTCGAACTGACGTTTTCAGCTGACATGAAGGTGAAAGAGTGTATTGAATCAATTTCTATATCAGCAGCTAAAAATATTGGTTCACTCTGTCGTGGTAGACAATTTTTCTTGACATAATCTATCGAACATATTTATAAGTTTACCAATCGAGCTCGCTTTGAATATTGCTGCCACATCGGGTGTGGTTCTTCTGATATATTCTTAAAGATTTTTTGATAAAATCCAAAGAAGTATCTGCCATGTTACTGGACAATAAATGCTGGGCAATCTCCTCACAGTTGACGAAGTATGCTAACTGTAGCAAGGGCTAAACATGTGAACGATGACAAAGTTTTAGAGAAATTAGAAGAAAAAAAAGACACTATGATAATTGAAATAAGATAGTTGAAATTGCTAGGGAACATAATGAGGAAATGTGCTTTAAAATATTTGAAACTCTCATGATATATTAAAAGCAATACGGACAAAGGAAAATGGTGCATAACCTTCCTAGCGAACTGTAAATGAAGCCACAATAGGCTTTAGGAGCGTTAGTAAACAGACTAAGACGTACAGGGGACAAGAAATCGTGAAGACCCATGTTCGACCACCTCCTGAAGGCACCCTGCACGTAGAAACAGAACATGCAGCTGAATGATTTGATTTTCTACTCAAAACTTTTAAATGTTTCTGTGCAGAGAATTTAAAACGTTCTTGTTTTTTACTTTCACCTCCATATATGATTTTTAATCCCGTCATGCCTCACTCCCTTGATCTGATGTTCAAACAAATTTCAACTTTCCTCTGATGGAAATTTGAAAGCTCATTTAGATTTAAAAGCAGATTCGTGAAAAACATTCAACTTCACCATGGCTCATCCCCTTGATGATGTTTCGATGGTGCCCAGGACGAAACCTGCGGGCATGTATGTTAGAACCTCGCGAGGGATCATTTCTTCAGTATCTGTCTATATTTCTGAGATGAGATATTATGTTCAATATTTGTATTATTCGGAATATTGTCCTCATATTTATCATAACGTTTCGGCCGTTGTACGCCCCGCTCTTGTACAGGTAGTTGGAATGTCGAACTGAATCCTTTATTTGGCTCGCTGGGGGTAGACTGTTCTAGTTACACGTGGCATGTCTAATATATGTCAGTTATCTCCTGTTAATTCTCCTCTCCAAGTTCTCCACTACCTTAACCAAGTACTGAACTCACACTCTTTGGGCCCCTTCATCTTAACCAAGGCCTTTATCCACTTGTCTTCTTACGAAACGCCATGATGCAACAAAGATGAGGACAATACTCCGAGTAATGTAAATAGTGGATCATTTCTTGTCATATTCCTTCTCTAACAAGGTGAGTAAGTGACATGTTTGTTGAATTTGTTTTCTGAATTATGCAACGTCAAATTCTAATTAAAATTTCGGTGGCGAAAATTATTTCTATTTTTAGTAACAGCTCAACTTGTTGCTATGACATAAGATATCTGGATTTGTGATTCGAATAAAATCCGTCATTTATAGCCTTCGGCGGGGATCCTAAAACTAATGGCAATTAATCATAGAATTTAATATGCAATTTTTCTATAAATGTTGAGAAGGCCAGAACACAATTTGTTATGAAAGTATGAAATTTGGATTATTGCTTAATAAATTGTCGACTTTTAACAGATAACACATATATTGCTACAGCAATGGAGGCACTCTTTCTTGGCTAATTTGACGGCACCGAATCAAAAAATTACATCCGTTTTCTCTTTAGCAAAATGACACATTTGGGCCAAAACTTTCATTTTACCTCATTTTTTATCGAGTGAATTCACGGTTTTCAGATTAGAAAAAGAAAATTCATTAATCATAATCAACTGAAATCAATCTTCATTTATAAAAAGCAATCTCATATCTAAGTGATGAATGATGGCTCTATAAATATGGAATCAATTCATTGAATTTTACCATAACTTGAACATTTTTATAATTAATTAACAGTATGTATAGATATCTCGGTGCATATCAGTATTTAGACTATTAAAGTCTCTTCATAATCAAACATAGTCGTATCAGTGTTGTGTCATTATGTGTATTTTTACATTAACCACATAATTATAAACATGATCTGTAGAAGATAAGTTTGGTGTTTTATATGAGTTTATTATATTTAGTTGATATGTAATGCGTATTTTTAGGTATGAACTGAGAATAAAAGTAGTATTTTTAATTCGTATCCGAATACAATGTTATTATTGCGATTTTACTTCTAGATCTTAATACTAAGGCAATGAATTCAAGCAGAAGATGCTAAAACAATCCCGATTCCTGGTCATATGTGCAGCGAATTTAACACATTGAATTACAGAAAACATAATGATTTAGTCAGCAAAGCTCATCATGCTTATTTTGAAGTGGAGCTGCTGGGTGATAAGGCCAAAACTTTGACCCCATATGTTGCCTGCAAAATAAGCCAGTGGGACTCCAGTAGACTAGGTGTACTCATACGTCACTTAAGTGAGCCATTCCGATGGTTTGGCACGAGCCAGAAA
The DNA here is from genome assembly GCA_903632075.3 of Acanthosepion pharaonis. Classification (NCBI taxonomy): domain Eukaryota; kingdom Metazoa; phylum Mollusca; class Cephalopoda; order Sepiida; family Sepiidae; genus Acanthosepion; species Acanthosepion pharaonis. Next base: position 1,057,574 of record CAHIKZ030003733.1, read on the forward strand.
TTTACATCGTCGACTGTTACTTTTCTGGTTAGTTGACATTTCTGGCCCCAACAAGAAGGAACGAAAGTCTGTGAAATATCCTTCTCTCAATTCAGCTATCAGAACTGTACTACACGTCGATTAAATCCCGATTCCTGTCAACAAATGCTTTACGTCGAGTGACATTGAAGATTCGGGCCATGATGATCCGAATGATTTCGCCGATATTGATGAGAAAGACAATGAGAACATTTTTGAGAGATTATCATCCAAACTGATAATTTTACATCAAGAAGAGCTGAAAGACTTAATCCAGGATTTATCTTTATCATAATACTCGACGGAACTTTTATTTTCTATACCGAAGGAAAAAAAAGGAGGAATAAATGCTACGGAAATTTATCGCAATAGAGACGCTGGATGTTCCTCCTACTTCAATGAACTTGTATATTCTAAGTTGGTGGTTTGATGCATCTTGGAATTCAGGACTATGTTTCAAATTCATTGAAACTATTTATTGATCCCAGAGCGTAGTTTAAAATTTGTTTTGCCGCACAAAAACAATATATATGTATCGGTAACAATTGGACAGACTGAAAGAAGAACATGAAGCCATCAAGGAGGTAATGGAAAGTATATATTACTTTCATTATAAATGGGTGATTTGTGTTGACCAGAAAATGAAAATGGTTAACTTTTTACTTGGGCAGTAATCAGGCTACACATGCTTCCTTTGTTTATGGGACAATAGATCCAGAGATCCGTACTGTAATAAAAGAGAATAGTCGGCCAGAGTAGAAATGATCTGCTTGTCCCCAGACACAAAATTTAACTTTCACTCCTCTCCATATTAAATTAGGTAAATGAAGCAATTTGTGAAAGCGCTTGACAAGGAAGGCCAATGTTTTCAGTACTTTTCCAATGCATTACCTGGACTGAACAAAGAAACACTGGAGAAAAATATTTTTTCATGGATCTGACATTCGCCAACCGATCATGGATGATAACTTCGTCAAATCTATAAATGTTTCTTAATGAAATGTCTGTATTTCATTTGTTGCTCTAGTAAAAATATTTCTTGGTAATCGCAAGAGAGACGACTTTAAAGTACTAGTCGACAGGATGTTAGCAAACCACCCCGATCTTCGTGCTAATATGAGTATCAAAAGCCATTTCCTGCGGAGGCATTTGGACCGGTTTCCAGAAAACGATATATGTATTGAACAAGAAAAATATTTCTCATCAGTTTATAATCGTTATGAAGGACAGATATCAAAGGTGATAGGATAATAGAATAATGGCAGTTTACTGTTGGTTTCTGAACAGAGGAAAAACTGTGGATCATTCACGAAAATCAAAAAAGTAGAAGTTCGTACCATCCTTGTTCTTTTTTTATTTACAACTTCACATTTAATCTTATTTATGTTTTGATGTACTTTTTGTTTTAATTCATTTACATATTTGTTCCTATTTGCTTTTCAAACAAATGGTGTAAAATAAGCAATTTTCTTGTTTTTGGCGATTATTTGATGCAAAGAAATTAGAGCTAATTGAGAAAATTGACTAGGATATTTGAATCCAGCAACAGGAAATAGTCTAAAATTTACTATGATATCTATTGCATCATTCCAATAAACAATTTTTATAGGCTAGTGTTATCATTCTTTTTCTTCTATGGATCTTGTCCATTCTGGACGTTGGCGATTACCGCTCTCTACAATTAAATGTCCTTTGTAGCTAAGATGTATCTCTTCACCTCTCATCAAAACTTGTTCTACAATCCATTCATTCGAGCTAACCATGTAGGTTATGGGTTGTTTTTCTTTGTCTCTCTTGTCTTCGATCTCTCCTGTGAATAGCACATTTTCCAAGCCGTCTTTCCACATTAAGATTCCGAGGAATTTCAATTCTCACTTTCTGGTGTTAAGATTAAGTGTCCTTTTTGGAGAGCTGAAACGTGAGAAAAATAATATTCATTAAAGTAGTTATAATCTTTTATTTAAAAATGGAAGTTTTAACCAAGAATTAATTTTAATATAAGAGAAAGAAATAATGTCAACTAAACTAATTATCAACATTTAACTAAAAGTGGAAGGGTTTTAACCCAATAATTAATTTTTATTTAAGAGAAAAAAAATTACGGCAAATAAAGTAATTTTAAATATTTAAATAAAAGTGGAACAGTTTTAGCAGAAGAATTAATTTTAATTTAAGAGAATAAAATTACATCAAATAAATAAATCATTAACATTTATGTAAAAGTGGAATTGCAAATTAAATTTGAAAAAAATATAGTTTTAAGGTATGCTAATCCTCGATTTAATATCAGGGATACATCTGCCAGATGCCCATAAAACTCGGCAGATCGACACTTGCATATACATGTCATTCCTGGCGGTAAACTGATTCAGATATATCTACCCTATGAGCTATCTCAGATCAACGGTGAAATAATTTTGAAGGGGATTACACCCGAACGTCTTAGTGGCGACCAGCCTTCTTCAAGCCTTGTGGACTGGTGATACAAAATTATAAACAAAGCCCTGTACGAAGTAACGGAAACCACATCTTTTGGGGACTTTCAATTGTAGCAACAACTAAAATGGATATCGCATGTAACTCAAATAGAAAACAATGATAACAAATATCTGTCTATATTTCTGAGATGAGCTATTGTAAATATTTTGTTCTGGTAAAAATGGTTAGTGAGACATTAGGTTTATAATTCCTAAAAATGCACTCACTGAACTTGGCCCAGTGCATAAAAGCCTTGGATGAGCAGTCCAGAAAGTAACATCATCCAAAGAGTTGTGAGACCGATACAAAAACACGGAGAATTGTGTTACTAAAGCTAATTAACTGAAACTGAGATATCAGCAAAAATAATGTGTAATTAAATCTATCTACCCCCATGAACTAAGTATAGGGTTCGGTTCAAAATTCCAACGTATATCACCTGAAGAAGGTCGGAGCGTAACACGGCCGAAACGTCCTGAATATGGCAATAAAGATGAGGACAAAGTCCGAACGATGTAAATTGTGTAACCTGATATAATCAAGATATTCCAGTCTACTTCAAGCAGAAGGTTGAGAAGAAAGCCCGCATCAATACGGAAAGGTTGATAATAGCTACTGGATTTGAGAAACCTATTTTCCTGAAAAATTGCATTTAAGAGAAATATTTTATAAATGTCAACCGACACCGGCTGTTTGCTCAATGAATATCGAATTTTTTCCCTATAAGGAAACTGCTAATATTACTATTACCATTCGAAATCACGAGGCAGGCAACAACGTGCTTCTGTTCATGTTCAGGACATGTCTGAATGTCCAGTAAGCAGTTCTTCGGATTAAATTACCCATTTTCCTGTTGTACTTCTTATTTCAGAAGAACTGATATCAATAGCGTATGACTGCAGAACATTTTTTTTTGGAATGTAACATTCGGAAATAATATCGGTCATGCTTTTAAATGACCCAAATTTTTGGTGCACGTGGGTGTTATATAAATTCCAAAGTTAGTACCAAATAGAAACTCTGCATATTCGTGTAATTGTTCCAAACACGAGGTTCACGTGCGTATACACGTGTTGAGATTAATTAAACAGTTTTAACCTATGAATTAATTTTAATATCAGAGAAAAATACGTTAAAGTACTTATAAACATCTAAATAAAAATGGAATTAATTTTAATATATGAGAAAGAAATAATGTCAAATAAAGTAATTATCAGCATTTAAGTAAAAGTGGAAAAGATTAAACCAACGAATTAATTAAGATTTGTGAAAAAAACAATTACGTCAAATTAAGTAATTATAAACATTTAAGCAAAAGTAGAACAGTTTTAACCTATAAATTAATTTTAATATCAGAGAAAAAATAATGTTAAATAAAGTACTTATAAACATTTAATTAAAATGGAAGTTTTAACTAAGAATTAATTTTAATGTAAGAGAAAAACATAATGTCAAATAAACTAATTATCAAAATTTAAGTAAAAGTGGAAGAGTTTAAACCTAAGAATTATTAATCAAAAGAAAAAATTACGGTAAATAAAGTAATTTTAAATATTTAAATAAAAGTTTGAACAGTTTTAACAGAAGAATTAATTTTAATTTAAGAGAATAAAATTCCGTCAAATAAATAAATTATTAATATGTAAAAGAGGAATTGCAAATTAAATTTCATTTGAAAAATATAGTTTTAAGGTATGCTATATTTATGGGTTAAAGTGGTCAATATCGGGGATAGATAGTGTGTAAATATATAAGTGGACATTGAAGTCAACAATCAAATGCCACGGCCCGAGTATTAGCAACGAGTGTTGATGAAGGAAAGTTATGAATTTCTTTTCAAACTTGATGAAATTAGTTAGTATGGAAACACGTTGTCATCTCAAGGAAAGAAAACCCAGACAGAAAACTAAGCCTTCCTCGAAATAAAAAGGTTGGTCATAAGGTAGATTCCCCTAGCTGTTGATTAAATAGCAGGTTAGAATGTGCTCTGTAGCTATGGCTGGTATTCTTTCCGGAGGAAAATCGGTTAATATTAAAGTTTGCGAACAATGTTTATGAATTTTTCTTTAATTAAATGAAAGAAAAAGAAATCAAGCTATATCCCAAAGTAAAGAATCTCGCAGTTTTCTTAATTTTAATGAAGGCTTCGTTTCAAATTCTTAATACACTTACAAAAATGCGTGTGGCGTAATGGTTATAATCATGCTAAACAGGAACTGACGAACAGAGTACAAATACATACTTAATATGTGTTCGCTTTCGCAGAAATGGGAAAGAAATGAATCCATCACTTCTACTCCATTTTGTTATGGGTTTAATAATACGATAGACGGTTCTCTTGATTTAGGTTGCAAAAGAGTCTAAACGGAAAACCTGAAATCGAAACCGAAGAGAAAATAATGGGAAACCACTCAAATATCTTTCATCAGAAACCATAACAATTCCCAGATGATAATGAAACGGAATACATAGAATTCATCAGATAAGATGTTTGTAGAAATAATGACTGCCTAACATCTATAGACACAAAGGACACAGCAAATAAGCAAAGTTTTTGCCATATAAGAAACACAGTAACGGGTGAGTTGAATGGTCATAAAGTCGAAATTATGATTAAAATCTCTTCGAAAGAAGAGGGTGAGTAAATACTATTCTTTGAATTTGAAGCTTATGAAATCAACTATGCCTGTAATATGTGTGTTTGTAAGTGTGTTTAAAATTTTCTCCAATTAGTGGAGAACATCTCTCGTATTAAAAATAAAGCATACATAGATATACAGCATGGATATAGGAATCAACACTGCAAAGGGACAGTCACTTTCACGGTTTTATGCTATCTTCAAAGCTGATTCTGTTGCCCACTCTCTCTCTATCTCTCTCTCTTTCTCTCTCTCTCTCTCTCTATATATATATATATAAAGAGAGAGAGAGAGTCAGAAAGAGAGTCACAGAGAGAGAGAGAGAGAGAGAGATTGCGATTGTTAAATTGTTGCCATTTTTGACTTAGCTAGAAAATTGAAAACGACATGCTGTACAACTTACACCTGGCTACCTAACTCCCCAGACTGCAACCCACTTATTGTGTGATTTACAGTTGAACGAGAGACCAACAAATCTCCTTGTACCACAATAGATGAACTGAAGGCAAGGATTATGGTAACATTCATCAAATTAACCAAGGATATCGTCCAGAAGAGTTGCAGGAGATTCTGAGGTAGTCTGGAGGCCCTGGTTGAAGTGAATGGCGATTTTATTCAGTAAACTGGCTCTTTGTTATGTCAAGATATTTTTGTGTAATTTTGGTAAATATATCTATTAAAATAACATGCCAGTGTTATTTTCATTTTTGGGCAATTTAGACGACAATTTATATATATATATATATATATATATATATATATATAGTGTAACCCGGATATAAGAGAAACCCGGATATAAGAGAGATTTTGTCTGGTCCCAAATTAGAGCCTGTGTCAATGTATATAAAATAGACCAAACCCGGATATAAGAGAAACACGGATATAAGAGACTTCTTCTCCGGTCACGACAACTCTCTTATATCCGGGTTACACTGCATATATATATATATATATATATATATATATATATATATATATATATATGTGTGTGTGTGTGTGTGTGTGTGTGTGTGTATTAGTTCGTCTGAAGACTGATTCCAAACGGCTAGGTATTTACCGATCCCCCGCCCAATTAGATGGGATACGTCACAGGTCATGTTTAACGTGTGGGACCTGAACGCTTACACTCTGGCCGCTGGTCCAAAATTTACCCATTCCCCACAACCGCTTGGAACGAGCACTTTCTTGTTTGTTCAAGTGAGTCGAGTCTCTGTCCGTATACAGAGCCCCGACTGAATAATCCTCTGGCCGAAAACAGAGTTCTTGTCAGTCACAAGCCACACATCGGGATACCTGACTCGAAACTACTAGTGATTAACCCAATCTCCTCACTGTGATAAGATATGCCACAAGGTTGAAACCCGAGCGTGTCCACTAGTGCCAATTGTCAAAATATACCAAGCCTCCACTAAAGTGGCTTTGGGTCCAAGAATTTTTCTGTCATTCTCTGTCCGAGAAAAGAGGTCTTATCAGTCGAAAGACAGGCAAGGAATTGTCTGGGTCAAAACGACTAGGTATTTATCCAGGCCTACCCACTAAGATGGGATGCGACACAAGGTCAGACTTAACATTGGAAGGACGAAAGTTACTGGTCCAAAATTTACCCAGTACGCACAAATGCGAGGAACTTCACTTGTCTGTTTTTCTCAGCCGAATCTCTATCCGTAGACTGATTCGCCCTCTACCCGAAGTCATAGGTTTTGTCAGTCACAAGCCAGGTAGCGAAGCTCTTTATCGTAATGGCCATTTCATAGAGTCACCGGGTGTTAACTATTTCTCCAAAACATCCCAACTTTAGAGATTAATACTTTTATAAATAATTTTTTGGTTTTTATTAGTATTTGTATCCCCACTTCCTCTTTCTGGAGAGTTCGTCAAATCACTTGAATTTGTAAAATTTCTGTCTCGGATCCACTTCCAGTATTTCAGTAGGCTTCATTTTTCTGGAACTCGTCCTTGTAGCATTTTCATTGGTTCTTCCAGTATTACCCAATCCCTTTCATCACTAAATTATTTTTCAGCTGATCATGATAAAATTTTCCCCCTTTCAACATGTAAATCAATTTCCCTATTCTTGCTGATATTATGTCGTTTTCCCATGTTTCCTTGCCATCCATGTATGCTCTAAAGAACTTTTTTTTTATGCCGGATCTTGAAACTTTTGGTGTCACTTTTGTTAACCGTTCGTGTTATTCGACTTGGTAACTACTTGTCGAACACGGATTTTATTTTTCTGGGAAACACTAATTCCGCCGGCGTACACGCATGATGGTGTATTGGGATTAGATGTTAGTTGGTAACTTCTCAGAAAATTTTTTAAATACCTCGTCATTTAATTTCTCAAGACTTGCTTTTTTTCAACGCCAGTAGAACGTCCCCACAAACTGTCCCACCTGTCCGTTCGACCTTGGGTAATACAGCATAGTCGTAACATGTTCAATGGAGAACATCTTACAAAATTCTTGGAATTCTTTACCCGTGAATTGCTTTCGGATATCAGATAGTATAGTATCTGGTATGTTATATCTCGCAAACTGAAAAGAAATTGACAGGTTGTTGCATTTTGCACTTGTAAATTTCCGGCCATTTTGTGAAACTATAAATTACCACAAGATAAAACAATTCATTGATAGGACCAGTAAAATCTATATGCAGTTTTGACCATGGAGTGTCTGTCTTTGGCCAATGTGCTATCTTTGTGATAGGTAGTTTTACTGTTAGAGCATGACCTCTACAAGCCTTCACTATTCTTTCAATATCTTGGTTCATTCTGGTTCAATATCCGAAACTTCTTATCATAGATTTAATTCCAGAAATACCAGGATGTCCGCAATGAAAAAACCTTTAATATTCGTTTCTGTAATACATTCAGTATTAAAATATTTTGAGTATGGATTAATACACATTCACATAGCATGTACTCGTTTAAGTCTGGATTTCGTTTTTTGTTACCATCTTTCAATTGCTTTTTATATTCACAATTAGAACATCATTTTCGGATTTTTCTTTCATTTCATCCAGCGTAACTTATAACTCGCGTAATACGTTGCACAAAATGTTTTTATGTGCATTTCTCTTTTTAGTGCTACGATGGCCGACTCAATCATAAAATCATAGTTTAACAGGATGGCATTCCCAAATTGTAGACTATTAGCTGTATGAGTAGATATAACATTCTTTGAAATATATATTGTTAATAAATTCATGTCATCTGTTTGCAACGTGAAATTTTTTCCATGAATAAATGTATGCAATTTTTTTCACAGCGAATATAAATAATAGAGCTTCCTCTTCTATCTAGATGTGATTTTTTTCTGCTCGTAGAAGCGATCGTGAAGCATGGGCGAATGCTTTCATTTTACTGTCATCGTATTTGTGTAAAATCACTGCTTCCGTACCGTACTCATTCCCATCTGACATCAATAAATTTCATATTTGCGTCTTTCTTTAACTCCATTATGTTCACGTTTTTACATCTGCTCGCGTGTTCCTTCATAAACGTAATTTTTTTCAGTTGTATATTTTGTAATTTTTACTTTTCATTGCTATGTTTCTTTGTATGCATATCTTTGATCTTGTATATATATATATATATATATATATATATATATATATATATATATATATATATATATATATATATATATATATATAAACACAATACAATACATATTGTATTGTATTTATAATATTACGTTATATTATTATCTAATTTATATTATTTTCTTTTGTATTTATTATATGTTATATTAATATGTAAGCTGATAAGTAAATATTTATTAAAATATCTGCATTTACCTATTAATACATTTCTCTCGTTTAATAATTTAATTTGATTATTGAAATTTATTATAGAACTTTTTTCGTCTAGAGATAATCTATATTTTCTATTATTAATATTATATGGGGATACATTTTTTAACGATTTTCCATTCAATTTTTGTTGATTATCTTTCTTTTTGACACCATATATATAATGTTGTATTATTTGCTTATCAGTCTATTTTAAATGACATTTCCTGATTATTAAATATTTCTTTTAAAATTGTTTTAGTTGCTCCTATATGTTTTCTTCTGTGTTAATTTTTTTGATGCTATTGCTTTATCTATTATATTATTAGATAAACATTTATTATTAAGACGGAATATGTCTTTATTTCGACAGTTACAATATTGTTGCTATTTTGCGGGGATTTTCCATAGCAAATGCTATTATGTTTGTTTAATACTTTTATGTGTGTTTATCTTTTTCTCCTTATTATTCATACAACTATAACTAATTTTAATTGTATTTTTATTACTGATTTTTGATAATTTACTATATTTATGGAAGTGTTTTTTAATTAATTTAAAAATATGTTCACTATTTTTGTTTCTATTATATTACTAGCTACAAAGCCGCCCTATTGGCGTCATTTGAGAAAGCTTCTGCTGGGGACTCTTGGTTGGGCTTTCAACACAACGGGTAGGGAGGAGTAGATTCGATAAGCAACAATAAACTACAGAAGGACTAAAAATTGATCGCTGCATTTACGGATTGCATTAATATTTAAGGTTACCTTTTGAAAGTTCAACAAAAATTCTTCTGCCGCCACTCAATTTAAATACAGTTTGATGTACGTAGGTTCTTACTTTGCGTACAAACAATTATTTTTATTTCATGGGTGGCCTTCGCTAGATTTCGCAGTTAATTTTGATAATTCATAGATTTATTTCCAAGATATAAAAAAATTTATCGTACAAAAAATTCGTCGCAAAAAATCACATAATAAATCACCGAAAACAAGTAATGAAAATTTGGGAATCTAAACTTTCAGGATTTGGGACCTAGAATGACTTTAAGTTGCTCATGAATTCGGCCTGATTAGAAAATGGTATAATATTCTTGGCTATGTCCCCTAAGAGTAAAGTTGAAGACAAGGACAGTTTTAATTTGAAACAGTGTAATTTGATAACTGTAATTTTTCATTTGAACATGAGCAATTGAAAGTTTGGGAGTTGTGTCCCTTTAATCGTTTTTATTAATCAAAGTAAAGATGGCGGAATCTGAAAACAATTGCAGTAACGAAAAATTGAGAATCCAAAAGTACTCATCCGGCGCCGAACTGTTTTTAATTTGCTCACGGAGTCGCCCTGATTCTAAAATGGTATTATAACTTTGGTTATAGCTTCTAAGAGTAAAGTTGAAAAAGTATGACGCAGTGACGCACTATCATTCGCATTTATTTATATAGATTATAAGGTAGATAAGAATAAATATATATTTTTTATTTTATTTGACTATGTATTATTATTACTTATGTATTTTTATTTATGCGATTAACCACTTTTTCTTAATGCTGAACCATATTAATGTTTATTTTCATTAAATATTTTTATATTGCTAGAAATAGTTGCAATTCTTTGACGTATCATTGAGCAGTTATGATAGTACGTATGTGCAAACAGAAATCTATATCATACATAATTTTGCAGATTAATTAATAAATAGGACATAGATTTATATAGAGATAGTGCTTTAATTATTGTAAGAAAGTGTAAAGGTAGAAAAACAGAAAGTATAAAAAAACAAATGATAGAAATGTTTAACGAATTAAGATTTACGATAGACATAACATCTAATCTAAGAAATAGCACATTTTCTCGACATAATATTTGATTTAAATAATAATATATACAAACCATATACGTTTTATTTATTTTTTTTGTATTATTGTTAGTTACATATCCGAATTTATTCGAATAACTAATGTTTCTTAATGCTGAAAAATATATTTTTCTTTTTTTCATTAAATATGTGTATATTGCTAAAATTAGTTTCAATTCTTTTATTAACAGATGTTGGCATATGGGTAATTTGAATTTTTTTTATATATATGGGATTATTATTTGCTTTTCTACGTGGATTCTGTGTGTCATTTTACCATTGCAATTTCTTACAATTATTAAACAATTATCTCTATATAAAACTATATTTCTAATTATTACGTAGTAGTGGTAGTAATACAAGTAGTAGTAATATTATTACTAGTACTATCCGTATTATTAGTAATATTATTATTAGTTTTAACAGTAGTAGTGGTAATATGTTTGCGAGTATTATCATTATAACTTTACTAAGAGCTACAGAAGGACATGGTTGATTGAAGAAGACGACTACATACACCCAAATCGAACTGCTTAAGAATTTAAATATCTGAATTATGTAATAACAGAGAAGTGAATATACATAGGAATACTATTCAGAGATTAAGTAACGTAAAAATGCTTTGAAAAGAATTCTTAGATGAAAAACAAAAACAAAAAAAACAACGAGTGCTGAACTGATAAGCAGGATATAAAAAAAAAAACATCTACTACGGAATGCTGGACAATCTGCCCATATATAAAGAAAATAATGAAAACGTCAGAGATGTTTTATCTACTGGTGAATACTGATAATATAATGTACAGTAAAAGTGCAAGAAAGAAGTTTTAAGAACAACAGGACATACAAAGAAACTGCATCTAACAATCGGAATGAAACAGTCAAAATTTTCTGGACACATAAAGGGAAGTTTCGCGTGAAGAATAACATACACAGAACATAAAAGACTGGATGGGAAAATAAGATCAAAGGTTGGTAGAAAAATGATAGACGTTACTTAGAGTGCAAAAAAAGGTAGCAACTTAAAGCCGCAATCAACTATACACTAGTGAATAGCAGAACATGCCTGATCTTTCCTCTGACCTAGTTCTAACGGTGGCAAAAAATCTGCCTTAAAAATCAACCTACTGAGATTCCATCAGAACTTTCAACGATCGCGATCAATGGGTGTCACCTCATGGATGCCCCGCCTCTTGAGCGACCATTGGGATTTAAACTTAATCCCAACCTCAAGTGTGAACATTTTCGCTTCCCTGTGCAGCTCCAGTAAGTATCTTACTATTCCTGCTAGCCCCTCCCTTTACAAGAGCCAGATCATGACAAAAATGGAGTACTGCTGTCATATACTGGAGCTACCCATTCTTTCCAGACTCGATAGTGTCCAAAAGCATTCGCGCGTCCTTCTGGGTGATGAATTATTGTCAATGCTATAACCCGTCTCTCACAGACGAAACCTCTCGCTGCCCTATAACGATGATAATAGAAAATGTTCAGACGAATTACATTCCTTAGTTCCAGCATTTCTAGCCGTCACGGTTAAGACCCGCCATGCCATGCACATTGTAGAGGGACACGTCATTCACTTCGCTTTCATTGGTGAGATGTAAGTTTATTCGCACGAACCACTGTTTTGTGAAATCAACTCCCGAAAGAATGCTTCCTCTATCAGTAAAATCTTAACTTTTCAACCGTTATCTCCCCCACATATCCCATAAACTGTACCTCTTACTCATTAACTTTATATCTCGAGTGGCTCTTGGGCTTTGTATATGGTGCATATCATTGTAAAAATTTAAAAAAAAAGTTCTGAAATATAAAAGAAGAGAAAAAACAATACCTGTTTAAGGCATTCTAGCCTATTCAACGAAATCAATCTGTGTTACTTAAAACTTTCCATCTCATTAGAATTTGAGCTTTAAAATTTTTATAGTTTGAAAATACTGCGTAGACACATAGTATAATTTGGCACAATGAAATTATAGTAAGTCACTCCATGAGAAGAGAAATAACTTTCTCAATTATCGGGAGAGACAATGCTCTTAGAAAAACATCTTTTTAAAAGTAGATACATTTTGCACATGCTTTTTGTACAAAGCCTTTTTATTGTTTTCTTGGTATCGTGTTGAACTAATTCCAGTCTGTTCGTCTCTGTGTATTTGCTTAAAGAATTAAAGAGGAAGACCATGACCACTTTAAGAAAAAGAAAACTTTAATTAAAACTGACTCAATTCATAATATAATTTTAAATTTTTGTATTCGTTCTAGTACATTAGTCGGTTTTAATGACTTATTCTATTAAAATATCATTTCTACTTGATATTGTCTGAATTTCGTAGAATTAAAGTTTCATATTTTGACTAGAGACTTGGATGGCGTATTTAACTAGCTGTACGTTGGGTATTTAGGTTGAATATAAAATCATTGGAGAATATTTGTATCCTTTCCAAGCCATGCTGCTTACATGAACCTCATAGAATACAAAAATAAAACGAAAGTTGCGATAAAAGAGCAACAACAAAATGAAATATGAGCTATTCAAACTAACTGTTGTGTCGATCATATCTCACCTTCTCAAAGATGATAAGAATACATTTAGAAAATTAAAGTATAATGAGAATTATCTATCTAAAAAAGAAAGAAAGCATTATGAAAACAATACGAAACCGCCTCAAACAAATATCAAAGTGGTGTTACTGAGTTAAATAGCTAGATCAAGGCTTATGATCATATCAAGTTAAAACACTGGTACCGTACGATCAAGGAAATCGAAACTGGTAGGTAATAAGATAGATGACCACTTGCGAATACCAGGTGCGGGCGATGTAATGGACAATGTCCCGGCATTGTTAATCGAAGGGCCTAGTTCCAATTCCAGTGGGGTTCGTTATATTCACTTGGGAAAGTTGTGAATCCGTCTCTTCTACCTACTCTAGCTATGGGTTAATTAGTAAGTAATCACTAAAAACTATAGTGTCTCCAAAAATAAAATAAAATTATGTATAAGATATTTAGATTTCGGCATTAAATAACCCATATAGTTTGAAAGGTCCGGTATGGTCCAGTATTACAGGTTAGACACAAGTCTCCGGTTTCCAATGCCAATTCGAAGCCACTCTCCAGCAATATTGTGATTGTTTTGATCCTGGAGAGTGGTCATCAGATTGTAGAAATCAGGAATCTCTCCGTTGGTCCACCTGCGTGTTCGTCGGGTGAGAATCGAGTTAACAGAAAAATAAATATAGCCAAGTCGATTCAATTTTGGCAGGACATATATATATATATATATATATATATATATATATATATATATATATATATATATATATATCAGCAAACACACATAAAATAATACTTGTTGCACAAGGTTGAATGTTTCTTTTACGTAAACAATAAACAAACACAAATACTTCGAATAATTTCGGTAAAGGAGAGATGTGTCCTTTTTAACCCGAAGTGAAGTTGTACGTTAGGACTAAAAAAAAAACGGATACTTCTTTTTAACCCGTTTTGGTCTATTCTTAGCGCGACTACTACAACCCACGATGTTCCCGTTCTCAGTAATAGTAGTAGTAGTAGTATGAGTAATATCAGGAGTAGTGGTACTTAGATGTTAGCAGCGGTATTTCGCTTCTTCGCCCTCAGCTTCAGCAACACACAGCGGACACTTCATTTTCATTCTCTGATGTCTCTCCACCCAATTCGACTGCATTCGACAGACGAACCCAAAACATTCTGCCTCCTCCGGTTGGCTCACCTCATTATTAAGAGAACCGGCCTCACGTGTTCCAGACTGGTGACATATCCATTTTTTTTTTTTTTTAGTGTGAACGTACTGAGATACTACCAAATTACAACTTCACATCTCCGAGAATAAACGATTTACTTTTTCATCGTTTAGTTTCTAATGTTCACAACAAGATGCTATTACCACGTCGCTATTAATTATTTTGGCGCTCTTTCTAAACTACGGAGAGTCTTGGTTTAAAAATAAATTCTAGATCAAAACATCCTTAAATTTAACTTCGATTCTCATAGTGTCAAAAACCATTTATTTACTATTAGTAATCTGATATCTTTTGGACACTTACAAAAGATTGTATTTCGTGTTCTAAATTAACTTTCTGTAATGTTTACCGTTCAGAGTCGTTACATCATATTAGCATCTTGGTTATTCGAAAGCACCTCTCTTTCACTTGTTTTTTTCTGTCTTACAGCATATCCTCCATTACTATCATTATTATTATTTCAGAGGTAATATCGCCCCTGCCTCTTACTTGTGTCAAACTAAGTTAAAAGTTGTAAATAACAACTTAACTCTAAGAAATCTGGTTAGTATATTGAATGTTTTGTGCATGTGTTTTCCTATAAGTAGGGCAATTTAGTATTCTGTAAAATAATAATTTTAAAATTATCAGGATTTGATAATCTATTTCATAAGCTTTGCAAGAAGGAATTAAACTGTTCGAATTTTCCTTTCATCTTGGGGCAGTAGTTAACAAGCTTTACTCACGGACTTACGTAGTGCATTTAATCTTTCCGACATAAACTATTTGTGTTGCACTGTAATCGACTTAAAAAATTTCAAGGGTCTGCAATTGCACGGATTTGTTTCGCTGCCCATATCACGCATGAAGTTATTTCAATACTCATTCGTTGTTCATCAGCTTTGGTTGTGTAATCGACTAAGATTTAGTTAATATTTAAATGTAGGTTTCTTAGTTCCAACATTGAAAGCCTTTTAGAAAACAAAGAGCAAACACTGATCTTTTGAGATTAGCTGTCGTGATTGTTTTGGAACAGTTCAATTTCATTTCACTCCTAAAATATCTTGATGTAAGATTAGAAGGAATAAAAAGTGAACAGACGCGCAAGGCATGTATATATCACTAACACGCACCCCTGGTATGGAACTGTTGTCAGAGGGCAAGATGTAATTACTAAGTTCACTTTTCAGTAAATGCATCTAAACTCCCGTATGTAATTCAGCTAAACTTACAAAGTCAGTATCTAATATAATCTTAGTAAGGTAAACCAGGGAGATATTCTCTCACATTGATCTTTAATTTGATGACACGCGGTTCGGATTTTATGCCAGAATAAAGTGAAAATGCGCGATTATAACATTAAACTGACTACTGTTCAAATTAATGGTTATCAGGGTTGACTAGGACCGTTTTTTAAAACCTTTCACATCGAGCAAGACAATAAAGTCACTAAGACGCAGGGGTTACAGAATATGGGCGAATATGTGAAAAATACATTATTAAAGAGAGAGAAAAAAGAATTAAAAATACTGGAGATAACCATCGACATTGTATTTAAATTTTTTAAGATTAAATTTGACTGAGAAGTAAGAAGACACAAGAGACTTCGACAAGCGCGAATTAAGATTGAATAAACTCTTAGTATAGAACATAGTTACCCCTAGCCTTTTCAACCGTAAAATGATGAGACCTTTCTGCCAATCAAGTACTGCGCTTAACTTTATAAAGTATAGATGGCATACAGAGGAATTTATCAGAAAAATTATCATGGAAATATGTCCATAAAAAGGCCCAAGAAGCTTCAGTAAAAAGTGGGAAAGTGACTGAAACCGCGAGTCCAGGTCAGCGCCAATAACGTTACAGATTCTTCTTTGTCTTTTATCATTTTTATCATTGACTATGAAAGAAATTTCCTTGCTTCATTGTTTTGATCTTGTGCCAATATAAATTAATCTTGTGTCTAGATTTTTGTACAAAGCAACTTAAATTCCACTGCGTATCAGACGTATTCTGAATTTTTCCCCCAATATTGTCTTAAATGATCTTTAAAAATTTAAATAAATATTGTCGTTTTATTACTAGCATTACTTGTTACAGATATTTTTATTTTTTATTATTAAGCAGTACAAAACATTTCACAGCCCTATTTTTAAAGAATATATTAAATATTTAAATGTGAAGAAGATTATTTTGCCAGCGGCATTTGCGCCCATTAACGCATAGTCAATCGTCAGCTTCTCTCGGCGTGAATCCTGATCATTTAATGTCATCTTTCTACTCAAAGTCATCTCAGTTTGTTTCATTCTCAGTAATCCATTACATCGTAGTGGCTTTATTGCCTTGCTTAGGGTGAAATGATTAAAATAATAAGTTCTATTTCATAAATATATCTTCGAAATTTAAATAATTGAGAAAAATTAGAATGAGAAATGTCGTTGTCAATTGAGTATCAATCGAAAGTGCAAGGTTATTTGATAAGACATTTACATAAAATATATTAAGTGTTTACTTGGCTGCTACTCTGATGTTCTTGAAGGACGTTCGTATTTTGGCTACATGATATTTATAAACAAAGGAAACAAATAGGATGTTTTACACTGTTGTAAAATGTCCATGGAAAATTGTGGATTACATTTGCATACTCGATTATTTTCAAAAGGCAAATTAATCTGTACTTAAATATCTTAATTATCTGTAGGTAAATAATATAGGGCGTTATATCCTAGAGATCAGAGGAAAATCGCCCTTAAACTATATAATGTTTAAGAGAAATTAAATAAATATTGTCGTTTTATTACTAGCATTACTTGTTAGAGATATTTTATTTTTTGTTATTAAGCACAAAAATGCAAAACATTTCAGGGCCCTATTTTTAAAGAATAGATTGAATATTTAAACGTGAAGATTAGTTTGCCAGCGGAATTTGCGCCCATTAAATAAAAGAGGATTGTGTAAATGCGGCACCATACATAAAATATAATCTTTACTTTGAATCAAACATTAATATCTTGGTTTTGAAGTGAAAATTAAGATTGATATCTACGACGAAAATACGCCTATATAACGATTTATGTTTCCAGAGACTATTTTGTATCCATTAATTTTTATTGTATAATTTTCCTATTCCTCCAAGAGCCCAATGCGCTAGATATTGCTGTGGTAGTTTCTGTAGCATTTAGTGCTTTATAGAATCCATTTAGCAGCCCAGTTTCCGAACTGGTTTGAATTCAGCATTGTCATTTTCCTAAATTGTTAGCTAACCAGAAACAGAGTCCAGTCTGCATTGTTATTTAATCTATAACATGTTGCAGGTAATAAATGGTTTCATTATTTTACTTTTGGTTTTTATTAAGAAAGCGAAAGCAAGAGACTCCACGCCAGAATTCCACGTTCCAGATGAATGACCACTATACTAAGCGTACATCAAACTGCATAATCATTACATTCAATGAGAAATTATATGAAAGGACCTATTTAATAGTATCTTACTATAGTAAATTGGGATGCAATAAAAGTTCATAAATTTTTTAAATGAATTCAAAAGACAAAACACAAATATTAGTACATAGATTTATTCAATCATATATGTTTCATTGTGTCACAATAATTTTCATCATTGAGGGATTGTCATTATTTCATCATCCCAGAAATGTGTAATATTCTGTGTAAGGAATCTAAGTTATTTTACAGGCTTCCAGAGAATAGGAAGTTCTTTAGGGACTGAAATAAGGGTTAAGCCGAAAGTTCAATTTCAGATGAGTACGACTTCTGTAGTAGGGCATCACTGCCTAGCTGTAATCATTACACGTTGGTCGTTAAGATGACATTATATAATTAGATTTTTTACGGTTTACCAACCATTTAAGGGTTATTTAAAGCCGAAACATATTTTGGATTGTAAGCATATTTTTTGCAAATGAATATTGTATTAATACATATTTGAGAATAACAATTATTTTTCCAAACATAAGATGTACTGTTTAAACAACAGCTTGGTGCAGATGATGGAATCATAATTGCTCAAGGGTATTTGAGCAGAAGTAAATGTAACAAACCCAAGTGAAATTCGAACTCGCCTCGCCAATTTCTCAATCAATTACACTACCCGCACACCCGGTCAGCAACGTGAGTTGACATGATATAAAACATCATCATAAAACATGATATAGTTGACATGATATAAAGCATCATCGTTCCGATTGATTATTCACGGATGGCTTTCATCGATTACCGGCTTTAATAGAGCCAATTCACAAGAGTAAGCTTGATTTTATGGAAGAGTTCGTAAAGGACTATATACTTTCAATCCCGCCGTATATACAATATTAACGGGGGCATCAAGAGGCGTTATAATGCTTAGCAAGCTTGTCTGGCTAGAACAATTATAACTGAGTAGTGAGATCGATCCACACTGTGTGCCCCCGCCTATTTTCGGCCTTGTGCCACATCTAAGCCACTCTTGGAAAATTACTATATACAACATAAACTTTTCCTTCCTTTTTCTCAAACCTTGAATTTTCCACTTATTTCTCTTTTCGTGTATAAAGATTTAAGATTCACAATAAACACGCAAATTAAATACTCAAATGCGTTGAAATATAAGATTCCAGAACATGGACATAGATTTCACTTATGTGTAAAAGGAAATCACTGAAAAGTGCCACGAACTTTTGTTCAATAAAAATTTATACATTTATATAATAATAATTAATACACAGCTGGACTACTTAATCAAGTGTGTGATATTAATGCAGGAGGAGGAGGAGGAAGTTAGAGGTGAAGATTACTAGGGTATGATGGATACATAACGATCGACTTTAAATTTGAAGTGGTTAAGTATGCGGTCTACAAGGAAATATCCACGCAGGAGTCTATTCCAAAATCTAGCGATTCCCGTGAAGAAAATTTCGAAGTGGAACGCCCTTCTTACCAAAGTACTAAATAGGAAAGGTGAGGGATTCAACTCTGTCGACGTTGCAAGTCATGCCTAGGTTGTAACAGTCTGAGTTGTTGGCACGTTTTCAGTTTTCAGAAATAACCCACGAAATGATAAAATATGGTGATAAATTACAAGTAATTAATTGTTGTAACTTTATCATTCAAAGAATATTTTTATTTATGCTACACAAGTATGTGGACAATTTTCCTTGTTCTGTTTGTCATTTAAGTAAATAGAGGAATGAGGAGATACTTAAGAAAATGCAAATATCAAACAAATCGTTTGGTGTTGAAGAATGATAACATATAACCATGACTCATTTAAAAAAATAACATTTCAAAGATGACTGTCTAATGATATAAAGGATAACCTACTGCATTTTAATATTCTGATATCCAATTCGCTACTAACCATAAATGGTGTATAATTTTTAGCCTTTTCAAGCCTATATAAGTTTGGCTATCACGAAGTGTTTTAACAGAGGGCGAAAAATGCGACAAAGTAATCCGAGTCCTATGGCCACATCATCTTGAAACAGCGGCTTTTCGTACGATCCGCGTAGTTAAGCAACGTCGAACATGGTCAGTACCTAGATGGGAATAACGTGCTGTATTAGGTGTTCGGGCGGTGTAATGGATACTGGCTTTAAATTGTTAATCGGAGAGCCAAGTTACATTTCCCGTTTCAAGTTATGTTTACAAATTGTATACAAGCATTAAAATATAAAATCTCCAAAAGAGTCGTATAACTTTGTACAAATGTCGCATGTCTTCAGAAAACAGTTACACTTGAGGACACATGGCCCAACTGAAAAGAAAAAAAAAATGGTTAGATCCAGTGACTAGACCCAAAGAGCAGTGAGTTCAATACCAGGCTACAGCACCAGTTAACGAAAAATTGAAGAATAGTGTTCAAAGGAAATAACAGAGACATCCGGAAGAGACATTTCACGTGGAACAAGAACAATCTACCTCGGGGGATGAAATAAAGGATTAGGTTCTAAATTCCAATCACCTGAAGAAGGCAGGATCGTAAAACGGCCGAAACGTTGTGAATATGAAAATGAAGATGAAGATAACAGTTCGAATGATATAAAAAGTGGTTATTTTAAGTTTTAAATCATCACGATTTATTTCTTAACCTCTTTTTAGCATGCATTATTAGAAATCGATTTTATTATATTGCAGATTTATTTCTCAAAATGTATGAATAAAATAATAATTAAAATACATTTCTTATTATTTTACTGAGTATTCACTGAGTACATTCACCGTTTATGAGAAGATGTTTGAAATAAATATGCAAAAAATAAAGATTTAAGTAAAAAAGAAACTTATATGAATCTACTTCTGATGGCCACATTAAAAATCGATTTTACTATTTCTTAGATGTTTTTTTAGTAAAATCTGTGATCAATACAATAAAATCGATTTCTAATACCTACTCTCTAAATGCTTTCTTACGGCCACATCGTATTGAAACACCAGTTCACATACGATCATCGAAGTTACGCAACATTAAACCTGGTCAGTACCAAGATGGGTGACCGCTTGGAAATATCATGTGTGGGTGGTGTAATGGATAATGGCTCGGAATTTTTTTTTTTATCGGAGATTGAGTTCCAATTTCCGTTGGGTTCGTTATATTCACTTACACGCAAATATTCTTGGGAAATGTATAAATCCCTCTCTTCTCCAACCAGGTATGTGTTAATTAGTAGGATTTGCATCATTGAACTTTTATCTAAAAAAAATTCTAACAATCTGGAAATATTTTATGGCGTTAAATAACCTGAAAAAGGTTGTTAATCCGTACAAAACGAATGAATCAATCAATAAAATTTCTATATAGTCACATCAACACCAAGGTTTGGATATCTATCATTTTTGAGTGCTTCGTCTATATCCACTCCTTTACCGCCCAAAAGAAAATCACTCACGTATTTTGGGAATTTCTAAATTCTATGTCACTGACACAGAATTTAGAAGTTTGGTTATCAGTGCCTTTTTATACTATTTTCTTATATTTTTAATCATTAATTTTCTTAGGTAAACTAATGACGATAAATATTATCCTAAACCTATCACATATAACCTTTTACTAGAAAGTGTAGCATAAACGATCACGTTTAGATTTGCTACCTTTATTCCTGAGGAATGGAGGACAAAGAGTGTAACATTTCAAGAATTAGTTCACTGTTAAGATAAGGATTCCTTGTCGAAAGTTTATTTACTCTTCACAGAAGGGTGTGCCTGTTGTATTTACATACAAAACATTCAAGACAGTCTCCCTATTGAGAAATGTGGAATATAATGACGTCATGGCACTGATTCAAAGATAATTTCCTATTTGGGCTGGAAGAGTTTGACCTACAACTGCGCTTGACTGAATGGCAAATTTCAACAGGTTCCGGTCAGACGCCTCCAAATTTTCCACTCAGCTTTCGTCATCAGCATTTTTCCACACTAAGTAACCGAAATAATTTTCGTTCTCATCCTATTTCTGAAAATGGGAAGTATATGGGAAAATATGTAGAGATGTAAAATATAAAGTCAATCTACATTCTCTATAATGGAAATTGAATTACATTTATTTATATTATAATTTGTATAATAATTTATATTATATATGTATAATTTCTCTTCTATGACTTGTACAAAGAAAGCAATATTCGGAAGGCCTTGGCAAGCTCGTGAAGAAATTAGGAATCGGAAAATGAATTGAAACAATCCAGACATTATTAAAATGAAGAAGAATATTGTTGAAAATTATTAAATGCTGAGGAAACATGGAGTCATTTCACTACGTTTGAAAGCTCTCAATTTCTATAGGTATATTAAATCAAATAATAATAATAATAATAATAATAGTAATAATAATAATGATAATAATAATCAAAACTAACAGTCCAGGTACAGAGATCAATATTACAAAACAGCACGTGCTTTCTTATTGGCAGGGCAGTTTCTGCTGACTCTAATGTATCTTTTAAGATTTTAAAGCAACTATCAACATACAAGGACCATTGTGGATGGAGCCATCTTTTTTATTGAAAAATTACAGATAAACTCCCGGAAGGGATTCCTGGTATCTCATGCCTAAGAAAATACGAGAAATTCTTTTCACAAATATGGCTCATACCTTACGAAGGGCTTTATCAATGTAAATTATGTGTGATATTAGATTAATAAAATGTCCAGTGAAAATTTATGACCTTAGGTCCCTGGTTGTGACATAGAAGGAAATAAGTATGCAGCAGAAATAGTAGGTGCGCTTGGAATAATAAAAAAGGAACCGCAACAAAACATTTGAAAACTCTCTGAAAATCCCAGCTTAAGAAAAATAAAAAAAATTGTCTTGATAAGAACAGCCAACACAGTAAGAACTTTTTCCATGCTAGTGATGTTATAGGAGTTAGAGTAACAAATGAAATGTAGCCATAACAACACACAACTACCACTACCTGCCTTAGGTCTTCCCGAAGACCTGGTAGATAGTGTGACCAAAGCAGAAATTGAATAATAATAATAATAATAATAATAATAATAATAATAATAATAATAAATTGAAAACAAGAATAATACCAGTGGTAATAGGTGCACTTGGAATTATAAAAAATGGAACAAAACAACACATTGAAAGAATCCCTGGAAACCCCAGCTTAAGAGACATACAGAAAATTGTCTTATTAAGTACAGCACACACACTAAGGAGAACTTTGTCTATGTAACGCTAGCAACTTCATCGGAGATAAAAAAAAAAAAAAAAAAAAAAATTAACATGAAATGTGGCCATAACAAACACCACGACCTGCCTTAGGTCTTTCCGCAGACTTGGTAGGTAGTGTGTCCATAGCAGAAATCGAATGATAATAATAATAATAATAATAATAATGAGGAGAGTATTGTTAATATAAAGAAAATATAAATTCTGGACATCTTGAGTAATATGTAATAACGGAATATGTGCAAACCGAATGCACATAATTACTTGGTTTTCAAAATTAATTTTCTATAGAATTTTATAAGTTTAAAAATCCCTACAGACCAATTTGTTATGAGCGATGAGAGCTCGCCTTTGCTTCATTTGCTCAAATCGTATTCGTTTGACTGTTCTTATCATCAAGTTATCCATTGATTTTGATATACTTTATTATATTAAATTAAACTTAGTTCGGTCGGACAAAAAGTAGGAAACTGGAGCAATAATATTATTATTATAAAACAATCCCAGATTACTGGCGCGGTAAATTTAACCCACATTAAAATGAAACCTTATATGGATTTCCTGTATAGTAATTTTCATACGTGCTGCAGCGCATACATTTCTTGAAAAGCCATTATTTTTAGGTATGTTATGAAGTTAAAAACAAACAAAAAAATCTCTGTTTCATTGATTTAAGCAAACCATTATTTTGGCTCCTTATTCGGCATACATACTTTTGCATTAAGAAAAATTCGCTAGTTTAGCCAAAGGGTAAGTGGTTAGGCTCATGATTGTTTCGTTTCTTGTTTCATTCTTTATGATTATCAATTACTTTAAAAATTATGTCGTAACTTGCGTCAGGTAATACTAAATTTCTTTTACTCACATATATTTGCTGTTTTATCCAATTAATTTAATAACAAACATATACTATATAACGTAAGACAACCGTGTTATTATTATTATTATTATTATTATTATTATTATTATTATTATTATTATTATTATTTTCTTTGATTTCTGGCGTTTACACATTTCTTTCCGGGTCCCGCCTAGGAACCTAAGGTTAGAAATGACACTCACTGACAAAAAAAAAAAAAAAAAATTACATAAATAAAGCCCTTCGTAAGGTGTGGGCTGTACTTGTCAGAACAATTTTTTGTATCTCCTTGAGGCATGGACTTCCAGGAATCCCTTCAATTAGTCTACTGCAATCTTTTCCAACCAGTCCTAGGGCTCCAACTACAACAGGGATTGTTGATGTTCCCATATGCCACATTTTCGAGATTTCTATTTCAAGGTCCTTGTATTTTGACAACTTTTTTTATTATTATTATTATTATTATTATTATTATTATTATTATTATTATTATTATTATTATTATTATTATTCTGTTCTATGCAAGTACAAATGGGTATATAACAGAAATCAAAGTACATAATAATAATTACGAAGCATAATCACCTGTAAATTAAAATAGAAAAAAAATGTAAAACTGGAAACAAAAATAGTACCAGTTATAGTAGATGCGCTTAGAATGATAAAAAAGGAACACAACACATTTTAAAAATCCTGGAAATCTCGTCTTAATAATTACAGTCCACACATTAAGAAGAACTTTTTCCATGTAACGCTAGTAATATTATGAGAGTTAGAAATAAAAACACACCACTACTTGTCTTTGGTATTCGTGCAGACTTAATAGGTAATATGACTATAGCCAAAATCGAATATAATAATAATAATAATAATAATAATAATAATAATAATAATAATAATAATTCAATACAATACACATAGAGAGTGCAATCAAAGCTAATCGCACTGACATCGTCATCAGAGATCACAAAAATAGAATTTACGCTAGCATTGACATGGCAGTCCCTGTAGATTGTAATATATCCCTGAAGATATTTAAAAAGGATCTTGAACTGAAAATCTCAAAAATGTGGCACATGAGGTCATCAATAATTCCAGTTATAGCTGGAGCACTTGGATTGATTGGAAAATGTCCCGATACACTCATTGAAGGGATTCCTTGTAACACATGACTTAAAGAAATAAAACAGATTGTACTCACAGGTACAGCTCACATATTACGAAGAGGTTTATCTGTGTAAAATGTGTGTGACTTTTTTATTTATTATGTTTTACAAAGTTGATCAGCGGATAATATCATGAAGCCATTTCTAACCATAAGTCCTTGGTTGGAACAAAGAAGAAAATGTGTATACAACAGAAATCAAAGGAAATAATAATAATAATAATAATAATAATAATAATAATAATAATAATAATAGCCGATTGACAGATACTGAGATTAAAGAAGTAAAAAGAACTGCAATCAGAATAAGTGGGTCCCCAGTACATGAAAGGGAAACAGAAATGGACATAAACACTACTTACAACACACAAATCACAGGTCATAATGAAGAAACTGAGATACACACCAATCACTGTGCTGAACGTTTACAGGATTTGGAAAGGCGTCATCTTAATGGGTCACAAGTCTGCAATAAAACGAGTCCAAAACACATTGAACCGAATAATTTTACGGAAAACAAGAATCATATACAAAAAGCCAAATAAGAAAGCAATGAGACACACATAAGACACAAAATATTGAAATAGAGGAATGGGAAGAACTACCAAAATTACAACCAACAATGCAGAACCTTAAAATCATTAAACTCTAAAATTAAGCACTCAATTTAATTTTAGATAAAGTAGCCCTACATATAAATCTCAACAAAGCAATATATACATCAGCAATAGCAGCAACTAAAAAAATTAAACATCGAATTTAAAAAAGGCAGTCTCACAGACAAGAAGATCCACCTGGGAAAAGGAAAAAAAAACAGAAATTCAACGATTTATAAGGGAATTATCAGTACTCGATGAACAGGCAAGAGGAACAAATGTAAGGACAAGATAAGACTAGTAAAGTCAAAAAATACAAAATTCGGTATAAAAGTGAAATGCTATCAGCTAAAGAAAAACTAAAGCAAACAATACAACTGAAGACTCAGAGAATCAGACGATATGAATAGAGTTCAACATTATACGGATAGAACCAGATATGTCAAACCGATGCGAAGAAATTTTCAGATAAAAAGACAAATAAAAAATTGAAGTGACAACCACCCTAGCTCCCAAAAACGGAAGAGGTTACAAAGAAAAAAAATGGGCTTGCCCCAACGAACATAACAAAGAAGCCGATTGGATTACGCAAGAGGTAGAACGGAAGGAAAATAAACAAGAACAAGCATGGGCGGGAATCACGGAAAAGGATGTTGAATGTGCACTGAAAAACACACGACTGGAAATCTCCTTGAATACGTAAAATTCCAAACTGTTGGCTCTATGCAGCACACAAAACATAGCCAAATAAATTCAAGAAAAGGTCAATGATCCTACTAAAATTCCGTAATGGGTAACCAAAAGAATTACTTTTTTTCTACACACGAATATCGACACAAAT
The DNA here is from genome assembly GCA_903632075.3 of Acanthosepion pharaonis. Lineage (NCBI taxonomy): Eukaryota > Metazoa > Mollusca > Cephalopoda > Sepiida > Sepiidae > Acanthosepion > Acanthosepion pharaonis. The sequence continues at coordinate 1,084,246 of CAHIKZ030003733.1, forward strand.
GTCCCGAAAATCTACAGACCAAATACATGTCTTCTCACTACTTACAAACTGTTGATATCTATTCTGACATATCAGATATATCTCTTCTTAGATATAAATGACATACTACCACTTGAACAAAAAGAGTGAAAACGTGGCTCTTACGGATGTAAAAATCAACTGCTAATCAATAGGATAATCTTGGAAAACTGCTTCAATACAAAGAAAAATGTCAGTACTGCCTGGATAGATTATCGCAAGTGTACCCCATTCCTGGATATATATATATTCTTGAAATATATACAAATATCACTCGTCGTCATCAACTTTATCAAACAAAAATATCGCCACAGAAAACAACATTACAACAAAATCATGTAAATGGAGTCTATAATCTAGTGAAATAAAGATCAATAGAGAAATATTTGAAAGTGACTTATTGTCGCCCTTACTATTTTGTCTAACCTAACAATTTAGGTACCTGCACTTGCTCGGAGAAAAAACAGTATATCATGACGAAACAAGGCCCCAAATTTAATAAAAACAAAGTTTTGTCGTCAAAAGGTTTATGTTATTATTAAGAGGAAAGGCAATATTATTTTTTATTAAAATTTTCATCGTTTCTAACCCGTTCGAAATTTTGGTTAAAAATCTTTCTTTTTTTTTTTTACGTCAGCGGTCGAAGTTATAATATTTACAATTAGTGTTTTTGCACCATTTTTTCTCAGGTGAAAAACACATTTATTTAGAAATTCTTGCAAAAATCAAATAATTGTCGAATTTTAATGAAACGTCTTGGACTTAATCGCAAATTAATAAAATTATTTAAAATTTTTTTTAGAAACTCTAGATAAAAAACTTTTTTTACTTATGTTAAACCAGCACCCACCTCCATTTATTTAAGTTCATGAAATGAAAATTTGTTTTATTAGTTAAAAGCAGTACTCCTTGGAGTATCATCAAATTTATTTTTGTAAAACAGGACCCCCAGTTACCGAAAATTGTGCTCTGTATCGTAAAATAAAAAAAAAATGCAATAATTTTATGGCATTATTTAATTAGGAAAATTTTTAATAGCTTTAATAAGATTTATTAAGTACACTATTATCTTAAGAAAAATATTTTCGATGAAAAATGAATTTTTACAAGAATTGTTTTCATTTTTTAAAGTTTTATTTATAATAATGTATAATATAAATCGTTTAAAATTCTGCATTTCTTCAATCTGATTTGGTGATATTGCTATCGATTTTTTGAAAGTGACCAAAATGCTGAGATTTCATTCAATATAATTTCTGTTTAAAATACACCAGAGTATTTTACTTACTGGAAATAGTAAATGAAATCATTTACCTTTCAATTAAAGCTAAAATGAATGCATCAAGTCTGTATTTTTATTTTTTTAAATTTACTTTAACCATTTGGTATGGAAACTAATTGGCGGTACCTACCTAATAAAATTAACTAGTGAACTTAACAGGACGGAATATGGTTATAATTTTCTGAAAAGAAAATAAGATATATTTTACATGGATGACTTAAAGTTGTAAGCAAAGAATGACAGTGAGGTAGAAGGTCTCATGAAAACGGTAAAATGTTTCAGTGATGAGACTGAAATGGAATTCGGTTTGGATAAATATGCTAACGCCATAATTTTACGGAGATCGCTACAACAAACCCCCTCTATTAGCTTAGAACATGAGGTAACAATAACAGATTTAGGACAAGAAGAAGCTTATAAGTACGTTGATATAAAAGAAAGTTAAGGAATTCACCATAAAAATGAAAGAAATAGTGCGAAAACAGTACTAGAGAAGGAGGCAACTGATATTAAGAAGTGAATTGAATTTTCAGAATAATATTATATCTCTTAATAGACTTGCCATTAAAGTGGTCAAATATAGTTTCATCATCTCTGAGAGGACTCTACATGATAGCAGCCGAATGAATTCTAAGACAAGTAGACCGTCTATAAATACACAGGAGAGGTTTTATTCAGCTAGAATTGACATACACCTATTGGCTTCCTAACATACATGGAAACAACAAACGTACGGGTGATAAAATTATTCAAACTACACGAAAAAAGAAGGAAAATATATTTAATCATGAAAGAAGGTTGCAAATACAAACGAGATTTATATTTAATAGAAAGCAGAAAACCAAAACCAAACCTAAGAAGCAACTGTTGCAGCAATAATTATGTAAATAAAGCCAATGATAAAGCTACTGAACAGATGAAATAACGCTAGTAAGACAAACCTCTTCATGAACAATATCCAGAATGTGCAAATAAAATTAACACTAATCGAGGGTAACAAGCCTCCGGAATAAAGGCTGAAACGGAAGTCTTTATTCTTGCAGGGCAAGACCAAAGTCTTTTCAGTAGAAAATTTCAGGCAAATATCATATATAATAATGTAGATCTAGAATGCATGTTCTGTGACAAATATCAGGAAACCACAGAACATCTAATCTCAAGACGTTCTGTACTTGCACTAAATGAATATAAAAATTGTCACGATAGAGTAGAGCAATACTGACAGTGGACTAAGTACATGCAATTTAGAAAAGATGTTATTAAGTATGAACATTACCCAGCACCTGTTACAGAAATAAATTAAACCATCTTTATAGACAGGAATTTTGAAACAACAAAAACAAAACAAAACAAAACTTGCCTGCTAATTGATATGGATTGCCCAGCGGACTGTTACATGACACCCAAGATTTTTGAAAAACTATGGCGCTATAAAGAACTGGAAATCGGAACAGAAAAATTGTGGAAAATGGAAACAAGACTTGTACCATTCATAGTAGGTGCGCTGGGAAGAAAAAAAAAAAAGGAACATAACAACACATTGAAAAAAAAAACAAACCCTGGAAATTCCAGCTTAAGAAATATACAAAAAATGTCTTGCCCATACACTTCGTCCATGTGACGCTAGTGATTTTCTGTGATTAGAAATTATGAAATGTAGCCATAACAACACACCACTACCTGCTTTAGGTCTTCCGGCAGATTTGTAGGCAGTTTGACCAGAGCAGAAATCGAAGTATAATAATAATAATAATAATAATAATAATAATAATAATAATAATAATAATATTTTTTTTGTCAGTGAATTCCTGTGCCATGATGCCATTTCTAACCTTAGGGTCCTACAAAAGGGACCCGGAAAGAAAATGTAAACGCCAGATATGAAAGGAAATAATAATAATAATAATAATAATAATAATAATAATAATAGAAATAAACATCAATAGGGTAATATA